>VZRW01003491.1:0-41572 GCA_013398125.1 Aegotheles bennettii
TTTCCCTTTCTTTTCCCCTTTTTTAATGCGACAACCGGTCAGCTGACACACATGGAATCAAGTATCTTGCAAGTATCTACATACTTTATTAATAAACTGCACTATTGCCTGATTGATGAGGAAAATTTTTTTCTGGTTTTGTATAATTTTATTAATAATCTGTATTGCTTAATGTTCTAGGGACTTGGCTTACAATGGCTTTAATAGATGCTAGAGCATACAAATCTTCCTAGATGCAGACCTCTAGGCCATGTGTATTTATAAATGAGAAAAACAAACTTAGTAGATAGAGTTGGTCTAGAAAATAAGTATTCATTCTACATGCAAAGATTATCTTGTTTATGTTCACAGACTATACCAGATAAACTATCATTAACTTTTATAAATAGAACATTCAAGACATGTTCATATAAGACACAGCTTGCATGCATACTCTCTTTCCCATTAAGGTTAAGGTCAACTCCTTGACCTCCTCACCACATTCATGTCCAGTTTCATGTTTTCGACAGGCAAAGACTCCTAAAATTCCATGCCAGTAAGGATACAACCTATTGGGCAACAACTGGTACCAGTAACCAGGATTCATTACTATCTGTCTTTCCATTGCAGAAATACAAAACACTCTTCTAAAATATGAAGCAAGGTGCAAATATTTTTCCAGTTAGTTTGGTTGTAACAGCACATCTATAGGTAACTAAGCTAAGAGTTTAAATTACAGTAAACCTTCATAGGGATTCTACAAAAATAAATTTATTCTTCCCCTGCCAACATAGTTATGGAAAGTATTCACACATTCACTATGCCCTTGTGTTGACCTTCATGTCATTCCAGGAACAGTTTATGCATGTGAAGAGAAATACTGGAAAAACTTTTTGTTTAAAAAACTCAACCCCAAAATGCTAACTGAAATTAGACACCAAAGTAGAACACATCAAACTTCACTGTTTACAATTTTTCTGTTACCTATTCATTGCACATTTGAAAAGTTTATTCACATTGCACATTTATCTGCATGCTTCATCTCTCAAATGAGTACTCAAAGCACTAAGGACTCTTTTTTTGCTTCTTCTCCCAAGAAACCATTCACTTCAACCTTCCAGGAAGACAAGCAATCTAAAATTTTCATACTACAAACTGCAATTTTGATCTATTTCAAAAAGACATTTTTTCAATAGAACACCAAATTCTCTGAGCTGATCAAGTTATCATGCTATTTTTGCGTAAGGGGCTGAGAGAAATTTGTGAATTTCACGTGTCTAATTTAACATCTAGTAGAAATCTTTTTGAAAGCTGAGAATACAATTTTCCTCTATTAGAAAACTGCCAGTTTGTGTAAAATTGCTCCTGTGATTTACTCTCTGAAGAAAAAAACATTTTCATTTACAGTTCCTACATGTCCAAATTAAAGGGGAAAATAATGTAATGTTCATATTAATAACCAAAGTATTTTGTTAGAAGCTGCTTTACAAAGTGATATTGTAGATAAAACAACTTAAAGTTGAGACTTTAAAGAGTCTATTCATAATCACTAACCCAGTTCATTTTATTAATCTGTGTGAAGTTATAGTTAACAGCTTGTCTCTGTCCTTCTAAAACCATTATTTCTGTGTAGTTACAGCACTCTACTATTCACTTGTTCAGTTTATGTAAAGGATGCACAATACACTCACCACTTGTTTAATTGTATATTCAAGAAAAAATTTACTAGTTCAATAACAGGGGGGAGGGAAGGCATGTATGCTATTATCTCATATAGCTCAACATATACTGGAGTACTTGGGAGGAAAAAAAAGGTTGTCTTGAGCTTAGGGTACTGCCTTGGGAGTCAAAAAATCTTAACCAATTTTCCACTTCTGCTTCATCATTCTGGACAAGTCACTCAATTTGTGTCTTTACTGGCCTCTGAGAAGATGTAACTCTTCTTTCACTTACCCAATCTTGTCTTTAAGTCCTTCCTTGTTTTTGTTGCATTTATGCAGAGCACTTAGCAGAAACACCTCAGTTGAGGCCTACCAATAAAACCTTAAACCAAAGGAACTCAATGGAAGCTGTATTTTAGATTATAGATGCTGTCATTCCACAGATATAGATAAAATTATAGGCATGGTAAATACTTTCTGAATGCTCAAACTAAAGACAAAAAATGGAAAATAGAAGAGTAGAATTCATCTTTCCTAATCCCAGCCACCTAAAAATTAGGCTTCTAGATCAAGGTAGTCAATTAAACAAAAAAGACCCAGCCTGAGGGTCAGCCTGTGGACAGAGATAGGTTACATCTTAGGACAAATGTCTACAGCAAGAAGGATGAATTACTTTCTGGAGGTACTTATTTCCCCTGTTTGATGACAGAAGGCCTAAATAAGCCTAAATTTAAAGCTGAAGTTAGGTGAGATAAATCCCCCCTCCAGTGCATGTTTACAGTGAGTGGATGGAAAATATGTATTCGACTGCATTCATGGGGGGTGGGGGAGGGGGGAAGGAAGGGGAGAGAATAAACACTCCACGAAGCAGACATTAAGAACTGTTAATTAAAAAAACTGCATAAGAAAGTATATAAGTAGAAATAAAGGAGAGAATCTGGCTAGGGAGGGTAGATGTTCTATGATAATGTACTTCAACCATGGAGTGAACGCTGTTCCAACTTGCAGTGGCCTGTCAGAGGTCATGTATGCTGCATTGTCAATACTGAAATCCAGGAATATATTTATGTCTAAAACTCAAGAAGAAAGAGGAAGCAACATTGGTGGACAATGAAAATAATTTGCTGTGTCATTCACTAAGACCAGACTGGTTGAACAGAGAGCCTTGGTTGGAACCCAGGAAAAAAAATGAGAGTTTATGGCCTATGGAAGAAGGAGTAGGCAACTCCGGGGACTTCAAAGGTGTCATTAGGTTATGTAGGGAGAAAATTAGAAAGGCCAAAATCCTAGCTAGAGCTTAAATTTGACTATCATAAAAGACAAAAATGTTTACATAAATACATTAGCAATAAAAGGCAGGCTAAGGAGAATATCCATCCTTTATTGGATGCGGGGGGAGACACAGTGACAAAGGATGAGGAAAAGGCTGAGATACTTAATGCCTTCTTTGCCTCAGTCTTTAGGAGTAAGACTAGTTGTTCTCCAGGTACCAAGCCACTTCAGCTGGAAGACAAGGACAGGGAGCAGAATGGAGCCCCCATAATCCAAGGGGAAATGGTTAGCAATCTGCTACACCACCTAGACGCACACAAGTCTGTTGGGCCAAAGGTACTGGGGGAGCTCATGAAAATGCTCATCAAGCCACTTTCCACCATTAGTCAGCAGTCCCGGCTAATCAGGAGGTCCCAGTTGACTGGAGGTTACCAGATGTGATACCCATCTACAAAGGCTGAAAGAAGGATCCAGGGAAATACAGGCCTGTCAGTCTGACATCAGTACCAGGGAAGGTTATTGAGTAGATCACTTTGAGGGCCATCACACAGCACATACAGGACAATAAGGCAATTAAGCCCAGTCAGCATCAGTTTATGAAAGGCAAGTATTGCTTGACTCACCTGATCTCCTATGACAAGGTGACCTGCTTAGTGGATAAGGGAAAGGCTGTGGATTTTGTTTACCTGGACTTTAGTATTGACACAGTTTCCCACAGCATTCTCCTGGAGAAACTGACTGCTTATGGCTTTATAGAATCATAGAATGGTTTGGGTTGAAAGGGACCTTAAAGATCATCTAGTTCCAACACCCCTGCTATAGACAGAAACACTTTCCATAGACCAGGTTGCTCAAAGCCCCATCCAACCTGGCCTTGAACACTGACATGGAGGGGGATTCCACAACTTCTCTGGGAAACTTGTTCCAGTGTCTCACCACCCTCACAATAAAGGGGTTGAATGGGTGTATGCTTTGCTGGGTAAAAAAACTGGCTGGATGGCCAGGGCCCAATGAGTTGTGGTGAATGAAGTTAAATCCAGTTGGTGGCTGGCCACAAGTGGTGTTCCCCAAGGCTCAGTATTTGGGCCAGTTGTGTTTAATATCTTTATCAATGATCTGGATGAGGGGATCAAGTGCACCCTCACTAAGTTCACAGACACCAAGTTGGGCGGGAGTATTGATCTGCTTCAGAGTAGAAAGGCTCTACAGAGGGATCTGGACAGACTGGATCGATAGGCCAAGGCCAACTGTGTGAGATTTAACAAGGCTAAGTGCTGGGTCCTGTACTTGGGTCACAACAACCCCATGCAACCCTACAAGCTTGGGGAAGAGTGGCTGGAAAGCTGCTTGGCTGAAAAAGACCTGGGGGTGTTGGTTGACAGCCAGCTGAATATGAGCTGGCAGTGTCCAGGTGGCCATGAAGGCTAACAGCATCTTGGCTTGTATCAGCAATAATGTGGCCAGCAGAACTAGGGAAGTGATTGTCCCCCTGTACTTGGCATCGGTGAGACTGTACCTCAAACACGGTATTCAGTTTTGGGCCTCTTACTACAAGAAAGACATTGAGGTGCTGGAGTGAAGCAGTGAGGGATTTTAAAGTGGACTTGTGCAATCTTGACAGTTCTAAAAATCAGGCCACAGTTATATTATCTAAATAAAGGCACAAATGTGTGTATAATTTAGGGGAAACACTGCCGTCATCTTGAGAAGCCTGGAACCAACCAAACTGTTGTGAAAATAGTCTTTCTTCTTGAAAAATGCAGCAACTCTTAACCAATGTAATAATAGTTTCTCTTTCATAACCCAACTTTTCCTCAAACAGAAATTAATTTTGCGTGCAGTGGGATCTTCATCTGTTTTTCATGAACTATACTTTAAAGAGTTATATGCAATCCTTTATGAACACTGCAGGCTGCTCCAACCCTCCTTCTTTGGTTTTATTGAGAAATTATCAAATGAGAAAACTATAAAACCTCATTCCAGGGTTATTCTTCTGTGTGTGTGCCAACGGATATTTCTCAGGGCAAAAACCTTGAATTGCGTCAATCCCTAGGGAAAAGAGTGAGCATTTTTATATACAGAGTGGTGGGTATTAAAGCTTGAAAGGTCATTTTAGAACATTTACTTTTCCCCAAAGCAGATTCATTCCTTATAGTAAAGAGTTTATTGCAAAGAACTAAACACAGCTGAGCTCAGGAAAGGAGGCATCATTTGCACTGCTATAACATCAATCCTTTGTTTGTCATGTGTCATCTATAAACTTGATTTAGGCCTCATGGGACATCAATAAGCATATGAAACTACCAAAATTGGCCCATTTTAGCTAGAAGCTAACTTCAGCTTCTATTACAATGATTAGGCAGGGAAAACGAGGGATGAAGAATTCTTTGCAATATAAACATTCTCAAAAGTTAATGCACACACTGGCCATTTGGATAGGAAGCTTAATGACTTCAAATAAGCCTGTGAGCAACCCACACTTTCAGTTCCACTTTGAAAAGAACTGAAATTATGAGGGAAAACGGCAATCCTAAATTAAAGCTTTTATTGATTGTGTCTGATTAAAAGCCTCTGACTCCATAATGTAAACTATCCACACCAGACCTAGACAACACAGATGCTCAGCAGCATCTTGCTACTACTCATTTCCAAGAGGACAAATCCCAGTTCTAATCACAATATATTGTAAAGCCTTTTTTTCTTTTAAACGTCACATTAAAGGGATCATGCACTACCTCCTTGTTGCAGAAGATGCTTCCTATATTCAGCCCAATGAGAACTGCAGGATGTTTTAAGATCATGAGAACACTGGAAAACTAAATGGCCCATCATTCTACGTAAGTAATGATTTGTTAAAAGGTCAGGAAGTGCAAGAGTTTACTGGAATATTCTGTGAGTTACATCACTTAGATATTAAAAAGTCCACATACATTTTGAAGTATTGAAGTACAAATTTTGAAAAGGTAGGAATTTACAGTAGCAGTGTGCAAGATAAAACAGTACTTTTCTATTAGAGTGATTATCTCAATTCTTAATATATTTAAGAATTCATTATTAATTTCAAAATTAATAATGTGATTTGTCAACTCATAGCAGTTCCACACACTCCATCTAAATCCCTCTGTTCTTGTGGACATAACAGTAGAAGCCAATAGGTTAAAAAAATCACCCAAGCCCCCAGTTTTTAAATAAATAAATCTGACATCTTACCTCTTGGTCTTTGCTGTTTGGCGGCTGTGGAACTGACAAAGTTCTGAACTTCAGCTGAATAGGCTTATCAAAAAAGGGTGTACAGTAAGTCACCTCTCCTAGGAGAATTAATGATCCTGCTGAATAAAAAAATAATCAACTTCACCCTTCTATTCAATGTATAAATTAGCAAAACCCTGTGTAAAATCCTGTAGCACTCAGACACAGACAAGAGCTTGTTAGTCAAAGTGTTCTGTACTTACCGTTGCATAATATATAATACAGGCAGTTCAATCTATAATACAAGCAGTTCAAAGCAGATTCATGCAGCCCTGAGCTAAAATCAAGACAATAAAATATAATATACTAAGGAAAAAGAAAACTTGGTTGAAAATAGACAGGTAGCTCTTCTTTCCTGAGAACACCAAATTAAAAATCTGGATGTAGATGCTCCTAATCTCATAAAACACCTGGGATTAGATTCATCTCTTTCACAATAAAGAAAGAAGGTGCTAAGCAGAGATGTCCGCAGAAGTTACAAAATACCAGACTGAATCCTGGTCTTGCCATTGATTAGCTCGGCAGTCTCATTCAATTCTCTCTTGCTAGAGTTTTACAACCTGTATATTGGGCATAAAGAATCTTTTCAAAGCATCTTAACATGACTCTCCTGAAACATTACGTAAAAACACCTAGTAGAAGTACTAATATTTCCCACTACAGTACTAGATGACTCTCTTGGACAAGGATATTTCATGGATGTTTTTCCCTCCCAAAGCTTTCCAAAAAAAGGCACTTGAGAGGATTTCCTTATATCTAGGACATGGGAACATGTAACCTTTCCACAAAGGCAGGATTTGGTCTACAGTTCACAAATGCACACAACCTTTGAATCACTTTTCCTTTAAATATTTAAACAAAATGTTCATACTGGGAACAGTGGATCTGCCATCTGTGACAGCTCAGAAGGATATGTCTCAGGTTTAGAAATACCTTTTAACATGAATCAATCTCAGCTCTACTATAGCACAGATATGTCCATCTTGTCTCAGTAATTTTTTTATGAAGAAACTTAAGGGGACCATATGTCTTGCAATTTAGACAAAGTATTATGTAAATCTACCTCCTATTTTTTCTGGCTGATACACAAGTTTCTTTGCAGCTTTATACTTCATTTTAGTAGCTTGATTTCCTCTTGAAATCATAGAATAAATTTTCAAAGACTTCCTTACATGTTAGTTAATGGAACCAACAAGAAGGTACATAGACTCAGGGTGAAAAAGAAGAAGTGGTCATTTATCTCTACCTGCATACCTTTAGCACATTAGTGGAGTTACAGATACCTCATTCACCTGTAAATCTGCATTTGAAAACAGATAGATTCCTAGATAAGCCTTCATTAAAAAATCCATGATCAAATTCTTTACTTAGTTTTCTTCTAGGAATTGTGTATTATTTCAAAGCCAGCAGGGCTTTGGACTTGTAAAGTAGAATATTCTTTTAAAAAGAGCTAAATTAGTTTCCTTGGGAATCTCATTCCTGGATTTTTGTCTTTGAATTCATGATTTGCATGTAAGTGGTTTCCAGTTTTCATCCCTATTTTCTTGGTTGCTTAATCTATCACTAGTCATCTATATGCTTTCAGTACTTGTTCTCAGCAAAGCATCTGACCTTATTCTGAATCAGTTATATGAGAAAGCTTTCTGAAAAGAACAGTGCAGTTCAAATGTATATATGCTATGTCTGCACATGCTCTTCAACTGCTTTTTTTGATCTTTCATAACTTGGGTTAAAACTATTTGTAGGACAGAAGGAAGATGTGAATGCTTATTTAAAGGCAATGGCATGTTCCACTATTGTTTCAAACTTGCATCCTAAATATATACGCTCATTGAAGGAAGGAAAGTACAGACATCAGGAGGTTTGTATCACCTCCTGACATAAACACTGGTTAATTCTGTACTAAGAGTTTCCTGCTTCNCCAACAGACCAATCTGCAGAGACAAGACTAGGAAGCACTGTTATGCAACAATCTGGCAACAGCTCAGAAAGACAATTTCTAAAAATTAGGACAACATAAGGAAATTTATTTTTGCTTTTAGCAAGAAGTGCTTGTCATACTCAGAATGCCAACTCCACTATTTTCAGGCTCGTTAGTAATGCAAACAATGTTTTAAATTCCCTTCAATCAGCCCACAAAAATGCATTAATCAACCTCTGTTTGCCAGTAGACATGCCAGAAATGAGCTTTGTCTCTATCCTGGTTGCATGACAGCATGGAAGTCTAATCAGTAAATATTGCTTTCCTTGATAATGTTTAGTCAAGAAACTCCTTTAGAGAGAAAAATTAGGGAGTTGTGACAGTACTCCTTCTCAGTAGGAGCTCCCAAAGGAACTGGAGGCTATTGTAAATTCTAGCCAGTACCTCACAGCTGGTTTAGGCTGATGCTATAGCACTAGTGGATGATGATCCTAATTAAGCTGCTCATTATGTTCTCCGTGAAGATGATCAATTAGCAACAGGAAAGCCTTGGACACTGCCAATGGCACCATATATAGAGATAACTTGAGCAGGCAGTGAAATAAAAAATCTGAGAAGAGATTTGAAATGCACCTCATATTATGAAGAATCAGCTTCCTGGATGATATGGCAGTGAACTCCAATGATTTTATTCAAGTCCAGCACACTTTAATGAGGGTGTATTTGGAAACTGACCCATTCTCTTCTCTTTAGTCCCTTCCCCCTTCCACATGATAGACACACAGAAAGTGAACACTGTGAACACTGCTGAGTTGGGGTTTTTTGCTTACTGTGTACCATTGACATTAATTATAAGTATGAAGAAAAAAAGAATCTATTGGCACAAACCCAATTTGAACCTTCAAGAGTGAAGAAGTCCAAAGTCTTGTCTAAACCCTTATCTTTACTGTAGCCAAATGATGACCAGCCATAGATACACTAACAACAGTTTTAGCACTTTCAGCCACTACATTTCACAAAAATGTTGTTGATGGGGAGCTGAGTAGGGAAAAAAGCTTAAAAGCTAAATTTTGCTGTCTCCTCTGATTCTCAGGCTTCAGGCTGTTAGCCCCGAAGAGCTGCCAAGTGTGAAATCAACTTGAAGCAGTGTTAAATGGATCGCAGAGACTGAAGGAGAAAACAAGAAAGAGATTCACCAGCTGGGGGGAGCCCCATATTGAAAAAATCCACATAATTTAACCCTGAATCCTCTTTTTCAACCTGATTTTTCTGGATAGGCTCAAAATATAAACAGAAAGGCATAAATTATGGAAAATAACAGATACTGATACAATTTGTCTAAAGAATTATTTAAATAATCAAATAGCTATGCTTGGCATCATCTTCAAAGTAACGGAGTCACTTGGGTTCTCCTCAACCTCTGTGGGGTTATAGAGGACTGGAACTTTGAAAAGTCAAGTTTACAGTGCATCAGGGCTCCAAGCCAGATTAAGATGAGACTCTGATACCCTTGCCTATGATAGTAGGGAGGAAAATGACAGCTTGTGCGCTTAGACTGAGGCCTGGCAGGCCCACCATTTGAAGGCACTTGAAGTGTTTTGCTCTGTGTATTGCACAAAATGACCTGCTACTTCTTTTCTAATAAAAAGTTTAATGCAGAGAATTTAATGCAGGCTAGATCACAGCTTAGTTATTTGTTATTCAGTTAGGAGGGCAGAAGTTCTTAACAAGTGGACTCAGATTTCTATCTTGCTTCTCCAGATGATGTCTGTTGTTTTCCTGTCCTTACACATTAAATCCTTAATCTCATATGTTTCAGAAGATTAAAAATGCCTCTGGCCTGCCGAATGTTTACTTGAGGTAGCTGAAGCAACAGTGACGCAGTTTCAGTAACACAGAATTCAGTACTTGCGAAAATCCCCAAGAAACAAAATAAATCTGTGCATGCTGGCATTTATACTCTCAAGACTTTCCTTTTTGCCAACCTCTACTGTTAACTGCAGTCTTCAGTGAAAGCATTTTAAAGGTCCTTGCAGGGCACATTATGGCAGCTATTCAATAGAGCAAATGCCACTGCCAAATGTAATCCCTGCAGGTGCTTCTGTAAGCATTACACACCTAGGGAGTATTTTAAATATTTGCCTCAGATGGGATAAATACCAGTAGCCTCTAACATTAGGACAGTCTATCTCCCCATATTTTAATATGTTTGAATGCAGTATTTCTCCACATGGGAAAATGTTAACTCATTTGGCATCTGTAGTGAATGAGATATCCACATTGCTTTGCTTCTTCCAGGCGAGCCAACTATTTCTGTTTGATAATTCAGAAGTAGATGTTTTTCTTAGGGAGTTCACTTTACTTCCTTGAATTGTCTTCCCCTCTTCCTCTACAAGGAGAATCACTCCAGATCAGACAACATAATGCACTATCCAAGAAGAAGAAAGACATGAATTTCATTAGATCTAATTCTGACTTATTTTACACATTCACTTTTCCTCTCATGCTCAGAGCTTCCACGTGCATCATATACACATATTTTGAAGTCTTTATCATAAAACTGAATAAGCAGTTTGAACTTCAAGTGTAGAGTATCACCTATTCCTCAATACTGAAGAATTCGTTGTCTCAAAAGCTTATACAAGCTTTACACAGAAAACTTGATAAAATAACCCAAGAGCTAAAAATTCCCCCCAAGAAGCAAGACAGTAAATAAGATTACATCTTGTCTGAACGCTGCAGAAAATGGCACATACCATTTGTGCCCATGCCTTCATTTGGCACTGCAAACACCCAGCACACATGAAGAGTCTCTTCTTTGTGACACCACCATAAACCCTGTTAACACCTGTACACACTAAGCAGAGCTATTTTAGATGTACAATTTTAGAATTAAAACCAGAAAAAACCCTCATTTCCCAATGCCAACACACACTCCCAACACTTAAATGACTAGTTTTAAAAGTCCAGCTACTGTGCTTGTGTGAGATCTGTGCTTACAAAATCACTTGATATCTTAAACAGTTCAAGCGCACACATTCTTTCACATACCTAACCAATGGTGTACCTTCTTATCAAGCACAACAAAGGACTCTGATTTTGATCATAGTACAGCAATGATCTGGTCCAAAAATGGAGTAATTCTTGTATTTTCTACCTCTATACCTTGGTATCACCCTGTTTACACTGACTATCAGCACAAATGTGTGCTCCGTGTATGAACCTCACAACCATTAGAGACTGTGTTGTCTCATACAGAAGTGAGCCTTGGTAGTTCTTGTCAGAGCTGATACTGATACTGGCTGTGATTCCATCAAGGGCTAGCACTCACAGAGCTCTAAGCTGTCCATGGGCACCACTGCCACAATCTCTACAGGTCCAGGACCATGCATGAGATGCACTGACAGGTACTATAACCTAGCCCCTGTATCTCTAGTTAGTAAAACACCTCATTTGAACTGATTTCTCTAGGCACTGCTGCTTTCACTGTTCAACTATAGTATGCTTTTGACTTAGCTTATAGAATCATAGAAAATGTCAAGCTGAAAGGGACCCTCCAGAACCATCAAGTCCAACTCCTGTACATTTGCAGGGAACCCCAGGAGTCACACCATGTGCCTGAGAGTATCATCCAAATGCTTCTTGAACTCAGTCAGCCTTGATGCTGTGACCACTTCCCTGGGGAGTGTTATGAGCTAAAGAATGATTCGTGTCAATTAAATTGGCAGTTAGACCAAGCCTGTAACTGTGGAAAAGACTGTTACGACTTGAGGCTGGCAAAAAGAGAATTATGAGCTAACAGAATGTAAACAGAGCTGGACATAGATGTTCTGCAGTTACTGAAACTGGCATGGCACACTGAAATTGATGTAAGGGAACTAGGAGTCAAGGAATGGGTTAAAGAATGATCTATGAAGAGCTGCTCGTTAAACAATCCATACTGCTCGCTTGAAATACAGCACTACTGATAAAGGGGAGAAATCATAACATTATGCCTACTCCTTGCCTCCCCCAAACCAGTGAGAACCAGCTTTGTTACTGAACTGTGGCTAAGAAACTAGTGAGCATGCTCAGCCCAAAAGAGGTGAAAAGTGCAAGAACGAGGAAGGCTCTTACTTCATCCCTGGAGACCCCTGCCCACGACCACCAGGAAGCACTGCACAGGCGTAATAACATGAAAATAACTTTTAACTCATTATAATATGAAGTGGGGATAGGTCATGAATATGTACAGGCATGTTAGGTAATGCACTGAATATGTAACGTGGAACCACATAGATACTGAGTAAAGTGTTGATGAAGGTGTGTGTATTGGTAGAGCGGTGACTGCCTGCGCACCCAGCGCTGTTTGCTTGCTTTCTATTGCCTAATAAATCTGATTAATTGCTATATGCCTCGAAGTAGTTTATAACAGGAGCCTGTTCCAGCGCTCTATCACCCTCTGGGTAAAAAACCTTTTCCTGATATCTAACCAAAACTACCCCTGATTCAGCTTCCTGCTGTTTCCTCAAGTCCTGTCATTGGTTACAGGAGTGAAGAGATCAGAACCTGCTCCTTCTCTTCCCCTTGTGAGGAAGCCATAGACTGCAATGAGGTCACCCCTCAGCCTCCTCTTCTCTAGGCTGAATAATCCAAGTGATCTCAGCCGCTCTTCTTATATATTTTCAAGCTATCTTCCAGTTTCCATGTATTTAAATGCATAAATCTCCGTAAATCAACTTTTCATGACAAAAAGCCCAAGTATCCAATACAATGTAACTGAAGGATTTCAGTATTAGTGTCCTATACACCTTTCCATAAGTAAGAGCAATCCAGGTGCAATTAAGGCACCTAAACGTCATTATGTAGTGCTGTTTTGAGAGTATTAGGGCATCCTGCCTAGCCTCCTGCTGCCACCCAAAAAGGCAGTGGATGTATCATAGATACTATATCATGGGGGTGTTGGCTGATGAGGAGCTCATCATGAGCTGGCTTGCAGTCTGGAAAGCCAACTGTATCCTGGGCTGTATCAAAAGCAGTGTGACAAGCAGGTCAAGGGAGGGGATACTCCACATTTACTCTGTTTTTGTGAGAACCCACCTGGGGTACTGTGTCCAGTTCTGAGGCCCCCAACATAAGGACACAGACGTGTTGAAGCAAGTCCAGAGGAGGGCCACAAAGATGATCAGGGGGCTGAAGCATCTCTCCTATGAAGAAAGGCTGAGTGAGTTGGGATTATTCAGCCTGGAGAAGAGAAGGATCCAGGAAGACCTCATAGCAGCCTTCCAGTACCTTAAGGAGGCCTACAGGAAAGCTGGGGAGGGACTTTTTACCAAGGGCATGTAAAGACAGGATGAGGGGGAACAGTTTCAAACTGAAATAGGGTAGATTTTAGATTAGATATTAGGAAGAAATTCTTTTCTATGAGGGTGGCGAGACACTGGAACAGTTTATCCAGAGAAGTTGTGGATCCCCCCTCCCCGGCAGTGTTCAAGGCCAGGTTGGATGGAGCTTTGAGAAACCTGATCTAGTGGAAGGTGAACCTGCCCATGGCAGGAGGGATGAAACTAGATGATCTTTAAGGTCCTATCCAATCCAAACCATTCTATGGTTCTGTGTCTGCCAACCCTCAGCACCTGAATTGTCTATCCCCCTACATACCTGAATTCCTAAAGTCCCATTCCAATCTTACTGAACCAACTAACCCCTCATTAATTTTAACGACATTGATCAGTAGCACTGAGCAAACAGAACTCTTCTGTCAAAAAAACTTGGTTTGTACAGCAAAGAAAATAACAATTCACTTGCCTAAACGTGCAAATTAATGTTTGAAACACACCTTGAAAGTCAAACATGTCAAATATCTTGGTCTTCCATTTCTACACTTCACCTCCAATTAACAAGAGCATTTTTGCTGCTGAATCCCCTTTCCTTCACTGCAGTGTTTTCCCAGTATAACTCACTCATGGAATTCTTTCCTTTTTACACCAGAACAGAGTGGTTGGTGTGGCTGGTGCAGCCTTTTCCCCTAATGTCTTTGATCTTACCCTGATTAAATGACAAATAATCAACAAAAAAACTATTGTTTACCTTTTTGCTTCCACCAAAAAAGGTCGACTTTTGCTATAATCAGTAATACAGGCTCAATTCATTTCTCCATAACACCAGTTTCCTAAGGAAATTTCACTACACCATGTCCTCAGCTAGGATAACCACTTATTCCACAGACTGGGACAAGTAATTTCAATGAGACTGTTTCTGACTTTAAGAGGGTAAACTCATAAGTCCCAATTACTACTTTTGACTGCCATTCTTGGATACTTCCCTTACAGTAGTTTGTTTAAAAATCAGACAGGAAAATACTTTTGGTAAGTGCTCCTTCAGGGGAAAGACTGTTACACATTTTTACTCAGCCACTCTCACACACATGCTTTAGCTTAATGAACAGCAATACTTCTTCAAAACTAACTCAGCTCTTAATTTTCAAAAGTTTAGCTGTTATTTTACTGTATCAGTATCTCTCCATTTTACCTTAATGAACCTATATGTTCTGATTCAACGTAATGTTTATCTGTATCAATATCTATGTCTCTGTTGTTCTTTAGATAGTGTCAGTGTTAGAAATGTGGCAATATTTCCTGTTTATACCACATTCACCCCAGCTGATCATTTAAAAAAATGTATTATTCCTCCACAGTTCAACAGTGCTGTTCCTGGATACCTCTTCCCTTTTAATATTATAATACAGTCAGTTAAATAATAATGCAAATGCACACTTGACCATTTCAGCAGCCTGCCATGAACAAAATCCTGCTTCTTCCAACAAATGGTGATGAAAAATAATCTTTAAAAAATTCAGAAAACCGTGACAGAAATTTTAGAGCAGATCCTCAGCTGATACTAACCAGCAGAGTCCTATTAAGGGAGCTAATGCCTCTTAATATCTACCAGGGATCAAGTGGTATCTTGATCAAGCAATGCCAACATACTAGATCAGACTTCTAACAATAAAGAGTGTCTATGTGGTGGGGAGAAAAAAAAAGAGCTTCATAAAGGCACAGGCTATACAACTGATAGTATTTTGAAATTAAAATTTGGCAGTGTATCATGATATAAAACTGGAAGACTTTTTCCAGAAGGGTCTGCTACTGATGGCTTCAGAAAATCTACACCATCCTTTGCAGAAGGCAAACAGTGTTACATTTCAGAAATTGTGTTTGAGGGATAGTTTAAGAAGAGCTTTAAATTAAACAGTAACTAATGGGCAAATTAGTTCAGTGTACGGGAACTCCACACTTCTTTCTGAGTCTTGGCTACACTTGGCTACACTTTGAACCTCAGCTAAAAGAAATAGAACTTATGAGTTTATTACTTAAATAAGCACTGTTATTTTTTTTTTTTCTTTTTTACAGTCAAATCAACCACAAACACAATTAAATTCATCCTCAGCAAAAGGAAACTACATTAAATACATATGTTGGGAGCACTTTAAAAGAGCAGGTCATATACTAATAAATCAGGACAGAATTTACTTTGAAAACCTTCTGTGTACTTGCATTCTAGAAGAATTCAGCACTAGCAGGTAAGTAGATGAGCACTGTTAAGAAACAAGTGAACTGTATATAATTAAAAATATTTGACATCTCCATACAAAGTATTCCTTTCTTAACAAATAATATCATAAAAAGATTACAGCAGGTGGAAACAAATTAATAAAATGTTAAGCCAAAGAGTTTCAAAAATGCTCAGTTTTGGATATTATAAGACATCAAGGCATCTTCAAAAAGGCCTAATTTTTTTTTTAAAGACAAATACCTACTTTCTTGAAATTAGGCATTTATAACTGATTTTATACTGGACAGAGAAAAGCACACAATCTATAAAGAGTTCAGCACTAAACTGGAAGCGAGGTCACTTGATTTCTGTTTCTGAGCCACTATACAGCGCTGATCTCTGACAATACTTGCTTTTTGTCATTTCCACATCTGAAAAAAAGGGCCAATAGTGCTTCCTCACTTCACTGCAATGACATGAAACTTAGCCAACAGATGCATTTAGCACACTAGAATGACTTTCAAGGCGAGGTGATGAGCAAGAGCAAGAGTTCATTCTATGTTACTATTTTTTACAGTACTACAGAATTCAACCATAGTCAGTATGCCACTATAGGTTGGAATCTGTATCAAAATATCAACACCAAAATTACTAAATATTTCGCTTTTCTACATTCTAGAAAATCTAAGCTATGCCACAGAATGAAAATACATTTTTTTCCCATCTGAAACAATCTTTAGAAATTGTTTAGAAATAAAGGCACCACAGAAAAGAACAAAGAATTGCTGTCAGGGAAACACTAATGTTCAAGGGTTGTCAATGGTTCCAGGACCCCAAGTGCCTCTGTCCTTACCTGGTGCTGCCAGTGAGGTACTGTGCAAACAAACACTAGTTATTTCCCCTCTTCATGCCCATTTTTTTTTTCCTGTCTGCACAATGGAGATGAAGCACCTTGCATAGAAAATATTACTGAGATATAAGGACAACAAATATCTATAAAACAGATGAACTATAATTATTTCAAAAATAATTTGTTGTTTGCATCCCTATGTCTGGGTTTTTTCCACATTTGGGGGCTCTGTGTGATATTTGATTTTATACTACATTGAATGAAGGTTACATAGAGATAGCTACAAAATTTACAATCAATAGAAAATTGCAAATTTTTTTCCCAACCAATTGTTTCCAATGATCCAGCACAACACACCAATAAAAAGCTCAGAATTGATGCTGTTTCCCTATTTCATGCCCTGTTTAAGTTCGCTGGGGATGACAGATTAATTTAATAGGTTTTATTGAACTGCCTAGTTGCTTTTATTGGCAAATTCACTTACAGAAAGAAGGCTATAAATTTCTCTTGGGGTTAGCATTGTTCTACTGGTCTATTTTTAAAATTAAAGTGAATTTACTGCCATTTCCTATAGAGTTTTCTGCTATGCCTTCTGCTGTTAAAACTCACATTTGTAAAGTGCCTCCACTGACACTTACGTAGGAAGTTTAAAGTTGTTGTTTTTCCTAAATGTGGTTAACAAAAAAGGAAGCAGACAGCTACCATCAAATGAACTGTGAACTAAATACATCACTCAGCTTTCACTGGGGAATTAAATTAATCTCATCACAACATAGAATACGACTCTTGCATGCCACCTGGAAGAAGAGAAGTGGTCAGCCACCTTCCAACTTCCTCCATTTGACAGCTTGCTGAGCACAGAAGCAGCAAAACAACAGCACTGGTGATACAAAGTATATAACCAAGGTTCAGTTCACTTAGACATGGGTCTGACCAAAGTCTTCAGACTTCAACTCACTGCCAGGCAGTGTAAGGTATATGAAATGGAGCAAAATTAATAGCAAAAATGGACTTAATTTAATCCCAGTAGTCAAAAGCCCAAGACTATGTAAAAATTCTTAATCTAAACTTGGGTTTGGAAAAGAATTTTATTAATGGCAGCAATTTTCTATGCAGCTGCCTGATCCAGGATCCCATATTTTCAGAGTGGGAGAGAAGTAATTTAAAATCTAGATGAAAAATTTTAAGCTTGGACCATTTTTTTGTTTTTTCTGTATTTTTTGTAGAAGGTAAAAGGAGATATTTCACACCCCACTGAATATCCTTATCTTCCTCTGAGTTTAGGAAAACAAGCACATGATGCCTTCTAATTTTGGATAACAGAGTTCTCTCCACCAGATTTCAAACACTCTTCCTAAGATTTCACAGAGCCTCTTACTCTGTGTGACACTTTTTTAAAAAAGCAGTGATCAGGTCTATTTTCATGAGATTTTGTCCGAAATTGTTCTAGAAGTGTTTAGTTCTGAAGATACCACTCATTGACCACATCTGTAGAAATCCATGTCATCAATTCCTTTGTAAATCCAACTCTTCTGATGCTTCATCAACTGCACAGTCAAGAATTCACTCTTAAGATTTTTCTTTGGACTTACTTAAAAATCACAGTGGAATTGTACAACCTCAAAGCAAATGCCAGTTAGCTATTTTATTATCAGATTGTTTTTATACTGAAAGCTGAAAGAACAAACTAACAAAAGTAAATACATATCTTAACAAAACTAAATATGTAACTTGGCATAAGCATAAGCGGGTTTAGTGATTCTAAGAGCAGTACAAATTAATGTATTAAATAAAATACTAATGAAATTATTCCTCTTACCAATATGTTCGCTTTGGATTTGCACAAAAGGTGGTGACTTCTTTCCAGATGCTGAAAACTTGTGCAACGCATTTTAGCGAGCATGAAAAATTTCATCTTTCTGAACCTGGGCTCTAATTACTAAATTATATTCCCATGGCTTCACCAGCCTTCTTACTTATCTATTAATTTTGTTAATATTATTATTTTGACAAAAACACTCTTTGAATGAAGTACATATGAAAACTAGGAAACTTACTAGAATCTAAAAGTAGCCCTCAAGTGTCCATGCATTACAGAATCAATAAAAAGGGTTTAAAAAAATTCCAATTATGAAGGGAGTGCTCCCCTACTTGTAAATTATTATGCATTTAAGATACATAGGTCATGTTCTGTTGAAGTATGTATGTTTTAAATGTTGAGCTCAGTGTTTTAAAATTACATTTAAGTATGTTTATCAATGTCCCATCAGATCTGGTAGAAGTGAGGTAAAAGCCTTACTATAGGATTTACTTGTCAATTAGTCTATAAACTCTCATTCTGTCAAAGCACCAAGCACACTTTAAAAAACAGAATCATTGGGTTTTTAGGAATACTAAAATCAGGAAGATTAAATTCCTGTATCAGAGATACATTATAACTTAGCTGGACCATAAAATCGTATCTGTGTACTATTTAAACCATACATATATCATTAAATGAATTACATGGAATTTAAAAGAATCTTATTTTGACTGCAGATCTTTCTCTACTTCATCTAAGAGAATATCTTTTCAAATAACACAAGGAAGAATATGATCTCTATTTTTATAGAGTAGCCAAAGGGTATTAGCAATCCTTAAAAAGCCAATGGAAGTCAGGAATGAAAAAAATCACTGTTTCCCATATTTACAAGAATGGAACTATTCTGTCAGCAGAACACCCTAATGGGCTCACAGGGGATCACTCAGACTGACATAAATAGCCCCAAAGGGTTCTTTTTAGATAAGCCAGAACAGTCAAGGATGCTTAGGTTTTTGTATTCAGGGTATATTCTTTTCAATTTCACTGTATGTAAATTTAACTAATAAAGAAAAATTAAACATTAGTTAGAAAATCGGATTCTTATGAGATGTTTTCAAGAATAATGTAGAAACTCCTGGTGAAAAATATCCTTTCAATCCCAATAGGAATGTTAGTACAAATTCATGCACAAGTGGAAATCACCTTATATAAATATGGTACCCCATGAAATCAGTGGGATCCAATTAGTTACATGTGTGACTTCTGTTTCCAATCAAAAATCTATCAGATGGTGATGTTTTTCAAGGAATTTTTTTTAAAGAGCTCCTATATATTAACACACACAACTGAATGGCCTTGGTTATTTTTGTATACAAATAGCTATCTCCGTACCTAATTGAACAGGACCGCAAATTCTGATACTAATGTTCATCATACAAAGCTTTAGTATGTGGATCAACACCATTATCAGGCCAAATTCAGAAAGATAATACGAAAATGGTCAGATTTTACTTGACAGTAAGCACAAATATATCCCCACAGTAAATATCAGAACCTGTACATAAAATTGAAAATTTCTGGAGCCTATCAGCAGATAGTCTTATTGAGCTATCACATTTGCTTTACAAAAAAAAAAAAAAAAAGCCAAATTATTATTTTTTGAATGCAAAATTACAAAACTAAGAATGAGATATTTTATCAAGTATTTTGCACTGTTCTGATGGTAAAATGCCTTGTCCTTTAAGTGAAATTCTTGTAGGTCATTAGTTTATAATACAAACCAACACCTTTGGGTATTTTTAAAGGAAAATGAAGGTGGGAGGAAAACAAGCTGAGCTGTTTTGTTTATACCAGCATAAGAAACTGCATTTCTAAGTATTTGATTCAGCTAAAGCTCTCCCTTGTATACAGTTTTAGTGGCAGATGCTACAGAAACAATGAAAGTGACTGAAATACGTGCTGAGGCTTTTTGCAAGTAGCAGCATGATATGCAACATGCTTCTAAGATAGGAGCTATCCCCAGTGTACCAATCATACATAAAGAAGACCAGAACCAAATTTTCAATCCTCTCATCTCATCCCCTGGTGACTCCATTCTTTTCTATTTTTTCTTGGGAGGAGACAGAAGCTTGCCACAAGATTATTTCTATGGCAACTTTGACTCTGACACTGGTTTTCTGCTCAGTGCCTACGACTGACACTTAGTTCTGCCTGAAGGACAAGGACAGGACAGACTGCTGAGTGCCAATCAATGGAACGTGCCACATGCTGTAATTGAAAAATACAATGCTTCTGTGAGAAGATAGGGATGTAATTTTTAGCTCCAAGTTGTGGTAAAGAGAATTGTAAATAAGTAATCTGAAGCTTGCATTTATTTTTATGGCATCTAACTTAACATGGACAAAAGAAATCAACCTGAGCTACAGAATTTGAATCCAGATCTGAAGTGACTGTTTCAGCAATGCTTAGATCAAGGTGAAGTCCCACCTTTTATTTGCTCTGCAGAGCATGAAACTTTTTAAGCCTAATTATCCTAATTTGATGTTCTGATGTGCCTTCATTGAAGCTATCTGTTAGCTTGGCACACATGACAGCATAGCACAGAAAGCCTGTGTTAGGAAGTCTGTGAAAGTATCCAAATTGCACATCCATAATCTTAGGTCACCTCATATTATTAAGTACTTTCCTTAGGCTCTTTTATGGAAACTTCTCTAGCAAAACAATGGAGGATGTACTTAGGAAAAGCCCATCCCTCCAAATAGCACACGCTCCCCCATCTCCCTAAAGCAAGCAAAACACGGTTAAATATCTGTAGAGACCTACTTTAGCATCTTGTGAACCAAGCTGAGGAAAGTTGTCCTTAGGGGTTCCACTGCTGATAGGAGAAAGTATCAAAAAAATTATCACAAGGATTTGCCTAAGGTCACAAAGCAAGCCAGTAGCAGAACAACACTAAATGCTACTGCTTCTCTTTTCACCTTCCCTTCTGGTTGCCATTTCTAATGGGAGATTGGGGAAGTTACACTTCTTTCAAAAGATAAGCAAATGTATTTAGAAACTCTTCATATTACTGTTCATGGCTATTAATAAATTGATCAAGGATGCTGTTTAACGGTTGTTCTCCCATGATCCACACCTTGACACTCAAACAGGTATAGTAGGCTGCTTCTGCAATAGAAAGAAAAGAGCTGTACGTATCTGTAGGCAGAAAACAAACTAACTGAAGACTCCCTAATACACATAGATGAGCACCAGAATGTCATTCTTTAATTCTCTCCTTGTGAAGTTCAGATCTTGTCAGTGGGACTTTACACAACATTTTCCACAAAATTCAAGTGGACATAGTAATTTTACATACAAAGGGAGAGACTGTTTGTAAGGCTAGTGTCACAGTTAAAAAAATACTTATATTTAATCAAGAAAATGGTAATAAACTTTTATTTTTCTTCAGCATCTGGTGTCTAGGATCTCCAAGTCCTTTATAAACACTAATGAAATAAACATCATAATAGTTCCATGAAGAAAAGCAAAAAAATATTATTCCAACAGATGAAAAAACTGAGTCGCCAAGAGTTTAAATGACTTGCAGACATAAGGAGGGCTGGCAATAAAGCTTAGATTCCTTTACTCTAAAATGCTCTTGGAAGCTAGAAAATTGAGAAGTAATTTGTGGGAACGGTTATATCCTTAACCAAGCTGAATGGCAGCTTTCTCAGTGAATGCCATGTTCAACAGCCACTGGGTCAGCAGCTTGCGATTAAGCATCCAGACCATTTCTTAGTAAAATGCTATAGCTCAATTCTTACTCTGCTGCACAGCCTTCACTTCCTACAGAACTTGGGAAACTTCACTGCAGACTTTAACATCCTCCATTGGTTAAGCTGTAGAGAAGCAATAGTGCAACAAAACTTTGGATAAACATCAGGTTGTGATTCATTACAGCTAGCTAGGAAACGCAATGCTGAATTAAATTTGACAAACTTTTAGCCAAACTATGATCACAAAATCCTGAACATCTGCCTTGTGAAAAAGCAAGCATTGGATGCTGTTAGAATATGGGCATATGGATATTAGGCAGTTAACCCTAAAGGTTCTAAATATTTATTTCCCTGAGCCTATATATTTTTATCGAGCATGCACTTCAATACGTATGCACTGGGAGAAGCACCACCAAAACACTATTACTGAAAAAAAAACAGTACAGAAAATTCTCTGGGTGTTCCAAGCATGGGAAAAGATTACTTTCTCAAGACTAACAGCCTTTTTTTACCAGAAAAGGAACAAATTGATGAACAAATGAAAGCAAGCACAGGGGATGGTATTTGGAGAACATTCTACTATGCCTGAAACTGAACATATGGTTAGGATGGATGGTACAATAGAGGTGTTCAGAAACTTACCTCAGACTATGAAGGGTTTTGTATTTTTCATATTCACTCCACTTTAGTTTTCTGCTACTTCCCATCTACTTTATTCCCAAGTCTCTTTTAAATGAACACCACATTGTGTAAGCTGCAGAGAAGTTTTATGATCTCAACAGCTGAAACCAGGCTGACCAGAAGACTCTCACCTTCGCAAATGAGCTAACCGGTAGCTTCTGCATAAGTAAAAGGCTTCAGCAATCATCCAGTTCACAGCCTCAAGGCAATGAGTTCTTTGAACTGTCATGAAAAAAAGAAATCGTACAATCATGGATTGGAATCACCTACAACTTGTGAACTGGACAAAATCACACCTCTATGAATAAAATGACTGCATTGTTCTGCTAGAAAGTAATTACTACCGAAATCAAAAACTTACCTTCCTTTTCCCAAAAGGCATCAAACTAATTAGAAGGCTTCAAGGAAATGATATCTCATCCTTCCCCCTGCTGGCTCTGGATAATTTTAGAGTCAAATATCAGTAAGTTATGCATTCAAACCGCAACTATACTTTCTTCTTTTTGCATTTCACTCCTGCTTATCCATTCAAATTACTGTAATGAGGTTTCTTGAGGCAATTATTCATTAAGCCTTGATGATCATCAGCAGATTGTGCAAAATCAACTTCAGTTCTCAAAATACAGTCTTCTTCCCAGCAGTTTAAGCCAAACCAGAAATCCCTGCACTGAATCACAGAGGCAGGTCAAGTGACTATTAGCATGATTTCAACTATGCAATTATTAGTTCTATTAAGCAATAAGAACTGTGGTAGAACATAAGACTTCCTGTTTCATGCTACATTTTTGAGTGCTTTACTATGTCTCTTTTAAATATAATGTAAGAAATGAAAGAAAAATCAATATTCTGAACTTTAAATGGAAAGAGCAACAAGTTAATCTTCTCTACAAACTCACTAAAACCTTACATAATTTTATTTTTCTGGGAAAAAGAAAACTTCCCTAGCATTTCTAGCATAGGGTAAAGTCAGGTTTCCACACTATGAATTTGCTCTCCCAAAACTCATTCTCAATAAAACCAGGAATATTCAGAAATGTTTATTTATAGATCACTCATAGGTTCATGGAAAACCTCACTAGACACACCTGTTATTGACATTTTATAACCTATGTCTTCATAAAGCAGATTGAACATAAATATATTATTTTTACATCTTATACTCTGTTATCGCTGGACAATACCTGATATTTTTTCCCTACAGAGCTAGCACAGTAACTACACCCATCACAACTAACTTTTTTCAAAGGGGTCTTCAATACTTCAGATCTAACTAACCTCTCATAAAAGCAATCCTACTTTCTTACAACCCACAATACAGAGCTAAGGAACAAGCCTTTCTTTAACACCTCTCATCCATACAGGATTTACATATCAGTCTGCACTGAAGACCTTGATTCTGGGGACTCTCCTGGCCTGGCTAGTTCAGCAATATAAAAGCTGTCACTAATGATGGGGTGAGCTGGTAAAGGCAATGCAGAAATGATCTCTGTGGGTTGACCACTCATGTAGTTAGGCAATACTGTAGGCGTACAGGAAAGCCTTAAGTGTGCATTAAGTTGTCAAGAGACCAAGGACGGAATCAGAGCTGGTTGCTGCCTTCTTAGAACATTGAGAAAGAACACTGTGATTCAGGACCTTACAGCCTCCTCTCCAACCAGTTCCAGGAGCAACGTAACAGCATGCTATTTCTTACAAAAAAACCCCCAAAATATAACATCCCAATCTGCCCTTTAGATAACAGTACTGTAGAAGTCACTCCATGTAATACATGTACCCATGTATTTGTGTAAAGCTTGCTCAGGGAAGCTGGTTTGATTACACACAAAATGAGTGACCTAGGTCCTATATCACTATCAACTAAAGTAAACTCAATCTGAAAAGCAGGGATTAGTACTTTTGGAGGAAAAGTATCTGATTTCCATGCCTTGCTCTCTCAATACTGTTTACCACATTAGTGAGTCAAGGAGACTCTAGATGAGTATGGGTTTGCTACAATATTATTACAGCAATAAAGAATGAGGTAACAGCACCTTTGCCAAAGGAATAAGTCTGTATCAGATAACCAAACTCAGAATCAATTTAAGCCTAAGTGCTGGCTGCTCCCAAAAAGGCCACCACCACACTCTTCCCCTCGTCAACTCTCAGCTTTTAATTCCAACCCATCTCTCGGCCAGACAAAATAAACTACCAGTTTAAAACCTGAAACTGAACTGAGCAAATACGTATGTCCTGTTTTAAATACATGTTTTCTGATCTGCCCTACAGCCATACGATTGTGAGTGCCTGTACAAAGGGACAGTGGGAACATGCAGTGGCGGCAAGGGAAGATGAACAGTTGCCCCTTTTGGCAGTCTGTCATAACTGTTTGTGCAATCCTGAAAGCACAGCCTCATCAGAAACACCATTCTGAAATGGCCCAGAAAGTTGCATTTCCTCCATGCTAGTAAAAGCAGATGTTACCAGGGTACTCATACCCCCACTACCGCTAGAGCTGGAGCCTGGAGCGCAGATCATCAGCTCCCACGGGGCAGAGAGGCATGCAAAGCTGGAACTCAAGCCTGTCCTTAATAAATGTTTTTTATTAGCTATGGCCTGTGGTTACTACCTTAACCACAGTGCCAGGAAGGCACTTTGAAAGTGGGTGAAGTGACAGGAGTCATTCTGGGAATTCCTGCCCTGAGAAAGATGTAAAACATTTTCAGTGGGGCAGCCCAGGAAGGTTACCCACTTTCCAGAAGTCAGTCATCTGTTTCCTTCTTGTCTAGACATCTGCAAAGCTACAGTTGCAAAAGAAAGCCCTCCCTGCTCTACTGTACTTCCCTACTTTTCTCCCTCCTCCTTCCCACTACCCACCACCTTCACGGAGGCAGCACTCCTGAAGCAAACCCAATGGCAGCAAGCTCTGGCCATGAGCAGCTGCGGGTCAACAAACTAAGAGAAAAAGTTTCACTTACAAAGGACAAAAATTTTCAGATGAGGTTCCTTGCAGCACCTATCAATTCAATGTGATATGCAACAGCTAATCCTGTTTAAACCAACTGGATATGTGCCACTGCCTTCAGCAGGATGCCTTAAGGGCACACACTTAATGCATCAGCAGTTTTCATGATGGGAGCTGCATCTGTTCGCAGAAGTGCATTACTGAGCCTCAGAGCCAACCATGGTCAAACATGTGTGCTCTTGTGCCCAGCTCATATGAGCTTTTAAGAGATATATCTAAGGGCTTTAATTCAAGCAAACGCATTGATCCTGTTTGATTTCAGTGCCATTATGTCAGTCCTGCACATGATCAGAAGGGTTCTTTTTAATTAATCTCCAATGGCTTCAAAAGTGCTGCTTCCTCTAAAGATCACCTGTAGTCCTATTACAAGGGTAACATTTCCTGGGCACAAAGCACTCCTCAAAAACGTGGTAGCTACTGTTCCCTGGAGTGTGATCATCCTGGATTTGACAGTCAAAGCACAGTTAGATTCAATCAGATGAGGCCTTCACATAAAGCCCTGTCCCTCACATGTTAAATACTGTTTACTGATGTTTTAACATAAGACAGAAAATTGAAGACTGTAGGACACTAGACTCCCTTTGTCATTTTTCCAAAGGTTTCAGCTTGTGGGTCCTGGCTAAATATCCAGAATATTTGCATTCTGGCTGGCTAACCCTACAAAAACATGTAGCTATCAAATATCATCTATGTGCTACTGAAAACAGAAATAAACGTTATCTGAATGCCCTTACATTTGGGGAAAGTTAAGTTTTTCACCATTCAACTCTATAGTACATTCTACTTTCATCTTTGTTTTAGAAGTAATAGGCAATACAGGGCACAGTGCCTTAGAGCTGCTGTATTTCAGATAAGAAACATTACCACATCCTATCTGTATCACAGTTATTCAATGTCTTTGAATTGGACTTTTAGACAGCCCTCAATCATTGGGTCGCGTCATTTCCTTTGCTCTGTTTCAATGTTACTCCCTACTTGCATCAGACCATTCCCAGGGAAAGCAATAGTACACCAATCAACAGGACTTGTTTTCTTTTATTAGCTATTGAAATTATTTTTTCTTTGAACTCAAAAATTACTTTAGATGACATTTTTATAATCCAATAGCACTGATAAATTCCAAAAAAGATCATGAGCTTGATGGGTTTAGCAACTTAAAAAATTAAACTATAAAGGAGAGTACGCTGAAGACATCTGCAATCTCACAGACATCTACTGTCACTCTGGCCTGGTTCTACTGCAAAGAGTTAAAGCTTCTGGAAGCTGGTGGGTTTCTTGTTGTGCCATCTGAAGACAAGAGAGGAAAGAAAAAAAAAAACGTCACAGCCAGTTAGCCACAGTTGTTCTCAGGAGCATATCTACAAATTAAGCAAATAGATTCCCATCCATCAGGCTGTCTCTTAATGCAACAAGCCCCCTGTGCTGTCAGAGAAGATTCCTCGAAGTGCTCATATTTGAATCCCAATTACACAGAGAGATTTTGGAGGACGCAAAAAAACCCTATCAGGCAGGTACGTCTAACTTACTGTTTTGCCCAAAGCAAACTTGGTTGATACACTTAGCAAATATTTTGAGAAATATTATTTAAACATTTCCTTTCTTAAGCCTGTTTATGGAAGACTTCAGAGCTCTGTGGGTGTCTGGATATGATTTTGATTGTGAAGAATTTGGGAACAGCACTTTCTTTTCAGGGGTATGCTTTTTTATTTTGGAAAGGCAGAGTCTGCAGATCAGTCAGAGAAAGAAAAACAATATACATTATTGCAAAATAAATTTAATTCTACTGTAGATATCTGTGTTCTTGCTAAGTTAAAAATAAATGCAAACTAATGACAGAATTTAATGGTCAGCAATGAGCATTTACCAGCTAAGGCTCCATGCTATCTTGCAATCCATTCTCTCAGTGTCTAGTCAGTGCTGTTCAAATACCTTATTTTTGTGTAAATGAAAGGTGATTTGGGTTTGCTACAGTTCAGAAAATCAAATCATTACCTGGTAGCATTCAAATTACTGTGAAGCGATTATTAATATGGCGTTTTTTAATGTTGGCAAATACTAATATGAAACATCACACTAAAGAGTACTGATTATTCATTGTTCTCCTGTTTAAAATATTTTTGTTACCTAATCAGGTAATAGGCACAGCAACATAGGTGAACAATTACTGCGTAGGGTCAAAGAGAACAGTAAGTAGTAAATACAGTTTGGGACTGACTCAGTGCCTAAACATAATAATCTAGTGACATTTTATAAACCCTAGATTTACTAGGACCTAGGATACAGGACTTATGGGAGACTTGCTGCATTCTATAGCAGAAGTTAGAAGACAAGAAGAATATCCAAAGACATATGAAATGTCACTTGATATTTAGGTGCCTGAATCCTACCCCTTGTTTCTAAAACACATTCATCCAGTACTTCTCAGTGAATGCTTAATATAGTTTCTGAAATAATACCCCACATACAAAATTGTAACGATATCCATTTATTTCCATGTTAAGCATGTTTCACATTACATTAACTAGGGCTTTTAAAAAGCACCTTCTCTCTTCACTTGATCCTTCTGTAATGTATCTCCCAATGAATCTACCTAAATCTGAATTCTTTGTAATCTTTTCTTACCATACAAATGACTATTAACTGAAAAAAAACACAAAAAACAGCTCAAAATCGTTTGATTTTTCCAGTAAAACAGGGGAGAATGTTAGTTTTCTTCTTTCTGTCAGCTTCTAGCTCAGAGCTCTACAGTTCACAAATACAGGGGTTATAAAAGTAATGCAGAGATTCTCACTTATTTGTATAAACCCTGGAGCTTGATCTTTTATAAAAATACCAATATGATGATAACTGGTAATTGTTTATGTAACTCCACCCTTCTGTATTTATCCATAGTGTCTTCTTCCCTCTATCTTATGCTGTACCACAACAAAGGCATTTGTCTTTTTCCTCCACATTGGCATTACTGCCAATCCAACTCCACAGTGACGTGGTTTTGAGCATAAAGTCACAAAAAAGACTTTAACCTTTCTGGTTATAAGGTTAGATTTCTACCTTCTGGGCTTCCTGAAGCTGCACATGGTCAGATGAGCATTAGGCCAAAGAAATAAGTGATGTTGGAAGGTTAGAGGTGGAGGTCACCATAGCCAAAGATCAACCACAATGTATTAGCACACCATAATTAACATAAAACAACCTGGAAAGCCAAAGCAATTCCAGCAAGAGCCTAAGGAACTACTTCTGTCAAAGAATCTAAGATAAATATTCTCACCATTACTTACTGAACTGCTAACTTATGGAAGGTCCAATAAATATTAAAAGGATGACAACAAGAAAGTGTGTTTAACTGTGTTTATTTAACCAGCAAATTCTCTGTGTCTATCAATCTCACTTTTAACCATTTTCATTTGTCTTTTCTCCATTCTGTAACTGCAACAGTCTCTTCAGACAGTATACTCTTCAGAACTGAGTACTGCTTGATATTTGGGATATGTCTATGATATTGTGGACACTAATAATAGTCATATGTGGAGATTCTTAAAGTATATGTAAGAATATGATGAATGCAAACATTTAAATTACTTGCCATTTTTAATACTCTTCTTAAGACTTCAAATATAAGCCAGCAGTCAAATGTAGAACACTAGTGTCACAAAATATAGAACACTAACTTACAAATATTCTTGTGATGTCTTCAGTATGGAAGACATTACTTTTCTAAAGATCCTGGAAAAACAGAGGCTAAGTAACCACACAATATGAAAGATAAAAGAAATCTAACCGAGTAAACCAAACTTAGTGCAAGCTCCTCTGACAATACTGAATGGCTATAAGAAAGCAGCGGAGAGTCCTGTTCAGTGTGCCACCTGAAGGCAAATAACTTGGCAAATCTTTCTTCATACAAATAAAAAGAACCAAACCTGTTGTGTATACTGACATGCTCAGAACACTGTTCACTAATTTAATTAACTCGTAACTGAACTTCACCTCCAGAGCAGTACTTCTGAAAAGGAATTTGAATGTGGAGAAAAACTACCACCTTCAGGGCAGAGCATTAGAAGTGGCTACACAGTGAACACAACTTGACCATGATCTTTGGATGATTCCACAAAATGAAAAAAGATAAGGCAGCTATTCCATGGATTATTTTTAAAATAGACGTGGTAGTGGCTATGCCTACTCTGTCTGCATGCTCTGGCCTAAACACATCTGACCAGGCTCACATACCTTTGAAAGCTTTTAATGGTAGATCCATAGTTTAGCACAGCAGTTTGCATACCAGGAAGTGGAGCAGGCAGGCACTACAGGAACATAGTACAACAGTTCCTACAGATAGCAATTTTATGTAGTTAGTGTCATCAGTTCCCATGATTTTAAAGTGACTCTCACTGTACACTATGTTGTTCCGGAGTCTGCAGGTTTTGATGTCACATAACTAGAAGATACGAATCTTTTTTCTTAAAAGTTTACAGTTTACTAAAAGGCACAACTATGCAGTCACCAAACGACAGCGGCAATGAGCTGAGCAGTTGTTTCCCACTCTGGCCAGTGTTATTATCCAGGCTGACTATACAAACTTTTAGATTTTTGAACAAACAGGTAGAAACAGTAAAAGACACTCCTTGAAACCTACTAATGAAATTATGACCAAAGAGCAGACATCAGAGATAAAAAATTAGATCACACTATGAAAACACCTGGCAGCAAGACTCCGAAGCCACAGTTACCCTGAGCAGGCTCCAGTGTGCGAGAGTCACCTGGCACTGACAGCTCTACCTCTGCCACTTCAGCGATGCCTACACGGTTAGAAATACAGCTGGCATTGACTGCTCCTAAATATCTTCAACAAAGCTTTATGTTTTCAATGTAAACCTGCAAAATGTTCGGCTGACGTTCGCATTCGGCTACGCACATGCTCACTTCAGCTCCTTGACTACGGAGCTCGACGCCTGCCCGCTGCCGGCGAGGCCTGGGTGGGAGGGGAGCTCCGCACGCTGCCCACGGGCGAGGCGCCGCTCTCGAGGAGCGGGCGAGCGGGGCCAGAGGGAAGCACAGGCAGGTGGCCAACCCCCGGCGGGCCTTCAAAGGCCGAGACGGTGGGACCTGCGCCCTTTCTTTGCAAATGCCTGCTCAGGCGGCCCGCGACAGCCGGGTGGCTCCAGTGAGCCAACCCGGCACCCGCCGCCGCCCCGGCAGCTTCGGGGCGAGAAACGGGCACTGACCTCCGGCCTTGTGTCATCCCAGGCGCTGGCCGATGCCACCCAAGGCGTCCCGGAGCTGAATCGGGCCGCCAGCAGCCCCAGCCCCGCGGCGCGCTCGCCCGCCGCCTGCCCGCTGACCCCTTTAGTCCCGCTTCCTTACGCCGGAGGACGANGCCGAGGCGCCGAAGGGAGAGCGGCCGCCCCCAGCAGGGCGCCTGTTCCCATGGGAGCTGCCGCGCCGGTAGCGGGGAGGTCGCCCCAGTGCAGGGCGGCGGGGGATGAGGGGGGCACACGCACAGGTACTCGTGCTTTCCGTGCTAACAGGCCACACTTCATACAAAATCTAGCGGAATAGGTACACAGCTCTTGCTTGATTCATATCATGAGTTCCTGAACAGGGCTTCTTCAGGGTCTCAAAGTGTGAATTGAAATGCAGCCCTGGTTTGAGCCAGAACAGAACCAATTTTCTTTTGGTAATTTTACTTTTCAGTTAAGTCTTTCCTACATAACTGCACTCGCTGAAGTTAACAGCATGTTTTTCAGTCAGTGTCTGCTTCTGGGACTGATAAGGCTCAATGTTTATAGTTTGGCTGGAGAATGGCATGCAGAACCAAGGACACTGCTTGGTCCTGATAAACATCTTATGCTCCAAAATCAAAAGGGAGGAAAGGGGTCACCCCTGTGATCCTCCTAGAGGGAGGAGCGGGCCAGACAGGTGACCCAAAATTGACTAAACAAAGTATTCCATCCCATACACATCATACATGGTATAAATCTGAGGGATCACAAGTGTCAAGCTCTCTTCATTCATGGCCAGCATCCTGGGAGGACTCCATCTGTTCATCTGCTCTAGATACCAATCCATGCCTTCCTGACTTCCTGCCACTGACTACAGGAGCCCAGTCTGGGACTTTACCAGGACCTGCCCTGCTATCTCAGTGGTGACTTGAGTTTTATTGTGTGTGTGTGTGTGTGTGTGTGTGTGTGTGTGTGTGTGTGTGATACTGGTTTTCTATATAGTTGTATATATTTAATTGTTTTCTTTTTCATCATTACTGTTTCATTAAAGCTGTGTAGCTTAGTTTCCAACTTGTCTCTCTCCCTTATTCTCTTTCCCTTTCTGGGAAGAGAGAGGAGTAATAGAGAGCATCTGTCATTCATTTAATTGCCAGCCCACTGTTAAACTGTGACAAACTTTAATATGATTTATTCAAATACTGTTAAACAACTTTCACAGGGTCTAAAGCATGCTTCACCTGTTTCTTTTGTGTTTTTTTTCTCAGATGTTGACCACAGTATGGCCCAGTCAGCAGACAAAATGTCACTGCAGGTGGTATCAGTCATCAGTAATTCATCATTGTTTCAGCCAGGCTTCTCTCTCTTGAATTTTGATGGGCATGTTTTCTTTTTTGGACAGAAAGGATGGCCAAAGAGATCCTGTCCTACTGGTGTTTTTCTCCTTGATATAAATCAGAATGAGCTCAAAATGAAACCTGTCTTATTCTCTAAGGATTCCTGTTACCTCCCGCCTCTCCGCTACCCTGCTCTTTGCATGCTCAGAGGCAATGCGGAGTCTGATGAATACCAGTATATTATCCACGGTGGGAAAACACCTAACAATGACCTTTCTGATAAGATTTATGTTATGTGTCTGGTAAGCAAAAATAGCAAGAAAACCATGTTCCAATGTGTTGAGAAAGACCTGGGTGGAGATGTTCCTGAAGCTAGATATGGACATACAATTAATGTAGTTCATAGTCAGGGAAAAAGCATGAGTGTTATATTTGGAGGGAGATCATATACTCCTCTTGCACAAAGAACCACTGAAAAATGGAACAGCATAGTTGACTGTTTGCCATCTGTGTTTCTCATTGATTTTGAGTTTGGATGTTGTACGTCATACGTACTTCCAGAGCTTCAAGATGGACTTGCTTTCCATGTTTCAATTGCCAGAAATGATACAATCTACATTTTGGGAGGCCATTCACTTCAAAATAACACCAGGTCTCCCAGCTTATACAAGCTAAAAGTTGATCTCCCACTGGGCAGCCCAGCTGTGACTTGCACCATCTTGCCTGGGGGGATATCTGTGTCAAGTGCTATAGTGACTCAAATCAGTGATACTGAATTTGTCCTTGTTGGGGGCTACCAGTCTGACAACCAGAAACGGCTGACATGCAACACCATAGTTCTGGAAGATAATAAGATAGAGATTGTTGAAAGAGTGAGCCCAGACTGGACACCAGACATTAAACACTGCAGGATGTGGTTTGGCTGTGATATGGGCAAAGGGTCTGTATTGCTGGGCATTCCAGGGGCCAACAAACGGTTAATCTCAGATGCAAACTACTTCTACATTTTGAGATGCCAAGGAGCAGAAGAAACCAAGGAGGAAGAACTGGCAGCACGAATTTGCAGTCAAGCATCAACTGAAGACCCTGGAGACTCCACTCCATTTGAAGATTCAGAAGAGTTTTATTTTAGTGCTGAAACCAGTATCTTTGATGTTGATGATACTGACACTTACAATGAAGATGATGAAGAAGATGAATCAGAAACAGGCTACTGGATCACCTGCTCTGCCAGTTGCAATATTGACATTAACACCTGGGTCCCTTTCTATTCGACAGAACTCAATAAGCCTGCGATGATCCTGTGTTCCAATGGGTCTGGCCACTGGGTCCATGCACAATGTATGGATCTTTCCGAGAGCATGCTTCTATGTCTCTCAGAAGCAAATGTCAAGTATTTCTGCAACGAACATGTTGACCTTAATAAAGAGCTACAAACCCCCCAAAAGGTGGTGCACCTGAAAAAGCAACCCATGAAACCATTGCGCAAAAAGACAAACATGAAGTTAACAACACCAATGAAAAAGTCCTTTCTTCGGAGATTGTTTGAATAGATTTACATTGTTGATTTGTATTCACCTGAGAGGAAGTGAAATCACAGTCAAAGACAGCTAGTAATGGTTGAAGCAGAATGGGTTATTGGAGCTCAAAGAGATCTTTTTATGTAATTGATTTCAATTATCTCAGTATTTCAGTTACATTTTGAAGCTCATTAATTTATTTTGTCTTTCACGTGTATTTTTGTAATACCTGGATAGGAACTCCATCATAGGTGGCATTGTGCAAACACACAGCCAGATACTGGTAGCTTTGTGATGTATTTTATGCTATTACACATTCCCCAGTTATCCCCAGTGAGTTTAATGGAACTGCCGGTAGGATAAGACTTTCTCCCATGTACTCAGTGCTGTTAGCATCTGTCCATAAAGAACATTATATTACCCACTTTAATTTTTTATCTTAGCAAGTAGTCCTATAAATATTTGCCCTAATTTATAGCTGCATTACTCCAATGTTATGTTGGTGTAATGAAATACAATCAGACTAATTAATCTGGTTTTAATCTAAAGTGGTGGCTTATGTCCCATGTGTTAGAAACAATGAAATACTCAGACAACGAGAGTCAGTTTTCTTCAGGGACTTCCATTATGGAAAGCTTACATATGGAGCATTTAGTTCTGGATAATTAATATTTTATTTTGAGAGGTATTGAATGATTATATGTCAGTTTGGGCTACAGTTGTGGAATATAATCTCATAGTAAAAATCAAATTGCTTTTTTAAACCACTGTGCTCAGCAACTGATTTGTGTTTGTATTTTTAAAAATCTAGTAAGCTAATAAAGGTTATAATAAAAATGACTGCATTTTTTTCACCTGCTCCTGGGGTAAATCAAACACTGTAAATCCCATAGTCTATGAAAGGATGGCATATGTGCTTGAAAAGTCCATCTAAAGTCTAATAAGGGGTCTAGCTTCACAGCCACCCCATGCTGTGAGCTCCCACTGACTTCAGAAAAAGTTCCTTCTGATAAACAGGACTTTAACCATTTACTCCAGGTCCTCCACTAAGCATTTATTTCTCTGCTCTCCCAGGGTGACTGTGTAGAGTGTGAAAGCTTAAAAGTGCATACTGTAGCTCAGAGTGAGTCGTTGTGCCAGTGGAGCATTGTGAGGGTGGAAACAAATGCAGCTGGCTTCTCAAAGCACAGAGAGAATATTTGATTCAGATTGAAAAGGACATTGTCAAGGTTGAATAGCCCAAGAGTTTACCAAGGTTTTTATGGATTCTTTTATTGCCTATTTGTAAAACCTCATCATTCTTGAATGTATTTTTTATTTTTATTACTACTCCAAACATCTTTCAAAATACCAGTATCATCAGCTCAACATTTGTGAGCCAACAATAACAGCTCAGTATTTACAGTCCAGCTCTCATGCTGTATCCCTGAATGAAAAAGAAAAACAGGAGCAGCTGTCAGCCATTTGAGCACTATGTGCAGACCCTGAGCAGCCATTGCTTTATGAAGCAGCATGCGTAGCACAGAATTTCTATCATCATAGATGTGTATGCACAGTACTCCCTTTGAAACCTTCACAATTCAAGTCAACAGCAGAGGAAAGTAATGGGCAACCATACAAAGTTTCCGTTTCCAAACTTTTCATGTGCTGAGGAAGGTTATAGTTTGGGTAGAGCTTGTAAATGGGGAGTATATCACCCTGACTCTCCTTTCACCAGTCTGATACTGGTACAAATTCACAGATTTCAGTGCCAGCTTCCAATTTCCTTTGTCATGCTATTTTACATAAGATCAGATTATATAGTGCTATATGTTTTTCCAAGGAATGAATTAATATCATGCCCATGTAAAGTCAAACTCGTGAAATTCAATAGTCAACATCCTCTTTTGCAGGTTAGTAATAGGTCTTACTCAGCTGTAATTAATTGTCATTAAAGTATACATTCATCACACACTCTTCACAGACTTCATTTACATCAACACCAAAAAAAAAATCCACACCAAAATTAAAGCCACATCAACATCATCACAATACCAACAAAGGGGGACAATATAATCACACAGTAAAACTCCACCCCTCATCCCTTATCCATTTTACAGCAAAAGACTCCCCACAACTGTTGAACTCCCAGGCAATGTCCAGTCCAAGTTTTTGTCTGTTAACTCTCCCAGCTGCTGTCATTATCTCAAATTCCTCAGACCCCACAATGTGTGGCAAATTCATCTGCAGAGATTCCCTGAGCCCCTAGGAGCTGAGAGCAGGTGCACTCAGCATGTGGCAAGCACAAGCACACATTGCAGCTCCTTCCAATTCTTACCTGAGTTGTTCTTTACTTTACGGCTGTAGCTATGAAAAAAGCAATTCACAGTCAAACTTTGCAATAGTTGTCATCAGGCCCATAACATTACTGGATTGTATGTTTGAGCTGCATTTTTTTAAATGTATGGTTTATTTGAGTAGGAGGGAGAAATCACTTGGTCAAACCATGTCCCAGCCTCACAGTGAAGGGCAATACAAGCAGCATTAAATCACAACTCAGAGACTGTAGTCACTGCAGGAAGATGAAGTCATAAGTAAAGTAAAATATAATATTCCAAAACACTTGAACGTAAAGAGATATATGGCCATCAGCATGTAAAGACACTTGACATAGCAAACCAGACTGCAGAAAGTACTTAATTTCCTGATAATTCTAGTGACACTTTTGAGTCATGTACTTGTCAAAGCATTGATTGTCTTCAAAATTAGCTAATCAATGCAAGATGTTTCTTCCTCAGGCAGGTTAGAATTAGAAAATAAAATCAGGTAGATTTGAGTGCAGAAGTAAATCTCTACTGTATCTGCATTCAACTGACCTATGCGTTTTGTAACCACAACAAGCAGCATCATGGTTTCCAGCCACATTTTAATAACACTATGTTGCTATTATCAGCTTTTACAAGAATACTGCTACTGAAAGATGCTTAGACCCTGAAGTACCTGATTAATCTACAGAAAAGGTACAGCACAAACATCAGTGGTAACACTAAAGCATGTGTCATAGTTCAGAGTGACTGTGGAATCTGAGGAAAAACCTGGATGGCCCTATACAGAAAGAACTCTTAAGAATAGCCTTGCTAAATCTTGTGCAACCCGGTGGGTGTGACAAGCTCACTTGTTTATCACAAGATGCATCCTGAACAGGGGGCAGGGGCCCTTGTTCTGGTCAGCAAGATAAGAGAAAACTTGGGTAGTTCTTTGTTTCTGTCAGACGCCTATGTTGTCTGATGGTGACCTTTTCCTCATTACCTGCAAAATGCATATTAAAGTTGACACCCCTGTCTATGCTAATGAGGATTTTAACGGACATGCTATACATGTATGACCATAGCACTCATCTCTCCACCCAAATCATACTACATGTCACCTGAGGGTAGGAACCTTGTAGCTTTGGGGATAAAAAACTGAGAAAAAGATCATTCAGAGAGGGAAAAGAACCAAAAGACAGACGGACCAGTCAATGGGCTGTGTTCTCTTCCTCCACCCCAGGCAGGGACATTTCTCTGGGTAAGTGCCACGCCTTTTACCTTCTGAGTGGAAATATCCCCGGGTTGTATTATTACTATTTGTTGCTAGCAATATAAACTTCACTTAGTAGTGCTTGTGCAGTCAGTGCATTTATCAACGGCAATTCCTGTTTCAGTGCAAGTCCTGGGTGTGACTCTGAGACACCCAAAGTTGTCTTTGAATGTTTTTCAGTGCAAGTCTTTTGTGAGACTCTGAAACAGGCAAACACTGACTCTGACAAGTGGCTGTACACATACACATAAACCGTTGACCAAGTCTGGGACTAGGACTGGATCCAGCTGCACCTAGACTCCTCTTTGAGATGAAGTTTAGAAAGCAAGGGGATCTGGTCTGAACCTTATGACTCAACGGGAGGGCTTCCCCCAGACACCTTGCAGAGGCTTTTACTTTTCCCCCTTTACTCAACAGTGACTCATTGCACCAATAGACCATTGAAAGGAGTAGAAATAATGCAGCTGGGAGCCCAAAGCAAAAGGAAAAGATCAAATTAATATTTAAAAGGAATCTGTAAAGTTATTTACTGCTAGACTCAACGTATGAAAGACAGAAGGACTGACTGACTTCTCTTTTTTTCATGATTGGTGACTATAGCTCACTCCATATTTGATTTTCCACTCTCCTGTTTCAAACAAGACTAACTTTTGGGAAGAGCTTGGGCAACAGCCTCAAACTCAAATTTGATGTCTCTACTTGACCTTTGAAAATTGTGACACTGAAGCCCATTTTTTCTTTTAAAAAAGCAAGACAATAACCTTATAAACCTTCTGATTTCTCAATTCATACACATATACAGGAAGAATAGGACACTGGCCACTACCACAGGTGTGCAGGACCTGTTTCAGATGTTAGTTACTGTGTATTTTCTTCTCCACTGTCTCAGAATGCCCGTCTCCAGGGGAAAAGCTGGGCACTGAAAATACACTTGTTGACCTTTCTCCTGATGCTGCTAGAAAAGGTGCTAATTAAATCCTTTCTAATATGTCTTTTTGTATTACGGACAATATTAAGCTTGGTGCAAACAACAGAAAAGCTCCCACACTTAGGAGTTGCAGCTGGTCAGCTGTTTGAAAATTATACTATATTCAGTCACATAAAACAGTATTCTGAAGAAGAGTAGTGACAGGCCTCATTGTTCTTCATCTGATCTGGATTCTAATTCTAATACATGGAAAATAAAGTTCAGTCAGTTATTACAGATTTAGGAATAAAGGGAATAAATTAGGATGATTTACCAGGAAATTTTCTGAGTCTTGTTTTTATGGATTCCGGTATTTCCATCCAACATTTTTTATTCAAGGCCAGACAAAAAAAAAACTGAATTGGTGATATAAAGTCCAGAAATTAGGTGTCTAGTTACCTGGTTGCACAAGGAAACCAGGTAGCTTAATTTGTTCATCATTCCATCCAAACCAGTTGGTTTACATGAGTCTATTGACCGTGAGTTACCATTGCAGGGAAGAAAGATTTTTCTGAAGTGGAATAAAGGAAAGCTACAAATTATGAACAGAAAGATAGTTTGGAACTAATCTTTGCAGCTCAGTCTATGATGAAGAGCCAAAATTCGATGCAAAGAATGCACACAGCCAGAGAAGAGGCTTAACATATTAGCATGGACGTAACAGTGCAAGGCTGATTTTTAACAAACACTGGGATGGCATTTCTAAATGAAGCAAAAGCCAATTACAGGCTAAATAAAACTGTCTTTAAATTAGTTTTCTGTCAAGCAGTTGTCTGTGAGGAAAGGTGCTGAAAGGACTGCTGAGACTCAATGAGTAATCTTCATTTGTGTTAATTTAGTGACTTCCAGAACAAGGCTGGAATCACAGCTGTCTCTGGGTATTAGACCAGACTAAATACGAAAAGCAACCACAAATTGAATGAAAAGTAAGACTGTTACCGTGAAATTATATGCCCAGTTGAAAAACTGGTAAGAAATACAAAGCCATAAGTCCTTTATTTTAATGAGGTTTCATGAATTAAACTGTAATACAATAAGTATGAAGCCACACAGTGAGACAAACCACAGAACTCAGTGTAGTCAGAAATGAGGACGCTGTAAATATCTAGAATTTGTTTCTGAACTATCTGACTAAAATCAAAGCTGATTTGCTTAAAGTGAATAGAAGTATTCCTGTGAGGGGAAAAAATATGCAAGGCCAGAATCATGACTTCTAACATAGTTTACATTGTCTTGTAATAGGGCAATTCACAATAAGAAGCCCTTGAATAAAACCATACATAATGTGATTGCATAAAACCAATGCACTTTCAGAACAAGAAAATTATTTACCATGAATTATTGAAGGGTATGTACCAATTAGTAATATAAAAAAGAAAATGTGAAGGTTTGAAAGAGTACCGTGAATAAAAGTGTATCCATTTTTCTAAAGCACTTCTGATGCATGGCTGTGTGCATGCAGCATTGTTATTTTATCCCTTTCTTACAAAAGCTTCAGTTCCAGGTACCTACCCTATCACTGCTGTTTGCTTTAATGAGTCCTGGGAAAAGAGTCCAAAGCTCTTCCCCAGACCAAATGGATTCAGATCCTGCAGAGCATATGGTCAGCTCGCAACAAAGAGCAGGAGTGTCTCTCCAAGACCTTCAAGCACAGCGAGGCGGCAAGAGAGAAGGGAGCAGGAAGGGTGGTGGACTTCCTGTCCTCCTGGCTTTTATGGAGTATGGCAGGAAGTGGGAGGGAATACAGATCCCTCTCTGTTCTGCCTCCCTGGATCCCTCAGGGTCCTAACACCCTCTGTCTACGTCCTCGTATTGATACCGTAAAATTAGCCTATGCCCCCTCAAACCATAACAATCCACCCCTTATTTCATACCATTTTATGCCATACTCATTCACCAGGTTATAAATTGTCTTTTTACAACAGTATGTTGAATCCAGGTTGTAGGCCTTCGTCCATCATGAAAGTCTCTCAGGGCAGGAGAGGTGGTATAGAGTTCGTCAGGGTTCGTGGCCTCATGCTGCAAGTTCATCTTGAGGTTCCTGGACACCACTACATTATCCTAGAAAAACACTTACAGCAATCTTCCACTGTTATGCAGTAATTAAAATTATACAACCTAAAATTAAATTCTCTCAGCTGGAGTTAAATTTCCCTGTGGCACACACTGGACTTCACTATCTTCCCACATTACCCACCAAGTATGTTTGGGACCTTGAGCAGAAACAATCCTATGGATGGATTTGTCTTTGCCCAGAGCAGCATAGACCAAAACAGTTTTTCCCAGCTGCTTCCTCTCACACAAAACTGGAACTTTATCCCCTTCTACTGTATGTAAAAGGTCTGAGTGGGCAGGACTGGCTCGATTGATGGATCCCCTGGTGTTAACTAGCCAGGTGGCTTCTGCCAAATGTTTGTACCAGTTTTTGAAAGTGTCACCACCCATTGCTTTCAGGGTAGTTTTCAGCAAGCCATTGCAGCATTCAATTTTTCCAGAGGCTGGTGCATGATAAGGGATATGATAGATCCACTCAATACCATGCTCTTTGGCCCAATTGTTTATTAGGTTGATTTTGAAATGAGATCCATTGTCTGACTCAATCCTCCCTGGAGTACTGTGCCACCACAAGACTTGTCTCTCAAGGCCCAGAATAGTGTTACGGGCAGTGGCATGAAGCACAGAATATGTTTCCAGCCACCCAGTGCTTGCTTCGACAATTGTAAGCACATAGCTCTTACCCTGGTGAGCCTGAGGGAGTGTGATGTAATCAATCTGTCAGGCCTCCCCATACTCATATTTTAACCAACATTCCCCGTACCACAAGGGTTTTGACTGCCTGTCCCATTTGATTGCAGTACATATGTCAAAAGCATTGATAACCTGTGCATTAGTGCCCAAACTTAAATCCACCCCTCAGCCACGAGCCCATCAGTGTGTTGAATCTCTTCCTTGATGACCAGAAGTGTCATGGGCCCACTGACCTAGAAATGGTTCACCTCTATGCTCCCAGTCTAAATCTGTTTGGAATAATTCAGCTGCCTGGTCCACTCGATGGTTCTATTTGTGTTCTTCAGTGGCCTGGCTCTTAGGTACATGGGCATCCAACTGTCGAACCTTAATCACTAGTGTCTCTAGCTGTGCGGTAGTATCTTGCCACAGGGTGGCAACCCAAATAGGCTTCCCTCTGTGCTGCCAGTTGTCCTGTTTCCATTCTTTCAGCCACCCCTACAAGGCACTTGCTACCATCCAACTAACACCAGAGGCAATATAG
>VZRW01003492.1:371-23004 GCA_013398125.1 Aegotheles bennettii
TCCATCAGGTGCTGGGAGGAGCTTTGGACCCTTTTTCCTCCATCAACTTTGCCAAGAGGGACTTTTGGGAACTTCTATCAGCCATCAGCAGAGTTGGGTTGTGTATATGTATACATATATATATATATGTATATATTTTGTTCTTCTCCCACCTGTCACTCTCCCTCCCCATCCCACTAAATCTGTTCTAGTTTTATCTCCCAACCCTTAAGCCTCTGTTCCTTATTCCCCCTCTATCTCCCCCCGAGGGGGTGGAGGGGAGGAACAAAGAGCAAACTCTGTCTCTCTGGGCTGTGGCTCGCCCTGGCCACTTAAACTGAGACACACAAGAAAACCTTTTGGTTTTATTAAGTCCTGTAGATCCATGTAATGGAATCACTGGAATCACTGCCTGGGTAAGGAGCTGCACGATCCCACTCCTTCCCTTTCCATCCTACCTGCTGGCTTCCATCAGCAAGAGGCAACACTCTTATCATTCAGAGGCTGGAACCACCAAGGATGCCTGCACCCACTATAAATAACAGACAACATGGTTTAAGAGGAAAAAAACAGATATTAAGAAACTCACCCTGTGACAAGGGACAGGACGAGGCCCACTGGTTCCCGTGGGGACATCCTTCTTGTTCTGCTCCATCTGCTTGCTCTGGGGTGACTCAGCAGCTTCAGGAGATGAGGAGCTTGACCCAGGCAGCGAAGGCTCCTCTTTCTTGGCAGCCTTCAGAGAAGGATTTGTCTTCAGTGGCTTCTTGGTACTCCCAGACTTCTTCCCTAGGGCTCCGTGAGAGGGCAGTGACTTCCCCATCCCCGAGGACCCTGGCCCGGCCGTTTGGAGAGATTTGTGTTTATTGAACTCAGCCACAAAGCCCGGCCCCAGGCTCTTCACCACTGCCTCCAGAGCTGCCTTCCTGTCTGGAGGGGGCAAAGCAGACCCACGTTGGTTTGTTTTGACAAGAAGACTTCACACACATCACTGCTCTTTCTCTGCTGCTTCAGTTCCACCACCCACTCCCCATCCAACCTGGAGACTCACTGAATTGAGAGCCTCCACCACAGTCTAGCAGGGACAGCCCATACATAACAACACCCCCCCGTGCTGTTGTGGAGCTTGACATTTTTAATCAGACTGATGACGTGATGCTGGCAACACCTACAAAACCCCCAGTGCCTGGAGCCAGGGAATGGTTGGTTAATGCTCTGTGTAAGAAAAGAAGTGTTTGAGACTTTCATCCTCCTCTCCCTGATGTCTCAGTGGCCTCAAGTTCCACCAGGGGAAGTTTTCAGCCATTTCCTCTCGTCCTGTCATCAGCAATTGGGGAGAAGAGACCAACACCAGCCTCACTACAACCTCCCTTTAGGTAGTTGTGGAGGGCAATAAGGTCTCCTCTCAGTCTCCTCTTCTCCAGGCTCAATAACCCCAGTTCCCTCATCCAGTCTTTGTTTTCCAGACCTCTCCCCAGCCTCGTTGCCCTTCTCTGGACTTGCTCCAGCACCTCAATGTCCTTCCCATCCTGCAGTGCCCAGAACTGGACGCAGCACTCAAGGTGTGGTCTCATGAGTGCCGAGTACAGGGGCACCATCACCTCCCTACTCCTGCTGGTCACACCATTTCTGATACAGGCCAGGATGCCCTTGGCCTTCTTGGCCACACTGCTGGCTCATGTTCAGCCGTGGTGCTGTCAACCAACACCCCCAGGTCCTTTTCCAGCCACTCGTCCCCAAGCCTGGAGCTGCATGGGGTTGTTGTGGCCCAAGTGCAGGACCCAGCACTTACCCTTGTTAAACCTCATGCAGTTGGCCTCAGCCCATGGCTCCAGCCTGGCCAAACTCCACTGCAGAACCTCCCTACCTTCAGGCAGATGGACACTCCCACTCAATTTTGTGTCAAATGAGATTCTGAACAGATAAAACCTCCTGAAACCACCTCCGTCTTCCTGCAGCCCAAAGGAGGTTTGGTTTGGTGGTCTATACCTTGAGATCGTGTCGACCTCCTCGATGACCAGTCATTGCTGGAGGACCTCTGAGGCCGTGGAGTTGTTCTCAGCGGGTTCCTGGATCTCTGTGGTGACCTTGACCTGTGTCTGAGGCTGAGCCGGCGCATCTGCCGCGGGCTGCGACTCCTCGGCCGGGGCCGGAAGCGCCCGGGGCTCCTGGACCTGGAGCGGGAGCGCCGGGGGACATAGCTGGAGCCTGGGACCCTCGACCTCCTGGGGCTGGGGCTGGCAGAGTTGGAACAACGCTTCGGGGTCTGGTTCTCTTTCCTCTCCCCAGCACTTCTGGCAGAACAAAGGCAGAAAGGGGAGAAGAATCATTAACGCGAGGCTGTCGGGACAGATTTCCTACAGCAAGAGCCAAAACCGGGGAAGTGTGGAGTGTAATTTGGGAACAAACACACTTCATGGTTGTGATAGGAATGTGGGATGGGTGGAGAACTGAACAGAAGCAACTTGGAGAAAGCAACCTGCAGGGAACACGAGAGAGCTGCAGAGGGAACTGCACCTTACAGAATCTCAGAATCTGAGGGGTTGGAAGGGACCTTGAAAGCTCATCCAGTCCAACCCCCCTGCCAGAGCAGGGTCACCTAGAGTCCATCACACAGGAACGCATCCAGTCGGGGTTTGAATGTCTCCAGCCAAGGAGACTCCACAGCCTCTCTGGGCAGCCTGGTCCAGTGCTCTGGCACTCTCACAGTGACAAAGTTCTTCCTTATGTTCACCCAGAACCTCCTGTGTTCCACCTTGCACCCGATCCCCCTTGTCCCATCCCTGGCCATCCCTGGGAAGAGCCTGGCTCCATCCTCCTGACCCTCACCTTTTACATATTTGTAACCATGGATGAGGTCACCCCTCAGTCTCCTTTTCTCCAAGCTAAAGAGCCCCAGCTCCCACAGCTTCTCCTCACAAGGGAGATGTTCCACTCCCTTCATCATCTCTGTGCCTCTGTGCTGGACGCTCTCAAGCAGTGAGGTTCTGCAGCACCACGGAAAATAATGGGGAGAGAAAAGGCCACGTGGAAGGGTCCTGAATTAAAGATGCTCTCCTGGCCTCTTCCCAGTTCAGTCTGGAAGTGAGGACCTTCACACATTGTGTCTGAAAGCTGGGATGGAAAGGTTTCCAAGACTGCACAAACACACACACACTGCACACTGAGGATACCCAGGGTGTCACTGTGATGAAGGGCATGGAAAGAACCACAGAACCATTGAGGTTGGGAGAGACCTTCAAGCTCACCCAGTCCAACCCCCACCTCCACCCCCAGCACCACATCCAGATGCCTCTTGAACCCCTCCAGGGATGGTGTTTGTCCCAGCATTTGTATGAACCAACCACTGGGATTTAGAGAGAGCAAACACTGTGATGTCCCAGCGTGGCACCATCCCACCCCTCCCAGCCAGAGCCATGCTCTCATCTGGGAGAAGTTTAAGAAAGCACCACCCCAAAACCCAGCCCTTGCCCCACCTGCAAGCACAGAAGATGCATCACTCACCAAAACACTTCTCCAGTTTCTGCTCCCCCAGCTGGGAGCAACTTTGCTTTCCTGGGCTGTGCACAACGCCAGATTTTCAAAATATAATCATTCTCCTGGCCAAAGTTCCACAACTTTGTTTATTTCTTTCTTTAAAGTTCTATTTTCCTTGTTTAGTAACGTGGAGAGACCTCAGGTCCACTCTGTAATTAACCTCACCTATGTAATGAGCTTTTTAATCCTTTATTTAACTGCTTAGGCAGCTTCCCAGGAAGCGTGGGGCAAGGTAATTCATGCAAAGTCAGGGGAAAACCCAGCAAAAATTGGAGTCCTATCAAATATCAGACCAGTAAAACAACACGATCACGCTGAGATCCCAGCAGAACCAGTCTGCAGGGTGTGTTCCTCAAAAAACACAGCAATCAGTGTCATTTTAAAGGGCAGGAGGGATGTGAGCTCATGGATTCCAGCATTTTTTCAAGCTGGGATCACACAGCTCCCAGTGGAGCTCAGGAATGAGGAGACTGCAAGAGAGAGCTCAGCCCAGCACAGCAAACTGGTTCCAAGCTGCAAACAAGGGTGGGTTGACTGGGAGAAGGATGAGGTCTGAACATCAGGAGTCAGTGGGTTTGGTGGGTGATCTCAGCACTGAGCCCTGCTGGGTTGTCACAGCACAGCCACTGACCCAGGGCTGGCTGAAGGAGGAGAAGGAGAAAGGGACCTGGGGGTCCTGGTGGACAGGAGGGTGACCATGAGCCAGCAATGTGGCCAAGACGGCCAATGGCATCCTGGGGTGCATTAGAAAGGGGGTGGTCAGTAGGTCAAGAGAGGTTCTCCTCCCCCTCTATTCTGCCTTGGTGAGGCCACATCTGGAGTATTGTGTCCAGTTCTGGGCCCCACAGTTCAAGAAGGACAGGGAACTGCTTGAGAGAGTCCAGCACAGATCCACAAAGATGATGAAGGGAGTGGAACATCTCCCTTATGAGGAGAGGCTGAGGGAGCTGGGGCTCTTTAGCTTGGAGAAAAGGAGACTGAGGGGGGACCTCATCCATGGTTACAAATGTGTAAAGGGTGAGGGGCAGGACGATGGAGCCAAGCTTTTTACAGTGATGACCAATGATAGGACAAGGGGCAATGGATGCAAACTGGAGCACAGGAGGTTCCATGTGAATCTCAGGAAGAACTTCTTTCCTGTGAGAGTGCCAGAGCACTGGACCAGGCTGCCCAGAGAGGCTGTGGAGTCTCCTTGGCTGGAGACATTCAAACCCCGCCTGGATGCGTTCCTGTGTGATGGACTCTGGGTGACCCTGCTCTGGCAGGGGGGTTGCACTGGATGAGCTTTCGAGGTCCCTTCCAACCCCTAGGATTCTGGGATTCTGGGAAGCATGGTCGAGAGGAAAGGTTTGAGGGGAGGCTGGTGCTCAGAGCTTGTCCTGCAGACTCCATCCCCATCCTCACGGAAGGATTTCAGCTCCTAAGCCTAAGTCATGAATAAATTTGGAACCAAAGCCACCCCACGTGATTTCATGTGATGGCTGACAGAGCTCAGTGAACAGAGAAATTAATGACATTAATTACGTGTTTAGAATAGTTAACAACCAATTAATTACCTCTTCGAGGAGTGCGACTCCGGGTTCCAGTCGGGATACCTGGAAAATGTTAAGGACACAACCATCAGTGGAGAGGTCACCAAGCCACCCAAGACAGCTTCCACCTCCACGCAGCAGCTGTGACAAACGCTCCCAGCCAGGACTCCAGCAGCACCAAGGGGCATCTTTAACCCTAGGGGTCTGGAGCCCACTCAGAGGGCACCTGACACCGTCCCCGTGCCAGGCAGGCACAGAAACCCCTTTTTTACCCCAAGTGAATGGTTTTGAACAGGTTCCTTACTGTTGGCGTAACTGGCGGCAGCTTTCAATGTGGGAAGGAGTGTTCTGATGCAGAATCCAGTCCTGGTTGGAGAGAAGACATCCAGAGAAGCACAATCAGTGTGTAAGCCTTGAGTATTTCACCACACTCCCTAGTTACACGTGGTTGTATTGTACCTTCCATCAGATGTGACCTGAGGAACGATCTCAAGTCAAGGTTGAGTCATGGAATCAATCACAGAATCCATTACAGAGGCATCGAGGTTGGGAGAGACCTTCAGGATCACCCAGTCCAACCCCACCTCCATCCCCACTCACCCAGGATCACGTCCAGACACCTCCTGAACATCTCCAGGGATGGTGACCCCACCACCTCCCTGGGCAACCCATCCCCACACCCAATCACCCTCCCAGGGAAGGAATTGTCCCTCATGGCCAACCTGAATCTCCCCTGCTGCAATTTCAGGCCGTTCCCTCTCGTCCTTTCCCTGTGGGCACGGCAGAAGAGACCGACCCCCCCCTCGCCCCAACCTCCTCTCAGGGAGCTGTAGAGAGCCATGAGGTCCCCCCTGAGCCTCCTCTTCTCCAGGCTGAAGAATTTCTCACTTAGAATCATTACTCTTTGTGGCAAAGACTAAAACACTCATTGATCATATGAAAAGAACCCAAAGGAACCCAAGTTGGGTAAAGAGCATCACATTGAACAAATCTGCTGCTCCCAGAAGCACATTTCAAAGCAGAAGGTTGATCCACCTATGTCAAAGAAAAGAAAAAGACCAGCAGCCTTCACTGGCTGCCACTGACGGACGCACACGCAGCAGATGAAGCTGAATCAATAAATCAGAGAACCCGACCAAGAAGGTATCTCCAAGCCAAACATCATCTCTACAGAGGCACAGCTTGCCGTGCCTTCAGCTCCAGAGCCTTCACCCCCAATAACATCACAACTAAAGGTCAGCAGAACCTCCCGTGACATTTCTTACCCAGACACACAGATTTATTTGGTTTTATATTAAAAAAAAAGCCCTCAGTTGAAGGTTTACTTGGGAATAACAAATGGGTTAAGCATAGACAAACTCAGAAGTTCAACACAAGCCCCTCAATCCTGGAAATTATTTCAACTCTAAGCACAGAGTTCAGTGCCCAGCCTGGGCCACGATGTCAAGGACTTGGTTGTGATGACAGAAGTCAACTGACCTGCTGGTGAAAGCAACTGCTGCGGTCAGCTCGCTGCTGGGAGGAGGCACTGCATGGGCTGAAGGCATCATGTCATCGCCAACAATGATTGAGCATCCTTAAAAACATCAACTTCTGGCTGCCTTAATGATCTAAAACAGGTGACAATGGGTGAGTAACCCAACCAGCAGGAGAGGCTCCAGGAATCAGCCTGCGGGTGCGCAATCCCGGGTCGCTTTTTCCAAGCCCATTGCTGGTTTGTGGCACAGAGATGATCCAACCAAACCCTCTTGTTTATTGAGGAAAATGCTGAACAGGCTGGCTGGGAGAAGAGCTCGTGATGGTTTACTCAAAGCCCACGAGGTGGAAGAATGAACAGGACCAGCACAGAACAGCTGCTCCTTGCAGTGTGACAGAGCTGCCCAGCCCATTCGTACACACACAGAAAACCCATGGATTTGAAAGAAATCAGAACACATTTTAAGCACAATATATCATTTCCTGAAGGACAGATTTCCTTCCCTAATGACAGGCTGTCATCGAGCAATCCTACCCTTAGGAATGTTATCATCCATGGTCTTCAAGTGAGACAGGAGAAGCAAAACCAACTCAAGGGCTGAGACAAACACGTGGTGCTCCCAGTGTCCCCTTTGCATGGTCCCAGCTGAAGACAGCAGTGTCCCCAAGGGCCAACAGAGGTCATTTGGCTTCCAGGTGTCTTTAGCTACAAGGAGCATCAACAGGACTGGCAGGGCTACAGAGAGATTCTCCTCCCCAACAAACACAACGTTCTTCTCTCCTTCCAGCCTTCGCTACACCAGTGCCCTCTTGAGTTTCATAGAATTACGGGTGTCTCTATTTCTGTGCATTCCTCCTCTTCCTCACCCTTCTCAAGCCTTCAGAAATACTCAACTCCTTCCAGTGAATCCGTCCCCAAAGATGGCTCCTTCCCCCAAAGGCCAGGATCCTTTCCCAGCATGCACACTCCATCATGGCTACGTTGGTTTCACAGCAAGGTCATGAAGAAAAATTCAGAATAAAATGGAGCAGAGCAACGTTTTGCCCCTGTGACTCAGCAGAGAAGTGTGATTCTCTTTGTAGGGACCCCTGAGTCCATGTGGCTTCACACCAGAAGACATCACCCTCACTTTAAATCAATTTAAACTAGAAAATAAAGATTGCAGTACACAGCAAACAGGATCCCTCATGCTGGCACCGCTGCAAATCCACCTTGTTCCGAAAGCCACGTGTGTTTGGAGAGAAACCACATCTCATTATTCCAACACAACCACGATTTCAAGCTGGAAATGAACCTGCCCTGAGCAATATTTATAAAATGTTTCAATATACTGCAGGTTTTGTAAATATATTTGAAAGACAACAGCACTGGGGTGAGGTCCCACCTAGCTGAAGGCAGGACTGGGCACTCTTCCCTCAGAAAATGTTGCAGGACACAAAAGCACAAGTTCTTGAGAACAACTTCCAGATCAGCAAGTCACCTCAGCATCAATTAATTTTCCAAATTAACTTTTGAAGCTCAAGAAAAGCTCACCTTTCTGACAGACCTCCTCTCACAACACTGTACAGCCACCCCTGATGCTACAAGAACCTCCCACACAGGACAAACCTGGCAAGTTTTGGATGCTGCTCCAACACCATCGAGCTTTCCAGCCCCTGGTAGTCATCATCTACCATAAATCCAGGGTGTTTTAGATAGCGATGGAGTCTGAAGGACACCCAGCCCAACCTGGAGGTGATTCAGAGGGCAGCACCTCTCCCAGTTCACCTCTGAACAACACCCAGCAGCACCCAACTGGGATGGCCGGAGGCATCACCAACTCATCGCAGCTCCAGCCACCTATTGCTAAAGATCCAGTGAGGAGCTTTGGTAGGAGGAGAGATGCTACGGAGCCTTTCCAAAGGCATAGACACCTGGAGTACCCATCACCTTCAGCCCTGGCCTGTAGGAAGCTGGTTATGCAGCTCCTGACCCACCTTGGAGCACTGCACATGGGCATTATCCACCTGCCTTGCAGAAGAGCTTCAAAGCTTCAAAACAATTAAATATATCAATATTTCCATGGAGGGACCTACCATAGCCAGACCACGCAGATGGAAAATAATGTGACTTTGGACTTCTGCACAGTGAATGAAGCAAAAAAGCCACCTTCCAGTGTATAAAAATGGTTCTGTAGGATCCTTTCCAGACCACAAAGAAGCAGAGAATGCATTTGCTCGCCGAGCTGCACAACACTCACAGCAGAACTGTGGTTCACTGCAGGCATCTCCAGGCCATCTTCAGCTTTGATTTCATCAGACCTCGTTAATTAAGCGAGTTGAGATGCTTGAGAAGGAAGGTCCCCAGAGAGAACTGATACTTTGGAGAAGAGCAGCAGCATTCTCATCCCAAGCCCATGGTTGATGGCAGTCATTGGGAAGCCAAGTGGGCAGAACGGGGGGATCTTGTTCAGATGATGGAAATGTGAAGTCTCTGGAGCTTCAGGCTGTCCAGGAGCAGGAGCTGGGCCATAATTCTGTTGGTGTAATAACCCAACACCAGGGAACACATGTGGGTTCTCCTCCCAGAGGCAACGCAGCTTCAACCTTGGCAAGAAAATGAATCCTGGGTGAGTCTGCACTGGGGTCCAGCACTAGGTTAAAAGGATCTATAAAAAAAAATAGCTCATCACCAGGAAAAACCCAAACCCCATCATTTTAGCATCAGTGGAACTTTGGTTTTGGGCTATCCAATCCCTTTGAGCCTGGGCAAGGAGAAGGTTCTCTTCAGTTGCCATCTTCCACCCCTTCACCCATCCCTGGCTCACGCTCACCACTGTGCTCACCTCCTTCCCTTCTGATTGCCCAACAGAGACCCTGCTCAGAACACAGCAACTCTTCAGCCACTTCTGCTGCTCCTCAGCCAAGATCTCACACCCCCGTGGCCACCAGGACCTGCACTGGGTGTGGAACAGCAGCTTCCCAGCACGAGCCAGACCACACCACGCTGCCGATGTCTGCTGTGCATCTCCCCACCGCTTCTCTCATCTGGAGGTGCTGGTTCCTGGGCTTCCTCCACAATGCTCAGGATCACCCAAGTCCAACCCCTATTTCCATCACCTCATTTGAGGACAAAAATCCACGTGGTGAGGTCACCTTTAGCCATGAGACTGCGACAGAGGCGACCGCTTCGTTGGTAAAACTGTGAAAAACTGAAAATCAGAAGAATTCTCCATCCTTTGGGACTCACAAACACACAAGACCGACGTTTCTTGACACAAACCTTTATTTTTTTGCAGTCAGCAGAAATGATCTCATTCTTTGGGTTGGTTTGTACCTGTGGTCTGCCCTTGGCTCACCCCGTGAGCTCTCACGTACGTAAGGAAAAACAAACCCTACTCAGAGCCAAGTTCATCTGCAGCAGAGCCAGAAAGAACCGTGACAGGGAGAAAAGGTCGTGTGGCTCAGCCAGGTCAGGCTGCCTGGAGGACACGTGCCACACTGCAGTGCCACCAGGGCAAGGAGTTACAACCTTTGATGGTCCCACAACACTTCATGGCTTGTTTGTCAAGAAGTGTTTCCAGCAAAACATTCACTTTGCTTCCAGGAAGCGCCGGTGAGCGCTGAACCCTTCCCATCTCAGCAGCTTTCCCAGAGCTGTGTTCCCAAACACAACCCCAAGTTCATTGCCCTGTCCAATTTGACCCAGTTTTAGGTCCCTCTAAGTTCTCCAGCCCACCCCAGCAGCTCCCCCTGGCCCCTGGTGCTTCCCATCTAAAAGCACTCCAGCTGATTTTTGCCCTGCAGCCCCCAACGCCATTGCCACCACCTCAACCAGTTGCTTTTGGACACCCAGCAACCTCACATGGTTCCACCAAGCTGCCCAAGATTCTCCCCCTGGTGGCTTTCCACACGTTTGCTGGGGGTTATTTAAAATTTAAATTAGTAGTTAATTGTTTGATTTGGTTTTATGTGTTCTGACACACCAAACCCAGGTTCTCCAGGCAAAGCCCAGCTCTCAGAACACTTCCCTCTCTCCCAGTTCCTTCCTTTTCATCCTCCAGGAGCTGGAATGGTTACGTGGTCCATAGCTGGAGGCTCAGTTGGATGAATGGGAGCATTCTGAGTGTCCCAGAGCCAGGCCAGTGACCCACCAGTGCCACACTGGGAAGATCACATCCCTGTGGATGAATGGGCTGCTCCGTTTGAACGGGGGGATGAGCACCCCAACATCTCAGCTAGGGTTACCCTATGACCTCCAGCACGTCGTGTTTGACTCACCCAGGTGACACCAATGCTTTGGTGACACCAACAAAGGCTTTGGTGCTCATGTGAAACCCATTGCAGAGGACACAAATCACCTTTAATATTAAATAAATGATGATAATGAGGGTGCAGGGCCCCTTGGCAGCGTGGTTGGGACCAGACCGCGCCGCGCAACTGTTACAGTGACCAACCAGAGCTGCTTCCAGCACTTCCAACCCTGCCCATCAGCACCAATTAACACACAGTGAGCTAATTAGTTCATTAAGAGGGCAGGAGGAAAGGTGCTGAGCAGGGGTTTAGGCAATAATCTGTGAAAAACACTCACCTTGATATGAGTGCATTCAATGTTACACAGAGAACACATATGTGGGAATATTCTCGGCGAGGTGGCATAGTAGTCATTCATCATTGAGGGGGTGGGAAGTCTTTTTATCTTCTGGGCATCAGGCTGGAGGAACACGGGGAGCCACGACGCCTTCACGATCCCAAAGGGAGATCTGATCGGCCCCTCAGGCTGTGGTTGGAAGGGTTTTTGCCCCGTTCCAGAGGTGCTCTGGGTGCTGGGCTGGCTCGGCCCAGGGTCGTGCTGGATCCTCTCGTGCTGGATCCTCTCGTGTTGGCTCACGGTGGGGATGACCTCAGGGGAGAAGGGTGGTTGGGTGACCGGTGGCATCACGTGTTGGGTCATCGGCTGCTGGACCAGAGGCGGCATGACGGGGGGCATCATGGGCTGCACCAAGGGGGGCATCAAAGGTGGCATCACGGGTGACATGACCAGGTGTATGGCAGCCTGGGAGATGGATGGCAGCAGAGGTGGCAGCACTGGGGGGATCGCGGGTTGGGACACAGATGGCATCAGTGGTGGCATCACCGGGGGGAGCGCAGGTTGGGACACAGGTGGCATCAGCGGTGGCACCGCCGGGGGTACGGTGGTCTGGGAGACAGAGGTCACCACGGTGAGTCCGGCGGCGCTTGCACACAACCCGGACACCTTCCCTGGAGTCTCAGCTGGGAAGAACGATGGAGTATTTGAGGAATCACTCTGGAACCCCGTGGGTTTTATCAACTCTTCCACTGGAAACACAGCGTTGCACACCACGCTGGGTGGTGGGACGCTCACGGACACGTTCTGCTCTCGCTGGAAGTCTTCCCTGTTCTCTCCACTGGGTGCTTCAGGATTATAGACACGTGCTTTCAGGGGATCTCCAGGCTGCACCTCGGGGTTGTAGGTGTGCACCTCCAGAGGGTCCTCAGAGTAACCGTACTTGCTCGCGTGCCCATAATCGATCACTTTGCTCTTGACCGCTGCGTTGCTCGCACCACCCACCTTCTCCTCTCCCCGGCTCTGGGTGTGTATCCCGGGTAAGGAGTGGCCCATCTTGCGGATCCGGATCTCCCTCAGGATCAGGGGCATGTTTTCAGGGGTCAGCTGATCATCTGGGTAGCGACTGAGCTCCTCCAGATCTTCATTGGACAGCCCGAAGCTGGCGAGGATGCTGGAAGCGCTCTCTGGCGTGTAGCGGTTCTGGGCGTTCACGTTCTGCTCCGGGATCTGTGAGGGTGCAGGTGGCTTCTGTCCACCCGTGGCAGCTGAGCGTGGGTTACCATCCCAGCAACTCGTGCGAGGCTCTACCTTCTGTTCCTGGTGTAAGTTGGTCTTCTCCTTCACCTGCCTCGGGTCGGCCCTGTGCAGAGTGACCCGAACGTTTATCCTCTGCGAACCCGTCCACTGAATCGTTTCCTGGCCCGAGAACCTCGGCGCCGCTCCTTGAGGTGCTCCAGGCGTGGGCTTCCTCTGCACACCTCCTGCACCTCCTCCCTGAAAGGATCCCGGAGGCTTTGTGCCAGATGGATTAGGTCCTCTCGGCCTCTGGGGTAAAGTTCCTCTCGGGCTAAACATTGTGCTTTTCAGAAACGCCTGGTTTAACCAAGCATAAGGAGGAGCAGAACTGCTGGTAGCAACCGAGGTCAACTGCTGGAGAGCCAACTGGGTCTTAAATTGTGCAAGCTGTAAAGGAGGAGGGCCCAACAGAAGTGGGCTCGCAACGCCAAGGTTCAAGGAATTCACAAGTGGTGCCAAACTTTCCAAGAACAACACAAAGCTGAAAGTTAAAAGACAAGTATTAGATGGTTTTATCTTTTCACCTGCCTTACGCGGGTGGGGTCTACAACCGGTGACAAAAACACCCGAGGTCACAAAACAGCATTTTCAGGACAGTTTTAACTTTGGAATTCAGAGTTCTGTTGGACAAAACCGTTTTTCTTTCCCTGCAGAAAAGCTTAACGTGCAGCAAACAGGTTAACAGGGAATTAAACAAAGGAGCTTTACCCAGCGGGTTCCGCGCCGCGCGTTCCGCGTCCAACAGCATCCTCTACAAGTTGACATCTCAGTTCTCAGTGACAACATCGCGAGGGTTTATTTACAATTAAAGCCATCTGATGAGCAACAACCCAAAGCATGAGAACCCCCTCCAAGTGTTTACAAGGTTAAGTGAAATCACAACGTGGAGAATTCAGAACAGAATTGATCTCGGGTCAGCGCGGCGGTCAGAGGGACACCCACCCTCATGGGTGAACTACGAGAGCCTGGAAGTACTCCAAGGGTGTGGACAACACTTGGATCTCGTGGCTGGAACACTTCCACCTCGCAGATGTTAAAAGGCAAGGTCTTGTATGGAAACTGCTGCAAGCAGAAAGGTGGGGAGTCACACAGGAACTGGAACCATCTACGTACACGGTGGAAACCACCACCTTGCATTTCAGCTGAGACCACCGAGAGCTCAGCCCTGCCAGGCAGGAGGAGAATGCACAAATCCAGGGAGAAGAACGCACAAATCCAGGGAGAAGAACCCAAAAATACAGGAGAACAGGTCAAAGTGATGCTCACACTAACAAAAAAATGCATTCCCAGAGGTTTGGAGATGTTTCACAGCGTGCTCGAAGAAAGGCGCCTCACCCACGCTCCACAACAGCACAACCAGCACGCTCAGAAGGGTCCCCAGAAGTCCTCACTCCACCCCTCGTCTCCCCAAACTGGAGATTGATGGTTTCATCCTTCGTGCAGCAACACGTTAGGTCTCAGTGAGTTTCACCAGCAGGTTTTCACTAAACACAACCACACCAGGGCTGGCAGACATTCCCAGTGGTTCCTGAACGCACACATCGTGTTCCTACAACACTGAGGGTCTTGTCCCACCAGCACCAGCTCCACCACAGGTTCTGTTGTCAAATCTCACCTAAGTTGACCCCAAACAAAAGCTTTTTAGAGTAAATGGAGGTGCCTCTCTCATGCCTGTCATCTGGGGGTGATGTCTCCCCCACGTCTGTCACCTCTAAGGGCTGAAGTTCTGAAGTTCAAGAACCAGCAGAGAGAGGTGACCCATGGACAAGCTGCAGGAGGCTCAGATTTTACAGCTGAATTCCTGTAACTTGTTACTACCCACACATCAAGCACTCATTTTGAGTTCTAGTCCCAATTATTTAAGTGCAAACTGGAGGAGAACCAGCTACAGGAACACCAAGATGTCTTCTCCTAGGAAGCCACGCTCAAGGTTCCCACCAGCCAACAACCCCTGAACTTCAGACTCTCACCCAGGACTCCTCACCCCACATCTCCCCTCCCTCATCCATCCATCCCTCCCTCAGCAAATCCAATCCCATTCAAAGGGCAGCTGTGTGTTGGGCCATGGTAGGTCAAGGTGGTTTCAAAGCACATGCCCACAAAGCCACCTCTCAGTTGTGCTGTCCTCTGGAACTCTCATCACCAGAGGGCAAAAAACCCCTCTCAGCACATCGAGTGGGCACCAGAACCACATCAAACAAACCCGAGTGTGGATCTGTTAGGAGAGCACATTTTAAAAATCACAGCTGATCAGAACACCACGAGATGTCTTCTGCCCCAGGAGAACCTTCGAAGGAACCTCCCGAGGTTCACACTCATGTTCTCCAAGGAACATGGGTGCAGACCCACCTCACCCCACGCTGCACCGTGTGAATAATCCATTTAAAAGCAAAATAAAATCCATTTCTTGTGCTCTTCAGTGAACATTCCAGTCTGACCTTGAGGATAACTCCTTCCCACCCTGCTTCAGTGACAGCATTCCAGAATCAGGATGGACCATCTCCCATTTTGGGTATTGAACACATAAAAACAGCCCTGCTGGAGCAGATCAGGGTCTGATAACTTGTGTTGAGGCCATGGTCTAATGGTTAGGAATATGATGGGATAAAGGTTGGACTTGATGACCCTGGAGGTCCCTTCCAACCATAATGATTCTATGATTCAACAGGAATCAAAACTCGGTGCTATAATGCACCTCCTCCCAAGTCCTGAGACTTCCCTTGTTGGACAGCCTGGAGGTTGTAACCTTATTCCACCCGAGATGTAAACTAAGAAACCAGTCTGGGACCTCTCTCAGGAGCAACAGACAGCACACTGCCACCTGCCCAGGTGGCACATGGTGACACTGCATTGCTCCTAACCCTCCAACAACCTGAGAACACAAACCATGCCAGAAATGGACACTCCTGAACACCCAGACCCAGGGTCTGGAGACCACCAGAACACCCAGACCCAGGAGAGCCACGTCCTCAGCCGCGGTAGCAATGGAGGGACCTCTGCAGGTGACCAGAAGAGATGTGGCACCAGCACTTACAACTCCCTTCCCAGGCTACAAAAGTGAGAGAACACACACCAAGACTTCTCTCTCAACTGCTCGGTTCTCCATCACCTTGAGGAGCTGCAGAAACACAAAGGGTATTTTGGGGATGACCTAAAGCCAGTCCACGACACAGCTCCTCAGGTACAGATTGACCCCAAAGCAGAGGTTTCAACCAACATCATTGTTGGTGCTGTGCAGCCCCCAGCGCCGAGAAGACACCAAGGACTTCCCCAGACCCACAACAACACAGAGAGACTCCTCAGCACCCTCCCTCCCTACGTCTGGAACCGTGGGGAATGCAGAGCTGGAGGTGACACTGCCCTCCTCCCCATGAAGTCCTGGGCTCCAGCTCTCCTCCAACACTCAGCCGAGTGCTGCACGGAGCGAGTGTGACACCAAGGCTTTGTCTGTCCCATGACTGACCTTTCCAAAGAAAGGCTGGAAGTGACAGCTGGGAGATAAAGGGATGCCAAGGCTGAGGGAACAATGGCCTGGACCTCTCAGGCCAGACCTCACCTTCCTCTTCAAAAGCAGCTTTGTTTGGGGTGTGACTCTGATCCTCCAGACTGCTCTTCCTGCTGCAGGGACATCCTGGCCAGGCTCACAGAGAGAGCCACCACCCTGCCAGAGCTTTCCCAGAGAGCATCGTCCTCACCCAGCTCCTGGGAAACCCAACACTCCAGAGGATCACAGAAAATCCAAGTGATCCCAGAACTCCAGAGTGGTTTGGGTGGGAAGGGACCTCAAAGGCCACCCAGTGCCACCCCCTGCCATGGGCAGGGACACCTCCCACCACACCACGCTGCTCCAAGCCCCAGACAACCTGGCCTTGGACACTGCCAGCACCCACAGCTCCTCTGGGCAACCTCTGCCAGGCTCTCACCACCCTCATCTCCTCCTCCCATCCCATCTCCATCTCCCCTCTGGCACTTGGAACCCGTTCCCCCTCGTCCCATCACTGCCTGCCCTTGGCACCAGTCCCTCTCCAGCTTTCCTGGAGCCCCTTCAGGCACTGGAAAGTGCTCCAAGCTCTCCCTGGAGCCTTCTCTTCTCCAGGCTGAACACCCCCAACTCTCTCAGCCTGGCCCCAGAGCAGAGCTGCTCCAGCCCTCGCAGCATCTCCGTGGCCTCCTCTGGACTCTCTCCAACAGCTCCGTGTCCTTCTTGTGTTGGGGACCCCAGAGGTGGCCCCAGCACTGCAGGGGGGGTCTCCCCAGGTGGGAGCCTGTCCAACCCCCCCAGCCCCAGTGCCTGCTCAGCTCTCTGTAATTGTTTGGACTTTTTAACCTCTCCCTGTCCTGCTTCCAGAGTCGCTGATGCCACCAGACCAGGAACCACCAAGCTGAACCTCTTGGTGTTGGAGGTGAAGAAGAAGATGGAACGTCCATCTTGAATCCACTTCAGTGGTGAGCTGCCACCTACACCAACACCCCTCAGGGTCAGCTGTGTGTCCCATTAATCCCAGATAAACAGGTTTATGCTGGCAAGGAGACCTCCTAAGAACACAGAAGCTGCTTTCTCCGGTCACAAGAGGCTTTATCTGAGGTGCAGTGTCCTACGGGCGCTGAAGGACAATCCCCTGCTGGTTTGTCCCTCGGGATGGTACAAACAGGCTGGATCTAACCCAGCCTGCTCTGTCCCATCTGCTCCAGCTCAAGGAGAAACAGAAACTCCAGCCCTCAAACATGAGGAATTCAAGCCTGATGCCTCAAATCAACCACACACGTGTGACAGCTTGGAAACAAACCGGGTGGTTTGTCCCCCACCTTCCTCCAAGCCCAGGAGAACTCAGCACAGGCTGCTTCCAGTTGGAACCAATTAATTTCTGTGATCCTGAGAGGAACCTCCCAAAAAGCCAACCCCAAGAGGACTGCAGGAGGCCAAAGCACCAACCCATCAGTCCCTTTCTTCTTGGCCAATATTAAGGAGCAAACCCACCAAGCTGGAGCCCAGCAGCGCCCAGAGGGCTCACAGAGATGTCCATCACTGTCTAGCTACACAAGGACCTTGGTGCCACTCCTTGCTGCCTAGGATGGACTCAGTGACCAGGACAACCAATCACACCACCTCCTAGAATCATAGAATCATTCTGGGTGGAAGGGACCTCCAGGGTCATCAAGTCCAACCTTTATCCCATCATATTCCTGCCCATCAGACCATCAGACCATGGCCTCAAGTGCCTCATCAACCCGCTTGTTGAACACCCCCAGGGACGGTGCCTCCACCACCTCCCTGGGCAGCCCATTCCAGTGCCCAACCACCCTCTCAGTAAAGAACTTCTTCCTAATCTCCAACCTAAACTTCCCCTGATGGAACTTGAGGCCATTTCCTCTCGTCCTGTCATCAGCACTGGGGAGAAGAGACCAACACCAGCCTCACTACAACCTCCCTTTAGGGAGCTGTAGAGAGCAATAAGGTCTCCTCTCAGTCTCCTCTTCTCCAGGCTCCATAACCCCAGTTCCCTCAGCTGGTTCTTCCTCCAGAACAGCCCAGCACCATGGCATGGTCACTCCAGCCCCCAGCAGCTGTGCCCACTCGGTGACAGTCAGGATGAGCTGTGTGAGCACATGTGAAGCCCTCACATGAACCTGGTGCACAAATCCATGAGCTGGACACCAAACCCACGTGGTGGAGCAGCAGTGGGACATGGACAGAACCCATCAGCAGCACCTACAGGAGGAGTAATGAAGGGTGAAGTTTCCTGACACCAACAAAATTCCATACACACCTCCTGCCCACCCCAGCTGGGCAGGGAGTAGGAGTAAAATCCATAAAAATCATGAGTTAGGACAAAGATGGGGTCTTCAGAAGCCACCTCTGCCTCTAGGAGGGGGGAGGCAGCCACAAGCAAAGCCAAGGCAGGTACTGAGCTCCCCCCACAGCAGAGGGGTACTCGGCCAGGCTCAAAAATCACCACCATGGAAGGCAGGAACCCCCTCCTCTCCCTCAGCTTCCACAGCCAGGTGTGACCTGACACAGCACAGAACAGCCCTGGGACCAGCTGGGGTTGGCTGTCCCAGCCGTGTCCCCTCCCAGGGACACCAAACCATGGGTTCAGCCACCGTGGTGGGGCTGGAGGGGACCTCTGGAGCTCCCCCAGCCCCAGCCCTGCTCAGGCAGGGTCACCCAGGCCAGGGGGCACAGGAGGACGTCCAGGCAGGTTCTCAATGTCCCCAGAGAAGGAGACCCCACCCCTCTCTGAGCAGCCCCTTCCAGGGCTTAGACACCCTCAAGTTTCTCCCCATGTTCAGGTGGAGCTTCCCGTGCTCCAGTTTGTGCCCAGTGCCCCCTGTCCTGTCACTGGGCACCACTGGGCAGAGCCCGGCCCCATCCTCCTGACCCCCTGGAGATGTTGATCAGCGTTGATGAGATCTCCTCTGTCTTCTCTGAGCAGCCCCAGGTCCCTCAGCCTCCCCTCAGGAGATGCTCCAGGCCCCTCAGCACCCAAACGTGGCACTGCACCCCCTCATGGCCAGAGCCAGCCCAGTTCAGTGACAGAATCCACCAAAAACCCCAGAGGTGGCCTTGGTTCTCCCCAGGGTTCTGCCCAAGGTTCCTGTGGAGGCCGTGCTGGGCTCGTCTGGCCTGGTCATGAGCAACCACACCAACCATCTCCTGTGGGAACTGTCGCAAGGCCCTGCATGAAACAACTTCTTCTTTTGGGTTACACAAGAGAGAGGAGGCACAAGCAGACCCCAAGCCAGGGCACACCATCTCCACACACCCACACCACCCAGGAAAGCCACTGCTGCTTCTCTGGCAGCTGGTGGGGACGTGGCTGTGATGTTCTTGACCACATCCATAGGGACGTGGCAACGTCCACCTTTCCACTTTGCTTCCAAGAGATGGGTCTCTCCTGCAGGTCCCTTGATCTTGCCACAGTTCATGGCCAAGCCTTCTGAGGGATCTGGGTTCTCAAATGGTTCCTCTGCTGTGCTGCCCACCACAATGGTGGCGTCTTGAGGGGCTTCACCCTGTCCCAGCACCACCTCTACGGGCCTGCAGCAGAAGGCAGGGCTGTGTTTCCACCCACTGCTCAAGGGATGGAGCACGTCCCACCAGCTGCCTCCACGGCTGGAGCATGGCCTGGCCAGCACAGCAGCGTGACCTCCTCCAGCCCTGTCCTCCTGCAGAGTGCCCACCTTCAGCCTCCACCCTCCTGGGGCTACTCGAGGGTGAAGGCACCTATGGCACCCTTCACAGCCAGCCTGCAGGAGGGCGAGATCCTCTTCAACTCACTGGAGCTGGTGGGACAGTTTCTCCACACCCTGATGTCCACCATCACCTGGATGCTGCTGTAGGACACCAACATGTTCAGGACCAAGCTCCACCACGCAGCTTCTGTGCACTGGATGTCCCCTGGATCTCTGGAGGTGGTTGTTGAGGTTGCTGCAGATGATCTCCACCATGTCCCTCAGGTAACCACCAAGGTGGTCCACTTGCCACCAGGTGATCCTCAAGGCAATGCTCTGTCCTCACCAGGAGATGCCTGCACTGAGTCTCTGGTTCAGCCACGGTGTCCGTGTGTGTTGTCCTCTGATCCAGGTTCCTCTGAGGCCACCAAACACCTTGTGCCAGGTCCCCACAGCACTAAGAAGTCGCTCCTCCTCTTGGCACTGAGAAGACACCTTCAGGCTGCAGCTCCAGCAGGGCTACAGGTCAGCTCAGGAGACAACTTCCAGGCTGTCAGAGGTGAAAACCACTCCAGGCACCTGCCCAAACTCCACCACCCAGGAGCTGGGTGCCGCAGGTCACGTTCCTGGCTGTTGTCACCAGAGGATCCACCAGGATCTGAGCTGGGATCAGTGGATTCAAGGTCTGAGGAGGTGGCAGGGGGACACTGTCCTCACCACCACAAATACCAGTTCACAGGGTCACAGGAACCAGTCCACAGGGTCACAGGATGCACCAACCACCACCAACCTCCTGGTGACACCAGGATGGAGCCATTGCAAGGAGGAGGAAGATGGAAGAGCTGCTCATCTCCACGGGCTGGTCCACAGAGGTCAACCCCAGGTTTCCAGGAGAAACAAAACACCAGAGCCAACAGCAAAGGCTGGAAGCCACCGTCACAAAGAGCAACCAAGCAGGGACAAATCCAGCCTGGCACATTGGGATCAGAGCCATCCCTGTGTCCTGATTCCACCCCAAAACGGTTCTGAGGGGTGCTGAGCACCCCCAGAGCCACCCAGCCCCACTCCCCACCCCAGCAGAACAGGGAAAAGGGAGCCAGAAGGGAGGAAACTCGTGGGTTTGGATAAAAACGAGCTAAAAGGTGAAGGGAAAGGAGAGAAAAACCAAAAGAAGGAATTATTCCTCAAAATCCCCTGCAGGCAGGGCAGTGCCCCACCAGGTTCTGGCCTTGGAAGGCAAAAAATGCCCTTTTTATCCTCCCTTTAGCCTGGTTTTTACTGCCCAGGTCAGAGCTGTGCACCCCCCCGGGCACAGGGGGAATCCTTGAGGCTGAGCAGGGAACAGCCAGGACAAACCTCGGTCACAAACCCAAAGCACAGCCCCAGAATCCACCAAAATGTCCCCAAAATACCCCCTTCCCACCCCCCCACCCAGGGGGTTCAGCATCACAAACCCAGCACGAGCATCTCATTCTCAAGACAAAAAAAAAGGGCATTTTGGCACCCCAGCAGCAGAAATCTCCTGTTTTCCCCCCAATTTCCACTTTCCACATCAAATGTCACAAATCCCAAATGTTTTCTCACACTGATGGAGCTCGGGGGCACAGGGAGCACCCCCGACCCACACACCAAGAGCAAACACTGCTGCCTAAAGCTCACTGAAATCCCCCAAATTCCACCCAAAATCTTTAACTGAGCATCAAAGAAATAGGAAAATCTTTACCTTCAGCTGTGAAACACCAGAAGGAAATAAAACCTTTCCTTGTTCTCCCCATTTCAACCCAGAAATGGTTGGTGAAGAACACAGCCCCGACACCAATCCCTGGGATTCCAGGGGAATGGAAGAGGAGGAATCCAGAGGCTGTTTTGTAACCCCACCCTTGGATCAACATCACCCAGGAGCTGCTGGAGAACCCGGAGGAGCTTGGTCTGGTCCCTCACCTCCTCCACCCTTCGAGCCATCGCCCCGTTACTTCTGGCACATCATTTATAGATAACATTTTTTTATAAAAATCAGGCAAAAACCCCACAATTAAAGATATTTCTTGTCCCTCTGTAAGAAAAACAATTACCTCACTTGATACCCACCCTTCTGGGGGCTTAATGAAGTTTTAATTTCATATTTTAAGCAGCCAAAGAAGAGCACAACCCAAAACTGGACACGTTTCTATGTCACCTCTGGGCTGGGAACCCCATTTTGGGGAAAAAAACCACCTTTTAATCAGTTCAATGCTTTAAAAAATAGTCCTATAGAGGAAGAATTTTTTAAAATTAAGGATTTATGTTGAGTAATTGCATTGAAATAATGGTAAGTGAGCAAAAAGACCACAGCAGTGTTGCAAAAAAAGAGGTGAAACGTCCAAATATGAGAAGCTCCTGGGTAAGGAGTCACCCACACGAAGCTAAAATACCCAAGTGAAGAGGCTTTTTGTTGTTGTTTTGGTTATTTTGACCAATTCTGATCAATCAGTACCTTCTGCAGAGCCACTCAGGAGGGGAGGAAAGGGGAGAGGCTTCTCCCCACCCCCAGGTGTGGGTGTGAGGTGCCTGAAGATGCACTCTGGGCTCTCCAAGGACGTGGGGATGACGACCAAACCCACCAGGGAGAGCACAGCTTCATCCAACGGGCACTTTTACAGCCAAAACCACCACTCCCAAGCTGCTGAGAGCTCAGGTTTGATGCCACGAGCTGAATTTATGGGGTTAAGCCAAGGTGGGAGCTTTGGGTGAAGCACAGAGACAGCACCAGGAGGTGAAGGGAGCATTCCAGAACTCCACACAGATGGAAAAGCTGAGATTAGGGAGCACTGGACTCGTTAAACCACACTGCTGGGGTGCCAGCCCTTGGCTGCACTGAGGATAAAGCTCTGGCCACAGCGAGTTTGTTCTGTGCTGCAACAGAACACGGCAAGCTGCCGGGGGGGCTGGGGCTGTGCTGGCCCACCCAGGGTGCTCTGGGCCCCCCAGGGTGCTCCCGACCCCGCTGACACCACCGAAATCGGTGGCAAAATCAAGAATTAAAGGGGCCTGGCTGAGTGCTCCAGTACCAACCGGTACCGCGTCCCACCGG
>VZRW01003494.1:36573-49884 GCA_013398125.1 Aegotheles bennettii
TGGGAGGGGGGGATCTGGGTGGGTGGGGGCCCTCAGCCAGGGTCCACCAATAGCCTGGGCTTCTTGGGAAGGGGATGGAGTGGCTGTCAGGGAATTGTGGCCAAATAGACCCAAGTTAATGCAGTTCTGGAGCTGACCTTTATCCCCTCGCGTGGGTCCCCGTGCTCCCCCCACATCCCTCCTGACCCTCTCTGGGGCGATGCTGTGGCTGCACAGCCCCCCAGGAGGCTGGCAGGGTTTTGAGGGCTCCTTCTGGCTCACGGGAGCATCCTTGGATCTGACAATGAAGCCCAATCCTGGGCTGTGGCATTGCCCTGCAACGCCTGTCAGGGTGGCACTGCCGGGTTCTCAGCCTGGGGGGAGGAATGGGGGGGCAGTGGGGTGCACCCCGGCATCTCACTGAGCTGTGGGCTGGGGCACCCTGTGCTGAGCGTGGGGCACCGGGCTCACCCAGCACCAGCAGGGCTCACAGATGACCCCTGGACTGGGGACATGGCAGAGCCCTTGGCTCAAGGATGCACCCAAAGAGCGGTGTCCGATGGGAGCCTGCCCCTCGTTAGGGCTGCTCTGCAATTAACCCTCGGGGCTGGGCACCCCCTGAGCCACCCCTCCAGCTCATGTGCCTTCCCACGGCTGCAAACCCACTGGATATTTCTCCATGGCTTCATCAGCTGCTTTGTTTCCCTTTCCTTAAAGGTCAGGAGGCTCTGCCTGACATTCCTGCTGCAGAGCCATGGGATTGCCCGCTCCAGTCCCCAGCACTGGGGCATTGCAGCTCAGCCCATATCCAGCACCATGGGATCCATCCATGCACCCAGCTTTTTTTCTTGTGGGACAACCCTGCTTCATCCTCCTCCACTTGAAGCCACTCGAATTTGTGGTGGGGGACAGAAAATGGGCGCTAAATGGATTAAACTGGCCCTCCACTTGCTCCAGGCTCAGGAGGATGAGCTGCAGAGGTGCCCAGAGAAAGGATTTGCCTTCAAAAACCAAACTGGGGGATGCACAAGGTGAAGATCACAGCCCAGACCCCCTGGTCCTGCGGTCCGAGCCCCCATTTGCAGGGACAGCCCTTCACCTCCCTAGGGAACATTCCCCTTCTGCCAGCCAGCAGGACTCCTGGATGTTATTCCCACACCTCCAGCTCCTCACTTGGTGCTTATATCCCGGATTTTGGCAGGGCTGGGCAGATTTCCCCCTGCCCATCCCCGTGTGGAAGTGCTTATTTTGCAAGCTGAGCCACCCATAGATAATTAATTACCCAGCAGTCGGTAATTACCCACCAACAGGTGATTACCCACCGGGCACAGGTGCTTGCTGCCTCCCCAGACCTCAAAACTCCCATGCAATATTTATTGGCGTGACCCACTTTGCTGCCTGGGATTCAGCTTCCCTGGGAACACTGCCGTGGCTCTGCTGGCACAGAGCTGCATCACTCCCACCTTCACCCTGGGGCTGCTCCGGGGGGGTGATGCCCCCAAGGGGATGCTCGGCGTGGTGAGGGGACCATGCCCAGTGCAGGGAACAAGGGAAGGGGCCAACACTGCTCGGGAATTTGCTTTAAAAAGCAGAAAAACGCAGCACTGGGGTTGGGTTGGGGGGGCAGGAATGATGCTGAGGGTGCTGAGTAGGGCGGTGGGAGCCCCAAAAGTTCCCCGTGTCCTGGTGAGCTGGGAAAGGTGCCCACTGTGCCCTCCAGGACAGGGATGCATCGGAGCATTGCTGAGCATGGGAACACCAACCGCAACTCCCCAAATCCCAAATCGGTTGGGCAATATTCCCGAAGCCAAGCAGAGCCGGCTCCAGCCTGGGACTGGATGCTCTATGAAAGCAAGAACTATAGAAGCCCTCGATTTTTTTGAGGGAGCTGTGGCTGCTGCATCTCCTTCGAGCCGTGGCTCAGTCGGGGACTTTCAAGCACTCGGCTGCTCTGCTGATGGACATTTATTTTTTTTCTGGCTTTTTGCTTTAATTAAAGCCCAAATCTCTGGTTTTCTTGAGCACAAGGGGCAGGGGAGGATGGGGTGAGGATCCCGTGGGTACCACTTGTCAAAGGATGCAGAGGTGTGGTATGTCCCTAAATATCTGGAGCAGGGATAGATGGGGCAATCACAGCAGGCACTGAATAACACACAAACGTCACTAAAAAGGGAAAAAAGAATTGCTGAGCTCTTGGTGCTGGCTCCAGCTCCAGGCTGGGCTGCAAACTGAGCAACTGCCTTTCTCTTTTGTTGTTCTGCGTTGATGAAAGTGAATCAGCTCCGTGAAATACCCGGTAATTGCCAGTGCCAGCCCCATCGCCCAGCCCGGATCTTCCCCGGTCAAACCAAAATACTCAAAGCAATGCCATGGATTTGGGCTGACTGGGTATTTGGGGTGTTTTTTCCCTGCAAAACCAAGGGAAAAATCAGTTTGTCACCTGCAACGTTTGCAATCCACGGGAGGGAAATGGTTCGCTGAGTTGTGGGGGTGCAACTCTGCAGTGCCCTAAATCATCCCCCAGCCTCCTCTCTAGGCTTTTTGATGATTTAAATACACCAAATGAGCCCAACCCAGACTCAAACCTTTGCTTCTAAAGTGAAACGTGTTGCATGGAAAATTGCAGAATATACTTTTCCTAAAGAAAATCCCGTGCCCTTTTGTTTCCCGGCCAGCGAGGTTTGCTGAGTCTGCAGAGCGCTTTGATCTCAGCCTTCCTAAAATCACAGCACTTGGCAGAACCTTTTTTTTCCCCTGCCTTGGCTGAACAGGCAGAAGAGGAAGAACTAAGCAAAGATTCCCAATTAAAAACAAACAAAAAAACCCCAAAACCCCCACGAAAATCAGCTTTTCTTGACGTCCCACCCATGCTCTTCCCTCTCTGGACTAGGATGGAGGAGATGGAGGGAAAACACCCCAAGAAATGCTATAAAACCACCCCCCGCCCCTCCAGACCACAGGAATTCCCATCCCCTCACTTCCCACAGCAGTAGATCGACCTAAATATTACAGGGAAAGGAAAATAAAAAAGGCCACGTTGGCTTTTTTGCCTGACACTTATTCTTCTGCCTGCCAGGAGCTCTCGGGCGCTTGGCAATTAGGAGCAGCAGATTAATCTTTAGTGATATAATGAAGTGCCATGCGGCTTGAGGAGAGGGCTGGCGAGCAGGGGAGGTTTGCTCCCTGGATTAGCACGGTTTGGGTCCCGATTGGATGGGAGGGAGGTGGGAAAGGGAGGGCTGGGGAGCTCAGCGGGATGCTCAAGGCTCATCCCTATCCCGTGGTCCTCTGCATCCCACCCAATGGACCTCATCGCACTGCAGGATTTAAATGATCTTCGCAGGTTTCCTAACCTGGAGTTCTTGCCTGCAGCATTCCCAAAGCATCTTTCCCCTTGTTTTGCACCATCCCAGTGTCCCCCAGCCACACGCAGCCCCTGGCCCATGATTTCTTCGAGCAGAAAGTGCCCTGGGATGGGGGTTGGGGCAGTGCCCCAGCTCCAGTTCCCCCCAGCCGCGTTTCTGCCTCCTTTCTCCCAGGTCCCAGCGAGCCCGAAAGCCGAGAGCAGCTGGCACCGAGGTCCACATTCTTCCAACGAGCCGCCTTGACTTTCCAAAGTGAAAATATAAATAGCTTGTCCTGTAACGAAGTGATTACCCAGGAGCCGTGCCACCGCCACCAGCCGCTCTCAGCAAACCCATTACCCACAGCAGCCAATTTACTCCCGAGTCTGGCAGGGTCAGCAACCGTCAGGGAAGCAAATGCTAATTAATTGTGTTCTGCAAAGCAGCCTGGCCAGGCACGGCGTGCAATTAGTGAGTTAACTGCAACCGCCGCTGGGCTGGGAGTGGGGTTAAAGGGGTGACCGAGCTGGTGGGGAGGGACCTGCTTCAGCTGGGCAGGGTCCTGCTTCAGCTCTGCAGCAAGAAATCAGGGTGAGGGCAAGAACTTTGGGTCAGGGACGTGCTGGAAACGTGGGCATAGGAGAGGCTGTGGCACTCGTGCATCCTTTTGATCCCTGCATCACTCAGGGATGGTCCAGGATCCATCCCCATCACGACTTGTCCCCTCCATCACGGGGATGCGCTCCCTCTGCCCGGCCCTTTTGAAGGTAAATGTGATATTTCCTTGGGGCAGGAGAGCTGCTCTGAATAGCAAAAGTCCTGGTGATGAGAGATGCAGAGCCCCGGGAGGAATTGTGTACTAATGCCCTCACATCGCCGCCGCGGTGAGTCATCCAGGCACCGCCGGGATGCGCTTGGATACGGAGGAAGGTGGAAGCACAAGGAGAGAGGAAAAATGGCTTTGTTCGTATGATAGCAAAGCATAAATGTCCCCTCATTGTCCATCCCCCAGCTCCGGTTCCAAGGCCACCGGGAGGAGGGGGTTGAGCGTCTGAACGAGGAGAGAGGCTCATTCAGCACAGGAACGGGAGCTCTCAGCCTGGGAACATTTCAAGTCATTAACGGAGCACAATTATTAGCGTTGTTCTTCCCCCTCCCCGGTAGCCGGTGCTTCTCTGCAGGCGGGAGGAGGATGGGTCTCTCCATCAGGAAAAATCCATCCTGGGGTTGGCAATCAGGTTGGAGCAACACCTCGATGGTGGTTATGGGCAGGTGCTGCTTCCCCCCAGTCCATGGCAGCATCGCTGGTCCCAGTTGCTCAGCCACATCCCTATGGACTCGTGTATGCTGCTGCTTCCATGGGGACACAAGGGTCTCCAGCACCCAGGGACCACAGCCACCCCGACCGAGCTTTGCTCTCTGCTGTGCCATGGGAGATGCACCCAAGGGGTGAGATAAAACCCCAAACAACTCTAAAAAAATCCCTTAAATCAGTGTTTTAGCCAAGCCAACACCTCCATGAACCAGGGCTGCTTCCCAACGTGGCTCTGCCTCCTCTGAGCTGGGGAGCAGGAGGGGATTTACACACCAAACACATCCTCCCCACCCCAAAGTGCTGCAGCCAAAACCTTGGGAAGGGAGAAAATAAATTGCTGTTTTCAGCCTGTTTTCCTCTCCTTCATAAATAAACATCTCCCATCAGCAGAGCGCTTCCTTCAGCCCAAGGGTTTCATTAGGCTCTGGTCATTTAATATTGCTTTTAAATACTTGTGTTTGGCTCTCAGCCGCTTCACCTGGCTCGGAGCGGGGGTGCTGGCATTTTGTCTTTAGAAAATATATGTCTATATTTAGATGGGCAGACAGATAGATATGGAAGAAGAGCCGTTCCAATCATTAAACCACCACTTATTCCTTATTCCTTATCCTTATTTATTTAACCACAGGCTGGGCTGGCCAACCGCTCCCTGGGGACAGGCCAGCTGAGACCTGCAGGTCTGCAGCCCTCAAAGGGTTCTCCAGCAAGAAAACAACCTCACTCGATAATCAGAGAAGAAATTGTCCCTGTAAATGTCTTCCCAGGGCAGCGGCGTGCGGGAAGGGGATGGGGAGGTGGGCGGAGGGTGATCCAGAGCTGAGTCTGTCCCCAGCTTCGTGCTGGGCTGTGATGGCTTTGGGGAGAGGGAGGAAGAGTGGGAGTGGGTGAGAGGAAGATCCTGCACACCTGTGAGATGCAGGAGGGGATTTTTGTGCCTTTCAGGGGAAGAAAGAAAATGCAGGGAGAAGAGGGAGAGAGAAATCACCTTTCCTTTCCTTTTCCCACCCCTTTTCCTTGGATAACACCCGCTCACTTCGCTTGGAGCAGCTGTGATTTCCTCTCTCCCAGTCTACTTAATCATCTCCACCAAGGCCACCAGTTCAAGCGCTTGACTCCCAGCTGGACACCAGCAGAGTTGAAGTCATGGCCACAGAAGGGCCATGCCATCCCCCTGGGCTCCAGAGGCTCCTGGGGCTGGCCCATGGATTGGGAACACCGGCAGCGGCTCTGCCCTATGGCTCAGCACCGCTCCCAGCAGTGGGAAGCAGGTGGCTGGGCTGCCCAGTCCTTGGAAAAATATATGGCATGGGGCAGCCACCATCTGTGTCCCTTTGGATGGAGGAGGTGGTGTCCTACCCAGGTGCTCTCCCAAAGCCACCGGGACGAGCCAGGACAGATGGCAGAGTTGATCAGGGTGGAAAGCAAAGCCAAATCCCTGGTGCTGGCAAAAGGCTGGAGGAGGGACCGTGGCAGGGGTGGCATCACCATGGCAGGGGTGGCATCTCTGTGAACACTGACATGCCTCTTCTGCAGCCCTCCAGTGAGGGTGGGAAGGTTCTTCACCTTATCTGAAGCTTGGAGGGCTGGCTTTTGTCTCCTTGCTCCTCACCAGGTGCTTGCACACACTCACAGCACCCAGGAAATGAGAATACCCAAGTGCCACCATGAAAAACAGGGCAAGTGGGGCTGGAGAGACCAGTGCCACGGAGCTTCCCACATGTTCCACTGGTAGTTGCAGGTCCCTAGGAAGAGTTGGACACCTTCAAAGCCACAACAACTTGTGCCAATTTATTTGAAGACACAGGCATGGCTGGCACCTACAGCCAGGTGCTTTCAAGCTCCACCAGCCATATGGGAGACACGTGGGGACATCATGGTCCCTGCAGCTCGAGCCTGAATTGCCTCCTGATGTTTCAAAAGAAATCACCCAACTGACAACTGGTGGTGGCTCTTCTGCTCTGCCTTTTGCCCAGGAGGACAAGCCAGGGATGAGCTGGGTGTAAAGGGGGTGGCTGGCTGGTGACCAAAGGGCTTTACCTGGGCCCTGGCCAAGCCTGTGTCCAGTCTGGCTCTGGCTGATCCCAGCCTCTGAGCCCTTCAGAGTTTGATCAAAGCATTACAGAAGAATCCTGGGCTTTTTGGAGTGGGATCTGCCCTGCCCATCACCACTCTTGATGCCCACAACCAAAGCTGTGCAGGTGAGGGGTGCTGCAGCCTGATTCCCTGCAGCAAGTCCTGCCTTCAGGACCCGCTGAGCACCTTTCAAAACCTCCCAGGACCCTGCCACAAACCCAAATGTCACTTTGGGACCTGCTGCCTGAGACCCCAGCCTGTGATGGGGACACGTTGGTCCTTGCACTGCCCCACAGCCAGACAGCCACCCTTCACCAGGTATGGTGAGCAGGCTCCCAGCTAGCTGGAAAGAGCCTTAATCATATGTATAAAATACCCTGTGAACCACCAGTGCTCCATCACTTCCCTGACCTTCACATCCCAGTGCACTACAGGGACCAACTGGCACGAAAGCCAAGAGCCGGTCGGAGCTGGATGCTCCTTCTGCAGCTCCCAATGCCTCCAACCCCCCCAGATCTCCATCCTTCAGCCCAAACATAATTTTTGGCCAAACCCTCCTGTGTTTTTCCACTGGATTTCCACCTGGGAGGTTTCCTCTCCTCTCCCGACCCCAGACCAACACGTTTGGAGGAGAGGGGAGAGCTGAGCGCTGCGATCCGGCGCCGTCAGGGAGCAGCAGCATCGCGGCTGGGTTGGTGCTGACCTGGATTCACAACATCAAAGATGACACCCGCTCCCTCCCCCGGAGCCCTCGGAGGGGGTGTATCAATGGGCTGAACACCATCCATCCCAGCTCCAGTTCCACAGTGGGTGTGCTGGAGATGGCCTGGCTGTTTCCCCTGCTCTGGGTGTTGTGGCAGGGAGCTAAAAAGCTGCAGAAAAAGTAAATACTTTATATGCTGAGAAGGAAAAATGCCTCCTCCATGACAAGGGCAGTTGAAGGTCTAACCCCAGTCTGGCCTGGGTCTAACCCCAGTCTGGCCTGGGTCTAACCCTTGTCCTGCTGGTACAGCAATGGGCACCAGAAAATCCCCCATCAGATCCACCAGAGATGGATAAAGGGACCTTATTCCCTTAGGAAACCCATCCATAAGACTCTTCCCTGTGCCTCCATAGTGCAACACATGTGTCTGCACACATGCACATGGAGCCCTCACCCCTCCAGCATGTCAGGACAGGCCACAGGCATCAGGACACACAGTCCCCCATGTCACGACATGCCCCAGGCACCAGGGCACACGGTCCCCCATGTNCAGGCACCAGGGCACACGGTCCCCATGTCACGACATGCCCCAAGGCACCAGGGCACACAGTCCCCCATGCCCCAGCCCCAAGGGACCTGCTCCCTGCCCAGGAAAACCCAGCCCCAGCCCCTCCGGGGAGCCCAGGGCTCACTTTCATCTCCATCCCTTCCACCAGCCGCTCAGAGGTTGTTTTTTCCACCCCAGCTCCGGCTGGGAGCAGCATCCAGCCCTGGATCCCCCCCTCCCCAGGATGGTTCATTTAGGAGATGACTCACAGGTTGTTAACGCTCCCGGTGGGAAGCAGTGATGCCACCTCCGAGAGGCAGCCGGGGAGGGGGGGGACAGCAGTGATCCAGCTTCTGACAGTCAGCCGGGGGTGGGGGGGACACAGCCCGGCCTCACGGCTCCCCGCAATCCGGGGGGACGCTGCCAGTTCCCAATCACTGCTCCATTGTCAGCCGAAGGCGGCACCCAGCAGGGGGGCGAAAATACCTAAATAAGCAACAATCAGGGGGAAAAAAAACCTCCTGTCGGGATTGAGTCCCAGGGGATGGGGTAGGGTGCAGCGTCCGGTGTTGCCAGCACGGCTCGGGGAGGCTGGCAGTGCCCGTGAGCCCTATCGTGTCCCTGTCCCTGTCCCCACCATGGGGCCAGGCATGAGCCTGGGTGAAGGAAAAGGGCTCGGTAACCCCTCGAATAAAATAATCCCTTTGGGGGCATTTTTTGAGGAAGCAGGATGAACCAGCTGATGCACCCACCTTGTGTCTGTAAGGACCCCCAGTGCACCCAGCCCTGGATGGGAGCAGGGGGCTCGGGCAGGCTGGCACCGTATCCAAGGGGACAGAATCCCTCTGGAGGACACCGGTGCCATCACCCCGTGGGACACCGCTGATCCCCGGGAATGGGACCGGTGCCTGCGGAGTGCGGAGCTGAGATTTCCCATCCAACCCCCTGCCCTGGCTCCAACCCCGTCCATCCAGCGGCACATCCAGCGCTGTGCAAATCCCCAGCCCGGGGGGAGACAGCCTCCCCCGCACCCCGGCGAGGAAATAACGCTGAACAAACCCCCTCCCTCTCGTCATTCAGCCACGCATAATGGCGAGGCAGAGAAGAATCTCATCTAATTTTAACTCCCCTGACGGACAGGCTTTGTTCTTTCCCAGCAGCTGCCCCGCAAGGTATGAAAACACTGGGAGATGTTGACATGGAAAAACAAAACACACAAATCAGCCCATTTTCCTCTTCAAGGCCAATTTACCCCGAGCTGTCAGCGGAGGGAGGGGGAAGTGATGAGCCCTGGGGAGCCGGCGGGAGCAGCCTGGACCTGCAGCTCGGTGGGTACCGGTGTGGTTGAGCTGATGCTTGTGGAGCATCTGGTCCATCCACTCCCTTTCTTACAAGCCCCAAAACAGACCATAAACAGGGCAGTGTTTGCTGCTGCAATTCCCCCAGGAAGTGGTTCTATGCATGCCCTACATCATCCCTCTAAACGAGGGGAGGTGTGTGCAAATGGGGTCCCCCCAGTAGTCACTGACCATGAGCTGGGCTCCATCCAGGTGCCTCCATTGTACTGAACTCTTGGGTTACTCCTAGGTGCAATGGGAGAGACAGAAATCCCCTGAGCACATCCATCCACCCAGGGGCTGAATGAGGATGGGGTGAATCTGGCTGTGAGGAAGCATGAAGCAGCACATGAGGAGCAGGTAGAGCAAGAAAATCCCACCTGCAGGGCTGGAATAGCAATTATACAAGGGGATGGATGGATGGATGCATGCATGGATGGATGGATGGATGGATGGATGGACTGGCTCCCATTTGGGAAGAGAGAATTTGCTCTCTGGCTCAGGGAGGTGCTGGGCCAGGGTCTGTCCCTTGGGGGGGCTTCAGGGCAGGACACCCCACCAGTCCTCCCGCAGCACCCACAGGGTGAAAAGTCAACCCTGCTCTTTTTGCACGTGATTTTCTGGGTGCTGCAGCACCCACCTGGATTTCCAGCTATGCAGGAGTGTAAATCCCATCTCCAACCTTCCAACTTCCCATCTTTGACCTGGAAAACCCTGGTGGCTCAGCCTGGAGCCACCCAGGCCAGGCTCCTCCAGCAGCAGAAGGAGCTGTTTGAGCTGGCTCTGCTCTGCCCGGGTTGCTGTCTGCCTGGCTTAGCCCATCTCCCTCCTCCTGTGATTCCCCTCCCAGCTCCTCTGACGCACCCTGCTATTTTTAGGCTTCACCCACAGACCCCACCATGGCTTCGCACCCCTGAGGCTTCACCAAGCAGAAGCAAAAGGCGCTGGTGGGCTGGACAGGAGCTGTTCCCTCCCTGTACCATGGCCCTTCCTTCCCGCAGGAGGGGCTGCATTTGCTACCAAGAGCAAAGCCACACAAATAAAAGTCCCTCTCTTGGCAGGGCTGCGGATGAAACATTCAGGAAACTTTCCAAGCAGCATCTGGGTTTGGACTTCTGTGGGTTTGTTGGGGGGGTTTATTCATTTGCTGCCTCCACGGGGTTATTTTGGCCCCTCTCTCGCACCCACGGGTGTGGTGCTGTGCTGACAAAGAGCCCCACAAGATGCTTTAGTCGAGGGCAAGTGGAAAAGCATGCAAGGAGATGGAGAAAAAAGGCACTGAGACACATGGTGTGTCCTTGCCTGCCGGTGCCACACAGCACTGGCTCATGCCAGGGCGTTTGGAGGGGTCGTGGACAATGATGGGGCTGGGATGCAGCACCCGTGGTGACATTTCAGTCTGTGCCCATCCCTGCAGGATCGATGGCAGACACTGAGCTCCAGGTCTGAGCGGTATTTGCTTTAAAGGCAAAGCAAAAAAAGCCCTGTTGTGTAGTGCCGGGAGGTGAGAAAGCAGCCCAGGAGTGGAGCCAGAGCCCCTGCCTCCAACACCCGGCGCTGCTCCTCTTGCCAAAAGCAACCCTCAGCTCCCCTGGGAGCCACTGCACCCTGCTGCCCCAGCACTGCTGCTGCAGACTGGGGCAAAACTCCAGGAAAAAGGGAAATCAAACACTGGGGAAGAAAAATCACAGCTTCTCCTCTATGCATCACAGCCCTGAATTGCCACAGGCTGGATGCCAAACGTATGTTTAAATTATATTTTTATATATAAACATAATTTGCTATTTTATATATATTTTATGTACATATTATATATNGGGCTGCCTGGTTCACACCTTGGCCCCGTGGCCATCAGCACTGTCCTGGCATTGCCAAAGCCACGGTGCCAGGTTCTCTCAGCCAGGACCACGGCTGGACATGGTGAGAGGCACACACAGAGGCTTCTAATCCCCCAAAAAACCTTTGGGGAGAAAACAACTTCCCCCATTTCCTCCTCCATTAACCCCCAGAGATTCCCATGGATTTTGACTGGAGTCCTGCCAGAGCAGATTCACGGCTCCTGCGCCTTATTTTTATGGGCATTTTAATTAAAACCAATAAATTCCAGAGGGGAAGAGGGTCTTCCCATGGCGAAATACACTTTGTCAACTTTGCAGCCTCTGAGTAAATCAAAGCTCCGCCATTCGCAGCCGTGGCTGTAAATCCCCTCCCAGATGGGCTCCAGCTCCTCGGGCAGATGAGCACCATGAATTTTCCTCCTCGACAGCCTCAGCATCCCTCTCGCCACCTGAATTTGATTGAACTCCTCTCCAGTGGTTGGAGGGGGTGGGAGAGGCAGCGTCCCCCCCCGTTACATGGGGTGTGGAGGAGAAAATATGAGCTAAGGTGATGCCATGGAGAACTTCCTAAGAGGAGCAATCTCGGCAGGAGAGCAGGACTCACGCCAGGATAAAGTGGCACTGATAAAACTCGAGGTGCAGAGAGAATTCCCAGCTGCCTGGACACTCATTCCTGGCTGGGAACTGGCCAACACTAGCCATGGGGGCTACAACTTGCCAGAGCCATCGCTTCCCTTCACCTGCTGAGTTCAGGGCGATGCTTTCCCCTCCAACGTGACCTCCCTGCCTCAGTTTCCCCAATTTTGGAAACCATATCCATGGCAGTAGCCCAGCTCGGCAGGTGGAGTGGCAACAGCCAAAGGCAGGCGGATGAACAACAAAGCCCTTTAAAGATTTTCCATTATTTTATGCATCCGCTGGGTTTATTTTTAACTTTCCAGCTGAAAAAAAAGAAACGAATGCCCAAGCTGAGCCGAGGGGACGTGTTGGCTGGAACCTGCCAGGATGATTAGTCCTTTGCAGATAACCCCTTGGAAAAGGGTCAGTGTGGGGTCTCCAGCCATGCTGGCAGCCAAGTGAAGGGATGAGCTCTCTTCCAAAGAGCTTCCTCAGCTACTCTAAAAGCAATTTCGCACTCCCCGACCCGACGTCTCCCTCCCGCTGGGAGCGATCAGCAGCCAGCCTGCGTCAGAGCTGTGCACAGCAGAGCTTGGCCACCTCGCTCGGGGCCTGGGATGCTGTTTGCACCCCGGGAAGGTGTTTAAAGCCCGTGTCCCGGGTGACACGCACAGGCAGGACACAGCCCTCTGCCCCTCCTGGGCTTTCGGTGCCTCTTCGCGAAGCCATCACAGGGATGGAAAACCCCACTAGGCAGAGGTGTGAGGATCCAAGGCACATTAAAACCATCCTCGTGCTCCCAATTCCTGCCCGTACCCATCCCACCAACCCTTTGGGATGAAGCTGGGACCGCTGCCACCAAAACCCTCGCTCTGTGATGGCAGAAACCCACTGCACATCATTGCTGCTTCCTCGGTCAGCAGCCCAGGAGCTGTTTACCATCTGAAGCATCGGATGAACAAAAAGCTATTAATTCCCTCCTAGGTGGTTTTATGAGGCTCTTGATGAAATATCTGGATGCTTCGACACTGCAGGAGTTTTATGCTGGCAGAGTGCTACGCTGACTGAAAGCCCCATCTCCAGGGTTGAACAAGCTGCTGGCCTTTCCTCCACGTCCTGTGTCCCCAGCTCTGTCCCTCCTGAGTCAAAAGCACCCCAAATTCCAGCAAACCATCCTCCCTGGTTGAGCCAGCTCTGTCCCAGGGCACGGGGCAGTGAATGAGTCCATTCCCAAAGCAGAGAGGTGGTGGAAGCACCCCAAGAACAGGTCCCCACAGCCCCCACATCTGCTGGGTCTCCAGGAAAAATAAAGCTCTCCAGACCCTGAAAAAGGGGGAGACCTGCAGAGTGGGGCCCCTGTCCTAAGGGGGGTGAGGGTGACGCTCTGCATCCCACAAGCCCAGCTCTGCCAAGCAGGTGGTGCTTGCAGCATCACTCCCAACCCCCTACCCCAGCATCCCTCCTCACCCCCCAGCATCCTTCCTAACCCCCCTGCACTGCTCCCCAAGTTCCTCTTCAGCACCCCCCCAAACACCTCCCTCAACAACCCCCTTATTT
>VZRW01003494.1:52281-65848 GCA_013398125.1 Aegotheles bennettii
TGGCCACGCCGTGGTCTGGGAGAGGCCAGGGGCAGCCGGGGGGTTTCTTTCCAACACCCAGACGCCAGTGCTGGGAGCTGCCTTGTTTGCAGCAGGACCCCCGAGCCCCCACCCCACGGCTGGGAGGGAGGTGCTGGTACCCCCACTGGTCCCGCTCCATCACCAGGAGATGCTCCGGGAGCGAATCCCCACCCCGACCCATTCCCGGCTCCCGGCTCCTGTTCGTGCGTCCGCACCTCCCGTGGCCGCTGGCTCCTGCTTTCCTCTAACAAAGAGCAGAGCCCGCATGGCCCAGCTCCAGCTCTCACCATGCCCCCCCCCACCCCAGCACAAGGGACCGGCTCCAGCAGCGGTGACACCCGCTGGGGTCCCGGGGGGGGACCCTGACCCCCACTTTGGCTCCGTCCAGCGCCGCGGTGGGGGAGCAGGAGCCGGGGCAGGTCCCCAGTTGGTGCAGGAACCTCTGCCAAGGCTTTCCCTGGGCGGGGAGGGGGCTGCTGGGTTGCTGCACCCCAGGACAAGCAGTGGGACCCCAGTGCCCCCCCTTTTCGGTAGGTGGGGTGCAGTGAGCTGTATCCAGCCCAGCGCTTCTGCCAGGGTGTTCCCTCCCTACAAAGCACCTCTTTGTCTGAGACGCTGATGGATCCTCTCCGGGTGAGACAGGTGGACGTGGCTGAGGCTGCAGTTAACATGGGACAATGCAGCCACGTCCTGCAGCCCCAGCACCACCAGCACTGGGAGCTGGCAGAGCCCCCCGTGGCCCCCAGACCCACTGGTAGCAGAGGACGGGGCTGGGTGGCGGTGGGGGCAGGAGCTGCCCTCACCATCACATTCCTGTTGGTGACAGCGTGGGGACTTCACTTCCAACCTGACAGTCTCCGAGTCCCCCCCCCCTCTCCTGGAGGGACCCAAGGTCTCTCCGTGCCCTTGACCTTTGCAGCATCCCTTCCCACACCAGAGGGGGGCTTGTCCTAGGGTGGGTGGGACAGCATTCCTGGGGTTAATCCCAATTCCCATCACCCCGGGGGTTGCTGTAATCCCAAAAAAACCCCAGAGCCAAACCAGACCTTGTAGCTTGATTTAGGCAAACCCCCCAAAATCCCCATTTTTAACCATTCCCACTCCCCCCTGGAGTCCTTAGTGATCCTTACAGGAGGTCAGCACAGCCCAGTGTTGCCTGCACATGAAATAAATGCAGTGACTCAAGGCAGGGGGGGGGGAAAATCAGCCTGAAACGTGCCCACGAGCCGTGCCGGGTGCCCATCGCCCTCATGCCTGGCTCCCTGTTCCTTGGGGAGCTCTGCCCAGGGGGTGGGCGGATGGGGAATGGGATGGGGGTGTCACACGCTGACCCTACCCAATACCGGGTGGGATTTTTCATTGACTCCCAGCAGGTTTAAAAAAATCAGCCCTAGACTGAAAAAGCAAATGAAGGTAATTTGTGCAGAGGCACACGCCACGTACGGTGTCAGGGTGAAGGATGAGGGTTATTAGACCCCCTCCAGCTGGTTCTGCTCTTAGGGAAGGCATTTTAAAGAGAAGGTTTTAATGTATGAGCAGCATCCTTCCCATTTAACTCCCTAAGCAACCTCGTGGTAGCTGTGCTTTAGGAAGCCTGGCTCTGCAGCATCCCCAGGTCCCATCGTAGTGGTTTCCAACCCCCCGTTTTCTGACCCCCCAGCTGATGCTGGAATTAAACACATCCCCAAGGAATAAACGATTGCTGTCCTCCAAGCCCCTGGGACACACATGTGTCTTCACTCCTTCAGTGGCTGAGCCTGCCAGGGGTTCAGAGTTGCTCCACATTGGTGGGGTTTAGGCTGGGACTAATTGGGCTCCACTGGGTGAAACCTGTGGAGGTGATGTGGGGTCAGCTGGGGTTCAGACCTCGTGGGTGGGGAGATGCTGGATCCTTGTGGCCCTGGGGCCATCTCAGCCTCCCCAGCACCCCTGGCTGTGATTTCCACTGCGTTGTCAGGCGCTTTCCAAAATATCCCTGGAAGCAATTTGCATCCAGGGGATCGGGCTGATGGTTTCCCATAGCCCTGCAGAGCCCATCAGCCCCCTGGCAGCTCCCACCCAGCCTGTGCTGGGAGCCCACTTTGTTAAGCCAAACTCTTTAAACCCAAGGCAGTGGCTTTGAGCTGCCCCTGGAGTTTGCCAAGTTGCTTCTTTCACTTCTTTTCCGAGAGGTTTGGAGAGGGAAGGGATCCCCAGCTGGGAGTCCAGACGTTGGCATCGCTGCCGGGATGCAGCGCTCACTCCGGCCCCTTGAGCCTCATTTCTCTGTCAACACCTTCCAGATTGTTTCGTTCAAGTGTGTAACTTCCCAATCAAGGCACTCGCTTAATTGCGATGGCTTCGGCAGCCTGGGGAGCTCCATCAGCAGAAATGGCTGCTTGGCTCTGCTCAGGGCCATGAACCTCTTTCCTCAAGCAGCGGCTTCATCTGCAGCTCAGGGGGGTCACCACCATGGACTCCCCTGGTTGGTTTAACCTGAGCTGGGTCCTGGAGGGGGCCAAATCGTGCCCTGAAACCCCAGTTCCAAGGGATAAATTGAATAATCCCTGTCATCCCAGTTATTTCCATCATCCCAGTCATCCCCATCATTTGTTGTCCCCATCATCCCAGTTATTTCCATCATCCCAGTCGTCCCCATCATCCCAGTTATTTCCANCTCATCCCAGTTATCTTCATCATTCCAGTCATCCCCATCATCCCAGTTATTTCCATCCTCTGTTGTCCCCATTACCCCAGTTATTTCCATCATCTCAGTTGTCCCCATCATCCCAGTTATCTTCATTTTCCATCATCTCAGTATCATCTGTTGTCCCCATCATCCCAGTTATTTCCATCATCTCAGTTGTCCCCATTATCCCAGTTATTTCCATCGTCTGTTGTCCCCGTCATCCCAGTTATCTTCGTCATCCCAGTCGTCCCTATCATCCCAGTTATCTTCATCATCCCAGTCATCTTCATCATCTGTTGTCCCCATCATCCCAGTTATCTTCATAATTCCAGTCATCTCCATCATCCCAGTCATTTCCATCATCAGTTGTCCCCATTATCCCAGTTATTTCCATCATCTCAGTTGTCCCCATCATCCCAGTTATCTTCATCATCCCAGTCATCTCCACCATCCCCGTTATCCCCACCATTCCCATTATCCCCATCCCTGCCTTGCCCTCACCAGCACAGCCCCAGCCCCTCAGCCCCAGCACATCTGGCAGAGGGCTGGGGAAGTGCTGACCCAGCACAGCCTGGCAGAGCACGCAGTGAATAACTGATGGGTTTTTTTTCCATTTTACTTGAAAAGCAAATATCAAAGAGGTGTGAATCTCCCCGAAATGACCATTTTTTAAATCTAGATGAGGCGAAACCTGACAATAACACAAATTCTCACTTTTTTTTCTTGAACCTGGAATGGAAATTTCCTAAGAGATGCATTTGCAAAAGAGCTTGGAAAAATAACACTGGAGAGGACAGAAAAGGGCTTTTCAAGGGAAAAGTAATTTCTTATGCCATATTTAAAACAAAAAAAAAAAATCCCCAGTTCAACTGAAATGCTTCCCCCCTTGGGCAAGAGGCTGCCATTTGCAGGCAAGGCAGAGGGGAAGGGAGCGCTGCTGGGGCTGAGTGCTGGTCCCAGCTGGTATTTTCTCCTGGAGAGAGATGCTTTGTGCATCCACCATCTCCCAGCCCTACCGCCAGTGTAACTGGGGGGTCTCCCCCCACCGTGTGCTCTCCTGACCCTGCTGAGATGGAGAAAAGGGTGAAGTGAAGGGAATTGATATTAAGATCAAGCCCAGGAATCTCTTTCCTACACCAATCCGCTCTCCTGGTCTTCAGCAACAACCATCTGAGATGGGACCTACTCCATCCCCTCACCCCGATCTGTTCTGTGCACCCCATATCTTTTCAGTCAGCAACCAAAAGGTTGTCTCCTCCCATGAACCAGGGCCAAATCCAGCCCCACCACTGGTGAGGACCAAACTCCAGCCTGGGGATGCTCCAGGCAGGTTCAGCCATGCCCAGAGAGGATTGGGTTCAAACTGGCATTTCTGTTAATTAATTAGAGAGCATCTAAATGAGCTCAGGGCTGCTGAGGATGCTCTGAGCAATAGGGGCTTGCTGGAAGGGAACTCATGGGGAGGGTTTGAGCTGCTGGTGTAGAATCACAGCATGCTGGGGGTTGGAAGGGATCTCTGGAGATCATCCAGTCCAAGCCCTCTGCAGAAGCAGGGTCACCCAGAGCAGGTGGCACAGGAGAACCTCCCTCCATCTGCTGGCCACTCTCTTAGTGCACCTCAGGATGCCACTGGCCACAAGGGCACATTGCTGGCTCATGGTCAACTGGTCCACCAGGTCCTTCTCCCCAGAGCTGCTTTCCAGCAGGTCAATCTCTAACCTGTCCCACTCTACTCTGCCCTGGTGAGGCCACACCTGGAGTATTGTGGTCAGTTCTGGGCTCCCCAGTTCAAGAAAGACAAGGAGCTACTGGAGAGAGTCAGGAGCATCTCCTGAGGAAAGACTGAGAGACCTGGGGCTGTTCAGCCTGCAGAGGAGAAGACTCAGAGGGGATCTTACCAATGCTGATCAATATCTGCAGGGGGGTGTCAGGAGGATGGGGCTGGACTCCTCTCAGTGGTGCCCAGTGACAGGACAAGGGGCAATGGGCATAAACTGGAACCCAGGAAGTTCCATCTGAACATGAGACAAAACTTCTTTACCCTGAGGGTGCCCGAGCCCTGGAAGGGGCTGCCCAAAGAGGGTGTGGGGTCTCCTGCTCTGGGGACATTCAAACCCTGCTTGGATGTGACCCTGTGCCACCTGCTCTGGGTGACCCTGCCTGAGCAGGGCGGTTGGACTGGGTGATCTCCAAAGGGTCCTTCCAGTCCCCATCATGCTGTGGTTCTGTGTGATGTGACAAGGACTGGAGCCAGCAGGTCACCCCCCGAATGCCCCATGGGGAGCAGCACCGTGTCCCCCTGAGCCATGGGCTGTGGCCGAGGCTGCTCCAAAGGCTCTGGAGCTCCAGCCTGGCTAATTGGGCAGCTGGCAGCTGGCCTGTTTCCGGGGCTAATCGATCCAATTTCTGCAAGTGAACTCACCAGGGAAGCAAGGCAGGTAATCACGATTTACTGGGTGGAAAATCAGATAAAGGAGGCTTCAGGAGGTAAAGGATATTGTGCAACTGATTCAGGGAAATGGAGCAAATCGATTTAATTGGAGAAGTGACTTCTCTGAAAACTTCAGAGTTCCTTTGAATGAAGACAGCCCCGTGAATGGGCGTCACCTCCCTGGCCAGATAAGGGAGATCTGCTTCTGCAGGGTCTAAGCCATGTTCTGCAGGTGCTGGGTAAGGTCTCACGTGTGAGTAGAAGCCCCTGCTCAGGCACCAGCACTTCAACACACACTAAAACCACACAAGTGCTTCTCAATGTGCTCCCTGGTCCACCTGGAAAGGTGCTGAGCCCATGGGTGCTGCAGAAGGGCAAGTTGCAAGCACATTCTATTGTCCACCATGGGTGATGGCACCTCACAAGCAGCCAGGGAAAGCCAGGCTGTGTCCTCTCCTCATTGTGTCTCATGCACATGTCCTCGGGCATGGTAAGCCAGCCCTGACCACCTGTAACAGCTCCCTTCTCTGCCACCTCCAGGTACACCAAGATGAAGACAGCCACCAACATCTACATCTTCAACCTGGCCCTGGCAGATGCACTGGCCACCAGCACACTGCCCTTCCAGAGCGCCAAGTACCTGATGGACACCTGGCCCTTTGGGGAGCTGCTCTGCAAGGTCGTGCTCTCCATTGACTACTACAACATGTTCACCAGTATCTTCACCCTCACCATGATGAGCGTGGACCGCTATGTCGCTGTGTGCCACCCAGTCAAGGCCCTGGACTTCCGCACGCCAGCCAAGGCCAAGATCATCAATGTCTGCATCTGGGTGCTCTCCTCCCTCATTGGGGTGCCCATCATGGTCATGGCGGTCACCAAGTCAAAAGGCAAGTGGCTTCCAGGGAAAGGTCCTCTCCTATTCCATCTGCCCATCCCGGGGATGATCTGGCAAACCCAAGCCACCCAGTCCTGTAGCAGGTTGAAGCTCAGTGATGGACACCCCTCCATGGGACCATACACATACCCTGTCCTGGAAAAACCATCATGGTGTTATTTTCCAGCTTGGTTGCAGGGGTCAAAAACTGTTCCAGAAATTGTCCTCCCCCTTCCCCATCTCCAGTCCAACCAGTGCCTGTCCCCAGCTCCTGAGATGTAAATCAGATACCTAAAAACACTCCCAAGGGTATTGCAAAGTCCCCAACCAGCCCATACTAAGATCTCCTGTGTGAGGACACCAGCCCTTGGCTGCTAGGAAAGCTCTGGGCATCATGAGGAAGTGGACAGGTTTGGAATCATCAATTCCCAGGGTGTTTTAAGTGGGAAGGGACCTTAAAGCTCATCCAGTGCCTCCCCTTGCCATGGGCAGGGACACCTTGCACCAGACAAGGTTGCTCCAAGCCCCATCCAACCTGGCCTTCAACGCTGACAGTGTTTCAGTGGAAGGTGACACAGGGATGTGTCCACCATGAGGGTTGGGAGGAGGTTGCATGAGGGTGGCCCAGGAGGCTTTGATGGGTCACTGGACCCACTACATCCCCTCAGCACCCCAAGGGCAGGGGGTTGGTGGCACAAAGCTCCTAGGTCATCTTTGCTGGCAGGTGGGCAGGCATGTCCTTGTGCTTTTAACAAGCATGGACATGCCTAGCCATGCCCAAGGAGATGATGTTCACAGCAGACACTCCACCTTTGATCACCCTCTCTCCTGCAGATGGGAAGGTGCTGTGCACACTCCAGTTTCCAGATCCTCCCATCTACTGGGACACCGTGACCAAGATCTGCGTCTTCATCTTCGCCTTCATGGTCCCCATCTTGGTCATCACCATCTGCTATGGGCTGATGATCCTTCGCCTGAAGAGCGTCCGCCTCCTCTCGGGCTCCAAGGAGAAGGACCGCAACCTGCGGCGCATCACGCGCATGGTGCTGGTGGTGGTGGCAGCCTTCATCATCTGCTGGACGCCCATCCACATCTTCGTCATCGTCTGGACGCTGGTGGACATAGACAAGAAGAACCCCTACGTGGTGGCCAGCCTGCATTTCTGCATCGCCCTGGGTTACACCAACAGCAGCCTCAACCCCGTCCTCTATGCTTTCCTGGATGAGAATTTCAAGAGGTGTTTCCGAGAGTTCTGCCTGCCCTTCCGAGCCCGCGTGGACCAGAACAGCTTCTCCCGAGCCAGGAACACCATGCGGGAGCACGTCTCCACCTGCACCCCTTCTGAAGCTCGCAACAAGCCGGCATGACTAGGCGTGGGCAGCCTCCAGCGAGGCTGCCAGGGCCACGGAGGGGAGGACCCGCGCTCAGAAGTGACCCAGGTCACCACCACGGAGCTCTAGCGGAGCGGTGGCTGCTCCATGGCGCTGCTGGGTTTTGTCCAGACTCACAGCAAGTGACTGCAAAGACTTTTTGCATCCTGGAGAAGCTGGGATGGGGGCATCGGGACCCACCAAACAACAGGAGAGGACCAAGACAAGAGGCAACCTGGGCTCTGCTGCTGCTCTCACCATGCCAGGAAGAGCTGGCAGCCCCGTGCACCCACCAAGGGCTGTCACCCTCCAACAGGGGGCTGTTGGCAAAGCCAAACCATCTCGAGACCATGGTGGCAATGCCCATGTGCTACTCCTTCATGGGCCAAGGTGGCACCGCAGCCTGTGGTGAGGGGAAACCCTCCTGTGGCAGAAGGGACCACGCTGGATGGTGATGCCATGGAGTGGGGCCCCATCCCATCCCATCCCCCCTGAGCTGTGTCCAAAAAGCGGCCAGAGATGAGAAGAGAGAATGATGCTGTGTCAGAGGTGGTGCTGTCAGAGAGCTCCAGATTCATCATAAAAATTTTACTGGTGTCCTTCAAACCAGGACAGGCCTCAGGGGATGACTTCGTCCCGTCAGCATCATTACTGCATTATTCAGAGAGCTCTGCCCGCAGCCAGGGCAGCCCTGGACACGGGTGTTGACGTTGGGGACACGGACATGGCCAGGGAACGTGTGTGGGGATGGAGCAGGGCACGTCCCGAGCTCACCCCATGGCCACGTGCTGGTGCCACACTCCCTCAGCACCCATCAGGATGCTCCTCAGCACCCATCAGGATGCTCCTCAGCCTTCTGCCTCCCAAGGCATCAAGCCTGTGAAGGATCTCATTACAGGAGCAATTTGTGGGGACCTGAGGAGTTTTAACAGGCTGCGGGGGCTCTCCCTCTTGGACTTATTGGGTGGAGGGTGAGCAGCAACACTGCCCACGTTGCCTTCAGCAAAGCCAAAAAAGAGAGGATTTTGGGGTTTTTTAGTAGAAGGTGGGAATTGCTATTCCCATTGAGCCCTGGAAACTCTGTCCTACACTGACCCACTCCCCTGGTCTCCAGTGAGGCTGGCAGAGCAACAACCATCTGAGATGGGACCTTCTCCATCCCCTCACCACCCCCATGCTGAGAACAGATCCCCAGCCCATTAGAGACTGAAGTCTGGGGATTTCATGCCCAACACTCACCAGATGGAGCAGCCATCCCTCTGAAGAAGCAGCTGAGCTGCAAGGCAGCACATCCCAGACACCTTAAGGTCCAGGGGACCTCTGGACCACATTTTCTGCTGCTAAACAATGACCGATGGGTCCTCCTGCTCCTCAAACCACACCACCAGCCCCACACCAGCAAGCCACCACTTTGCCTTCCCCTCACCTTCTCACCACCATGGCTGCAGCAGGAGGTCAAATAGGTGGAGGAGGAGGAGGAGGAGATTCTGAGGGAGCCCTAATAGCATTTGGTGGACAAATTGCTGCAGCTGGAGGAAGCAGGCGAGCGGCCGGCGGCACCTGGGGCTCCTGGGCTGGACCAAGAGTCTGGGTTGCGTCTCTGGTTTTTCCAGTTGCATCAATTTAGCCTAATGAAGGTCATTACCTCTCCTTCCCAGCCCCACCTTTCTCCGGAGCCTGTGGAAATTGCAGCCTCTCCATTAGGAAGCTGACGAGGCAGCCAAAACCAATTTCTCTTTCAAAGGAACCAAAATGGGGTGAAATCACCCATTCGGGTCTCAAATCAATCGCTGCCCAAGTGAGCTTCATCTGCCCACCCAACCTCTGAGTTCAGTGTGATACCAGCCCAGACATCTCCAGGGCTCTTTGGGATCCCTTTGCAGGCAGGGATGGAGCCCTGGGACCTCCAGCAGAGCCACGCTTGGCTGTTCATGGAGCATCAGGTGCGGGAGGGTGAGCAGGATCAGCTCCAGGGCAGGAGTTGGGGGAAAACCCCCAGGGTTTCACAAGGCTGAGCTTCAGCTCCATGAGAAGACAGACTAAGGTGTCCAGGAGGAGTTGGAGACCATCCTTCAGGTTTTCACCTCCACCCAACCTGGGGGCAAAACCCTCAGTGCCATGTGATGGGAAAGGCTCTTGGTTTGGAGACAGTTCATGGTGGGGTCCTGGTAAGGGTGGGATGTCCTGGCAGGGGTGGGTTGTCATGGAATCACAGAGTTGTTTGGGTTGGAAAAGACTTCTGGGACCATCAAGTCCAAGCATTAACCCAGCACTGCTAAGTCCACCACTAAACCATGTCCTGGCAGGGGTCTGATGTCCCATGCTGTGGACCAAGACATGTTTGGTTTCACTCCAGGCTTCAGCATGAAGCTGAATTCCAGCTTAATATGGGGGGGTGGGTGGTGTAACCCCAAAAATGTGATGACCCAAAATCATTGATCTCTTTAACCCACCTTAGCCAGTGCTTTGGTGTCCCCAAGAAATACCAACCATGTCATGGGGGCTGGTGAAGCCATGATGGAGAGCAGCTGCCAGGAGCACCATGAAGAAGCTGAGGGGCATGAGAGCTGCACCCCATCCCCCATGGATGGGACACCTCTGTCCCTTTGAGGACACACCATGGTGTTGGGTGGCACTGAGCCGTGAGTGCTGGGGACTGGCTGCTGGCTCAGGCCACCCCCAAAGCTCCATCACCCCAATCCCCATCCCCACGGGACCTCGGATCCAGGTGCCAAGTTCCCAGTGGTGCCTGCAATGGCCTTAGAATGGGTTTAAAAGGCTTCAGGTCATGATTTTTCAAACACCACCAGGCTCAGGCAGAGCTGGGAACCTGGGCTTTTCTTAGCTTAGGTTTTGCTGAATAATAATAATAATAATTAAAAAAAAAGAATATTCCTGGGAAAAAGAGGGGATGGTGATGGCAAACACTGCACGTGCTTGACACAGACCTTGAGCATCACTCAACTGCAGCAGCATCCCTGGGGCTGCTCCAGCTTCTCCCCACCCAAAAACCAGCCCCACCAGTGGGCTGGGAACCTGGAGGTGAATCCTGACCTGGAGGTGAATCCTGACCCAGGGGGTGAATCCTGACCCAGGGGAACACCACCAGGAGCTTGTACCCACCCACCCTGAGCTGGGCTGCTCTCTGTACCCTTATCTATCTCTGTATGTATATACATCTATATCTCTGTCCATAGCTGTATGAAATTAAAGTGACCCCACCCTGCCCCTGCAGCTCCTACGTGTGATGGAGCTCAGGGTCCTGCACCCACTGGGACCTCACCAAGTGCTTCAGCCAACGTTTCCAGCTCCAGCCCTCGTGATTTTGGGCTTTTGATGGCATTTCTGTACAGGAACTGCACTTCCCAAACTAATAAATGAGCTAGGAAGCAGTTTCCAGCTCTCCTCTGACTCTCGAGCATCAATACTGAGCAGGGTCCTGCTCGGGGTGATTTGGGGGGTGATGGGGGAGGAACTACTCGGATTTAAAGTCTTTAAAACTGGAATTTTTCCCTGTAATGGGAAAAAAAATCAATTGCATGAAAGCCTGAGCCTCTTTAAGCTGAGGTTCTTCAGTAACATTCATGACATCCCTCTGCTGCTGGTCAGCAAGGTACAGTTGTATTTTAATAGCAGCAAACAAACTTCCAAATGACATTTGTAATTTAAATGCAAATGAGGATTTAGTGAAAATCCAAGGGAAAGGGGTGCTGGAGCCTGTAACTCACTCCCCTCCTGCTTAATCTGGATTTTGGAGCATTTATCACTTCTGCCGCAGGGATTGGTGTCCTGTGAGTTCCCAAAGNNNNACACAAGCGGGGGGGGGGGGGGGGGGTGTGGTGTGTGTGCTAGAAGCAGCTTTCCAGCCTGAGGATGGTTTCTAGTAGGGGCATGGCTGCCCCACCACGGCTCCGAGACCCCTCTCCATCATCCAGCAGCCTCGGAAAAGGAAGCTGGGCAGTGGCTCCAGCGATTTCACAGCCCAGTTCAACCAGCAGCCCAGTTCAACCAGCAGCCCAGTTCAACCAGCCCAGTTAAACAAGCTGAATAATGCAGGGCCATGCACACAGGGCTGCCACGCACCTAGGGCTGTTCCCAGGGCCCGTCCCTGCTGTCTGACATTTGCTATGGCAGAAAACATCCTTTATTTAATGATTTATTTATTAATTAACCCACCCAATAACGAACCCTCCCAGTCCAGGCTCTGTTCTCACACACGGGATCAATTACGGAGCCGCCTGCTCCTTTGTCTGAGCCCCAGGTTCAGGCTGACTTTGTCCTGGAAATGAGCAGCTCCAGCTTTACTGGGGAGGACGTGGTCTCCCACCACCTTTACACTGGAGCTGGGTTCAGGCTCTCAGCCCTGAGATGCTTCAAGCATCAAGAGATGCTTCTCGACATGAAATTCAGCATTTAAAAAGAAAAATAAGACTGCAGTGAATAAGAATTACTTGGGCTTCTTCATTATTTTTTCCCTTCATAGGTAAAAGTTTGGCTCAGCTCGTGCTGTTTTATTCCCTGTGCAAGCGGGACTGGGAGGAACCTGCAGAGCCCAGGGGCCGGCTGGGGGTGGGGGTTGGCATCTCCATGGGGCTCCTCCAGGCAAGGACAGAGCTGGGCTCCCATTCCCCAGGGATGTCCTGAGCCCAGGGACAAATTTCCTCTATTTTTTGCTTATTAAAGGAGCTGAACCAAGACTTGGGCAGCAGAGAGCTCCGTGCATCACCATTTCAACCCAATTCCCACCCCCAAGAGACCCAACCACTGCACACCCCAGTTATACTGGGATATACTGGCCAGGCTTTGATGACAAGACCAGGGAGGTGAGATCAGTGACCAAACCTGCAGCATTAACGACCAGGAGGCTGATTCATTCCCAAAGCCCAGGGAAAAAACCACACGGCCCTACCAGCATGGATGGGGCTGGAATTATAGCTCGTTTCCTCTTTGGGCAGGAAAAAGAGGACAAGAAATCAACTCAGCATCCCCCAAACCCTCTTGGAGATGCAATTCCCTCCTGGCAGACCCCGCGGGAGCATGGCATAGGTAAATTTTTTTGCATCCAAAGAAGCAACATGTTAAAAAACAAGGAAGAAAAATCCCACCCGTCACTCAAAGAGCACAAAGTGGTTTTATTCCAGAGACAAAAGAGCCTCACAACACTGGAGCTCATCCCCCACGGATGCTAAAAGCCCCAAATCCCACGTTCCCATCTTCTGTCTGGAAATTAAAAGCCTTTTATGCACTCGGGACAGCAGCAGATGGGGGCTGGGAGTGTGGGATTGGAGCTGTCGAGCAGGGACTCCCCCAGCTGTGGGAAACCAAAGGTGCCCCCAGACCCCAGCACACAGCCCAAAATCCTCCTCCTCATCATCCCCAAAACGCCCCTGCCTGGCTCCGCCGGCACAAAGCCTCATTAACAAGGTTTTCCTTTCCTCAATTAAGTTGTTTTCCTCCGCCCACCCTCTCCCCCCTGTGCGGGGGCTCATCCTTCCCCTGATTCCCAGCTACTTCCCACCCAAATGTCACTCTGGTTCCCAAGACAATGCCACCCGATTCATCAGCTCCCAATATTTCAAACCCTATTGTTCTCCCCAGCCCATTCCCAGGGGATGTTTTCCCCTTCCCAGGAGCAGCCCCCCCAAGGATGGGTGGATGGGAAGGATCCCATCCCAATTGGGAATGGCTGGGGTTTTATTCCCGGCTGCAGGAGATGAAGGATCTGGCCCTGGGGGGACCACAGACGGTGCCACCAACCTGGTCCTGCACGACGTGGCTCAGCCTTTGCAGAATGGGGGTCCCACGGGGACATCCCATGGGGACAGCCCCTTTTCCCTGTCCCACTTTCCCATGTCCAGTCATTCCCAGCACCTTCTCCTGCTGCCATCCCGCGGCCGTGTCCCACAACTGCACACAGACACCCCAGTGTACACCAGACAAGGGTGGTCCCACACCCATCTCGACCTGTCCCCAAGCACCGTGGCCACAGAGGACTGGCCCCTTGGTGGCCACAGTGGCCCCGCACCCACGGGAGGGCTGCCTGCCCCTCCGAACCACAGGAAACCCCAGAGTTTTATCAAAACTCAGTTTATTCCAAATGTTAAAAGATTACAGATTATTTTCCTCTCTTCCTCAATTATTCAACCAAAATACTTCACATATTTTTTAAAAAATTCAACCTATTCCCAGCCATTGCCCCA
>VZRW01003495.1:267-55718 GCA_013398125.1 Aegotheles bennettii
AGAGCTTGTGGTGATGCATTTGGTATTTTGTCTGCTTGGCAGACCCCCTGTAGACACTCTCCTGGATGTTCCTTCATCACCATTTCCAAGACCCTCAGTTTCCAGAGCCACATATCTATTCCTTAGAGGGACACGGGGAGGGGAGGTCAGTCGGAAGGGGACTCACCTGCAACTCCGAGCAGGGACCTGCCTCCATTCCCCCTCACCTCTGAAATCCCCTCCAGTCAGAGGACTGGAGCCAGCATCACCTCTGCTCTGTCTGGAATGAAAATCCTAAACACAGTATGAGACCTGCATCAATAACAAGCTATTTCTTCCTGGCAGAAACCCAAAGGAAAGGCAAGTGGAAGTAGCACTGCCACTACTTTGATGATAAGAATCTTCCTGCAGAGGTCCAGGGGTCCAGTTCTGCCATATAAAGATTCAATATACAGCATCTTTTATTTGACTTGGTGAATTTATTTATTTTTTTTTTCACTTGAAAAAAATGATCTGATATCCTTTAACAGAGTTGGGGAGAGAAAGTCCATTGTAGTCCAATTGTATTGAGATACTTTAGTGTCAAAGCACTGAGTATGTGGAAGGTAAGGGTGTGGTGAAATGTGATAAGTGAAAGAGCTTTCTGCTTCCAGCTGCCAAAACAGCCAGCTTACAGGGGAGGCATAAACTACTTTAATAACTGAAAAGCTCTTCCAATATATCCTGTGAAAATAGTCTATTTAAAACAATGAAAATGCCTGAAAGGCCTAACAGCCTTGTTCCAAGAATAGAAGGACTTAGCTAAATGAAGGGGAAAAAATAAAATTAAATTAATCTACTATTTATAGCTGGATTAAAGCATGAATGGTTTGAGTGTAATTATTATGAAGAAATATTTTTATGAGCTAGCAGGCTGATACCTGGTGACAGCTGCCTGGATCTGAAAGCTCATCCATTGTGTCTGCGGGTGGTGGAGTCATCAGGTGACTCTTCCCCAGTAAGGGCAGACAGGCTCTGAATCTCTTCCTTTGCAGAACACTTCAGCTCTGAGAGGGAAGAAGGAGAAGGCAGCACGAACAGGGCAGATAAAATGCCATGACAAATCTAAGAATGACTTCTTGTCAGATAGGTTCCTTCTACCAGGCCAACAAACAGAACAAAACCCCTAGTGTTTCAGCCATCTGGGTGTGATCTCAGTCTGGAGATGACACTGAAATTGAACATGTTACTTTGCACGTTGTCGCCAACACATGTAACTGGTAATTAATTATGAACTACTTATAATGCCAATCTTTAAGATGTCTTAAGTAGTGTCTGAAAGTTGTCTAATGAGACAGTGTTGGTCAAATCTGCTTGTCAATCCAAATATGTTTCATTCTTCCAGGTTTAGTAAACTATTGGCAACCCTGAATGATCCTGCCTGCTGCCCTATCAGTTGTACTGCAGAGGCAGGAGTGCTGGGAGCTTCCAGAGAGGAGATAGAGAGAGCTGCTTGAGGACTGCAGTGGCTGTGTGATGACTGGGTGCCATGGCATAAACCTCCTGCACTGAGTTGGTGATGATGGCATTAGAAAAGAAAGCAGCAATTTCACTGGGTTATTTCAGAGTACAGTCAACTTAGGGATATTTAGTTTCCTTGACACTGAGCCAGAAATTAATTTTCAGGAAACAAAAAAAAGGAAAAAAGATTTCTCAGTTTTAGATCTCACTTTGAAGCAGGTAACTGTAAACTCTCTTTTGAAATTATTGTATTTTGATTAAAATGCTTAATACTCATTGAAACTAACACAAAGCAGTGAAAGATCTCACTTTAGACACCCAGTTAAGAGAGTTATGTAGAAGAAAGGATATCATAGTTTCTTTTCCTGCTCTGCTGAACTCTTGTTTATATAAAGAGAAAGAGTGTTTTGGAAAATTTACGGTTTGCTGCTGCAACATATCCTTGACTTTGAAATGGCAGATAGTGAACTACTGGTCAAGGTCTAAGACTTGAATAAACAATCTGCATCTGGTTATTGAACTACAGTAAACAAAAGGAGTTATTAGTTGCTCAGATGATGTATTAATCTGTGTCCTGCTGCATAGGATTTCATGGCACATTCTATTTATTTTTCTTTCTCTGAGAATGCTCAGCCACACCCACTGACTCTGGTGAGAAATGACTGGTGAGAACAAGAAATGCCCAGGGCCAAGGGGGAGACACTGACCTCAAAGGCACCTCCTAGAGGGTGGCATCAGTTCTCTGTAGGCAGTGGAAGGAACTGAACATCGGTATTCTACATAAAGGAAGGAGGACTTTAAGTTGTTTGATAACAGAGACAGTTGACCACTGTTGCTCTTGCAAATTACAACTTGAGTATCTAGCAGCACATTTACTTTGCTTTTTCAGCAATTGAAAACAAACAAACAAAAAAAGTAATAAAATAATAATATTTTATGTAGAGAAAAAAAAAATAACTCACACCACTTCATTCTTACTATAATTTTTCTTAAGTTTGTTTGCCTCACTAGGAAATGGGTTATTCTCCCTGCCCAGAGGGACGATAGTTGTGATTACCACCCAGAATACTTTACATTTCATGAATTGAGAAATGTCCATAGAACTATCTTCACCTTTCTTTTCTACAGTAATTGCTTATCACTTTTTGTGATACTACCTTCCTTAGTTATTTTAAATATTTAAGACTATAGAGCTCTGTGAAAAGTGGTTTGTCCACCAAGTGCTTATAAAATAATTACTTTTTTGAGGTAAGTTTCTATTGTTGTCTTAAAATTTCCATCTCAGTTCATATTTGAAGGTGTAAAATACTCATATTTAACAAGAATTCCCAGCACATGCTCTTTTTTTCAAACTACCTATATGGTGTGTTTTCTTAATTCCAAAAATAATTATGTGATAAAACATGTTGCCCAGTACCTATTCAGGTTTTTGTTTCCGATATCCATTTTCTTTGTGCATGAGAGGCACATTTTAGATTAAACATCTGCAATTATTTGCTAACTTTTACAATACAGTTTTTTTACCTCCTTGCAAATCTACTATATGGCAAAAACTGAACTAAGCAATTAGAACATAGTCATAACTGTTTTTCACTTGAAATATGCACTCCTTATCAAATTTAAACTGCATATTACAGTAATTTGTTTTGTTTATACTTAACACTTATGAAACACATGGCACATCATAGAACAATATTGTGAAATCAGTTTTTGCATTACAAATGAAAGTAGATTTTATAGCAAAGTGGTAAATGAAATACACTTTTAGGTGGTTCTATGTTACAGGTGTTATGTTATATAATGCATTCCTTTTTAATTAACTATGCAGTTATTGGCTTTTTTTATAGAAATACTAGATTTACCTGAATAATGAAAAATAACAAATAAGAAATATTTGTTTCAGAGAAATATCTTTAATGACAAAACCTCTGTCAACTGGACACAGATCCATAATCAATGGAGATATAGTAAATAAAGTTAATAGAATCTAAGGAGCTATTCAGCTGACTAGCTGATAAACTTGAGACTTGTTTGCCTAAAATGATAGAAAGAGGCTGTATTTATGCTAACAAACTCCATCTCATGTCTGTGTCAGAGTAAGATGAATCTCTTGAGTTTGTTGAACACCAGATCATCTAAACATGATTTCTATTTCATCCAAGATAGCCCGGAGTATTCAAGATAGCTATACACACTCGGGAATATGACGCAGGTCCTACCAGAAATTTGTACCTTTCTAGAATGGCAGATAGAGACCAAGGAGAATACCCTAAGGAATCTCAAAAAGATGCTTCTTTAAGTAGTTAAATCAAGCCTATCTCCAAGCCCAGCCTAGGCACACAGCTTACATGGAGATGTTTGATTGTATGTTTTAATCTGATTCCCAAACTAAGTATCTCCAGTTATGACCTAGTGTTACTCTAAGAAGGAGACATTTTGATCTTCTTCTTACTCTCTGAGTCTGATTTTACAATAGACTGAGTAAAGGAAATCACTAAGAAACTTAAATCATTATTATATCAGGTTACCTGCAGCCAGCCAGAGTGTAGAACTAAAATGGAAAAAAGTGAGAACCAGTTTTAAAAGGCTAAGTAATGCCTGACAGGGTGTTGGGTATGAACATTCTAATATCAATGTAAGATGCTTCAGTGGTTCACCACAATATCACTGCAGGAATGATGAACTCTGGGAACTACCCAAAGACTAGATTTTACTTGTGCATGTGCTGACTCCATTTCTACAAAGGATAAAGTCAAGCACTCAGGAACAAAGCATATTTACTTGAACTATACAGTTTTAAGCATTATTTATGTATTCATTATGCTCTACAAAATGTTTCTGTGATTTTGAACATCTCGTTTACATTTGAAGGAGTTGGTATTGTGGGCCTTGGTGCAAACTCTGATACAGAAGCTCAAACCAAAATAGATCTTATAAACTGTCAACTGTGTGGTTGCAAAATGCAAAGTGACAACTATTGGTGTCTTGGGGTATCTGTGTGTGTATTATACACACACACACACATACATATATATAAAATCTACCTGAAGGACTAGGACAATGCCAGGACTGAGAAGTGTTGGGTCTGATTTTTTCCCCACCAAATACATTGCATTTATCTATTAATTTTTGTGTACTAATTTTGGGGTCAATTCAGAAACAGATATATGGCTTTGTAAAATCAGGGGGATAATGATAAATACAAAAAAATTTCTATAAGTACTGATAATCAGAGGACCAGCTTGTGGTTATGATTTTGACTCTGTAAAGACAGTGTTCTGTTTGTTGTTCTTATTATTTTGCACATAATAGTTTTGATGAGATGAGGATAGCTCTCAAACCCACATAGCCAACACAATGCAGAATCATAGAAGTTGCAGTCTGACTCTGAGTTTTATCATAGATTTACTATGGAGCATTACTTACATTTAGAAACTGCAGATTTCATTCATTAATGTTTGAAGGAGTAGAATGTTGATTGCAGGTATGGATTTAAATTTGGATTGCCTACTTGGAATGCAGTAATGCATGTTCTGGCAAAAGAAACTGTGGGTACAATGCAAAAAGATAGCAAACACAAGGAAAAAAAAAAGAGGAACTAATTTGAGCAGTAATAAAGTTCTTTATGTAGAAATGGCAGTTACCGATATGCACATTTGTCAGACAAATACACTCCATGCTGCCACTTGCAACTGCTAAGGGTGAATTGAATTTCATATTTACTACTGTAATGTTTTACTCTTAGAGTAGTATTGTTCATTTAAATGGTGGTACTTCTTGCCTTTTTTTAAAACAAATAATATTGTAACGTGGCCAAATATTAGCATTTTATATACAACCTTTGTACCAAGAAGTATCATCGGCAGAAAGGGAGAAGACAGATAAATGAAAGATGTCTTTGGGCAATTAAATACACTGGCACAAGATCTCATACTTACATATTCTTCAAAACCTGAGAAAATTGTATTTTTTTATTAGGTAGAACTTCCACACACCTCTATCTCCCTCTGCATATCCCCCCTATCCTTCTTTTACCACATATGTATGGTTCAAGGCTATGGACAAAGAAGGACTCTCTTTTCAGGTAAAAGGAACTTAAGAATGGAGTTTATACATATAAACATTAAATGTGAAATCTTATTGTTAGAGGTAGCCTAATCCAGTGGGCTTCAGGCTACACGTGGATTTCTCCTGTCCCAGCCTGATAGACGTAATTCTGCTACAGTTTTTAGTTCCCAGGTCCAGTCAATAGTGAGACCGAGCATGTATTCCTACTAAGCAGGTGTGTGTGCATGTGTACACACATGTGCGTAGGCACACTGCACTGTTCACACACTCAATCAGTCACACAGGTCAGAGACTGGTGCCTTCCCTGCCACTCACATAAACACATACAGTGCTACATTTTCCCATGCTCGCTCCTCCTCAACCTGCCCAGATCCTTTTCTTGCCTTTGGTCCTTCCCATAAACACCTCATAATAAGTTTTACATAGTAACCAATTGTCCTTCCCCTGCATCCCATAACAAATACTATACTTCTGTGGGCAGTCACCCCCTCTAACTTGCACAGCTTTCAGAAGAGGCAGTTTCTCTTACTGACTCTTCTTGATGGGTTTCCCATCAGGAACAATGGTCAAATCATTCTCCATCAATAGCTTTAGGATAGTCAATCCAGTGAGCGCCATTTTTAACTCATGATGTTACTAGGGTTCTTAAATCGATCTTTGTATTTCTCGTGATTAGTCTTTAATTACACAATCTAACACTTTTATATGTATGTAGAACATGTCAATGTAATTACACTTCTCCCTAATATTCTACTGATTTCCATCCAAGTCAGAGTCTACATGCAAGTAACTGCAGGTCACGTATTTGTGCCTGTCAGCCTCAAGGTCCTAAGCTGCAAAGCTGCTACCTAATTCTCTTACATGGACATTGATCACTTAAACAAGGTTACAGTTTCAGCTTTACTAAGATGTTAAGAACGTAAGACCTCAGCAGACACAGTTCAACTCCACCACCCTCAGCTGTGTTTCTCAGAGAGTGATATTCTCACAGAGATGAATAGATGAGACAATTTAAGGTAAACTTAAACTCTCACTGTTGAGAAATAAATTGTTTGCCTGAAGAGCTGTTTGTTCAAGAGGCTACTACATTCTGCATTTCAGATTTAATGATGGCGACATACCAGGTGCCAATTGAGGAACTGTGCAGAAATAACCGATTTATGAAAATCAGATTTTCTGTGGAAGCATTTTTCTTTGTTAAAAGAGTCAAAAGAGTTATTTTCCTCCTGGAGTGTCTAACCATGGAGCTTAAAAGGTAGCAGCATTTTCAAAAATATGCAGAATGTGATGAATTCCAGATTACATGGCCTTATGTATAGCAAACCATTTTTTCTTGTTGGCTTAAGTATGTTTTATTTTTCTCTTGCATAAAAAAGATTGTTAGGTTTTAAGCTCTTTTCTGCAAATAATGTTTGGGAAATATCGCTCACTTTTATTTAATTCTCAGATTTTTAATAAGGCACAATGGACATTAATATTTAAACTCACTTATAAAATTATTTTTTCTATGGTAGTATTTGTTCAGTTTTATGACTTACTGAAGTGTAATACATTCACATTTCAGGGTTCTAATCATAATTAAGAACTCATGTCTCACACTGTAAATAGAGTTCATTCAAACTCATCTTCAGTAGAAAAAGAACCCCATAAGATGCCAAAGAAAGAAAAGAGAGACCAGAGTTTAGCTAAGAAGAAAGTATGAAGACCTTAGAACTCACTCCAAAATTATTATTTAGTAGCACTGGCTTTGAACATTCAAATTATTGTTCCATTGACTTAAATGATTGCCATTAAAAGACAGACTAAATTATTTCTATATTCATGTATATTTTTTATTGCTTTTGGTAATCAATATTGCATTGCTCAAAGGCATATTACAGAATCACAGAATCACAGAATCCTAGGGGTTGGAAGGGACCTCCAAAGATCATCTAGTCCAACCTCCCTGCCAGAGCAGGGTCACCTAGAGAACATCACACAGGAATGCATCCAGGCGGGTTTTGAATGTCTCCAGTGAAGGAGACTCCACAACCTCTCTGGGCAGCCTGTTCCAGTGCTCTGTCACTCTCACAGTGAAAAAGTTTCTCCTTATATTCACATGGAACTTCCTATGCTCTAGTTTGCATCCATTGCCCCTCGTCCTATCATTGGTCATCACTGAAAAAAGCCTGGCTCCATCATCCTGACACTCACCCTTTACATATTTGTAAACATGGATGAGGTCACCCCTCAGTCTCCTTTTCTCCAAGCTAAAGAGACCCAGCTCCCTCAGCCTTTCCTCATAAGGGAGATGTTCCACTCCCTTAATCATCTTTGTGGCTCTGCGCTGGACTCTCTAATATTAATTTCCTAATATTAATTTCCTTACAGGTACATGATTATGTTACATTCCCAAGAGTCACATTGTGATATCGATTCTCAAAAGTACTTCAGTGAAATCACTGAAAAGAGATACAATCAATATGTGTGGGGGCCTCAGAAATAGATGGAGAAAGTAATTTCTTTTCTGTTATTTCTGACTGCATGGAGTTGTAGTTCGGAAGATGGATAAATTACATGACCTCATGACTGTTCTTCCTTCTGTTCCCAGACACTGAGGAAAACACCTTAAATACTACTGCCAAAGCTAACTAAGCCCAGAAATAGTTGTTTCCCATCTGCCATTTCTCCAGAAATTTCCAAATTATTAAAGTACTTCAAGAAGTACTGCTGTCTCAATCAGATTGTCTGTAGCAAGGCATTTGTTCCTGTTAGGAGCAAATATTAGGAACAATATCCTACTTGTTAGGTTAAAAAGGAACTCAGTATGGGTCCCTTTCTAACCATTGCTATCATTATTTTGTAGTAGAATAAACATCACTATCATTACTGCATTCTATGGCAGAATAATCAGAACCAGAGTTGCTTCAATGTCCATAAAAATTATGAATCTATATCATCATGAACACACTATGTTGTGATATTGTCATGTTAACATATTGCACATGATTGAGGAAAATGCTCTTAACAATTAATTTACAGTATAACAGGAGCTACTAAGAGGTTCCTAGAGTTCCCAGCTTCTGCAGTATAGAAGTTCTTGGCATTCTTGCAGCAAAATTGAATGTCAAACTGCAAGAATATATGTAGTGTTTACTGTGGCATTCATTCCACTGCAACCATAAGTGTTTATTTACTAAATATTTTTTTTTAAATATGAAGGTCGAGTTTTGCCAGAAAACTGGAAAAGCATCCTGTAAAGTTTTTGCAGAAATTTGCTTTCATTTTCAAAAGAGGTTTGCTATTGATACTTCATTCATTGCGGTAACAGCAGTATAACACGGGCTAACACAGTATCCTTTGTAGTCAGAGTGCTGTTCTTCCCACTGAAGTAAGGAAGTAATATGTTAACAAGTAGATTGACTTCCAGTCTTTATGGTTATGCCATTATCTCTAAAGTTACTCTGCTCATACATTCACCTTTGTATCTGTGAGCCCAGGTGTAATGCACTTGAGATACTCAAGCCCCAACGCAGATTAATTTTAAATCCTTTCCATTTTGTTATTTTTGTCATTTGCATGAAACTTTCCAAGGGTCTCTTCTACTAGCTCCTATAGATTACTGCAACACTTGGCATCACACATGATATTAAAGGAAATTTATTACAGTTTTCTTCCCAATTTGTGATTTCACAAAGGTTGATGTTTCTTAATTTTCCCCTCCTTTTATTTTTTCCCGTTTATTTCTCATATTACAGTTTACATTTCCTTCTTGCTATGTTCCTCTTCACTTCTTTTTTGAATCTTTGAGTCTAGTCTACAGGCTGAGAGACTTAAACCAGTCATTTTGTTATAAGCTAAAAAAAGTCATACCTGAATAACCACAACAAAAATGGGAATGTTAGATAGTCTTCATTCATCTGTAAGCTAAAAATGATTCTCTTTCACAGTACTTCAGAGGACAGTAAGATCAAATATTCATTTTCATGCCTCTTAGTAGTTTCTTTCATTGAAATACATGTAACTACAGAGCTGGATGATCTTGAAAATAAAGTCTAACTGAAGCAAAGTTGCTCCCTGGCTTAAAATTTCACATACACATAAAGAAACTAAATTAAAATCACTAGAGAATTTCAGAGTGACAAAGGACTGAACGCCAGAAGGAAATGAATCTATCTACTACAAAACAAATGAAAAGTTTAAATCAATGCAAGAGAAATCAGTGGATTATGTCAGTTATTTATGAGTTGGATGGAATTCATCAGTGAGAAAGATAGCATCGAGGACTTTAATGAGGTAACCGGAAAACTGGAAAATTATCCAATCATCCCACAAACATTAAAAATTAGTCATCACCATAAAGCCAGCAAAATCATGTATGGAATTAACAGCAGGCACAAACAGAAAGGTTAGAAAGTCTGTGTGAGATAAAAGTGAATGGTTTCCTGATTTTTCCTTTCTCTGCTTCTTCTCTGTCATTGAGCTGCAAATGCCCAGAAATATGACTCATTCAGAATACATCAGATTTAAAAGATGTGTCTGGATTGTTTTTGTGCCATGTGCACAGTGCATTTAACTGTATTGATACCATAGAATTGATATGTCTGTTTTCAGTAGTTATTTGTCCAGAATTTCCAGATTTTTTCAGCCGTATCAAACTCCAGTCAGAATGTCCAAAAATCAGATGTGAACAGACAAAGTAGTCAAGTAATTTCCCACCAGGAAAAGAGGAGAAGTCTTGGAAAAAACAGATGAATGTCCATTGCGTCCTGTCACATAAAATAGGTTTTGAGTGAACTAATACTAGTGCTCATTTTTAACATATCTATCTCTTACTTGGTACATGGTTTATTTTTGTTTTCTCATCTCTACTTCTTAAATATTAAAAAAATAAAAATTACTGCAAGCTTTTTAAAAGTTTATATGTATTTAACTTCTTGAGCTATTAATAGGACAACTTTTGTCTGAAGAGTTATAACAATGTTTATGAACATTTTAAACATGTTATAGTTTAATCACATGCGTATTTTAAGGCTTTTATTGCAAAATCTTGTCCAAATAAGATTTTGGAATAATTTTAATAGAATCCTAGCAAATTCCCAAGTTTACTTGAAACTGACTTCACAAAGGAAATTTATAAATTACCTACAATCCTTCATTTTGAGTTATTATATTAGAATTGTTTCTTGACAGAAGATGGAAATATAAAGAAAAAAATAAATGAAAGGTTTAGCTTCCTTAGTTAAAGAAAAACTATAAGGTTGTATAAATTAACTGAAATGCTTCTGCTTTGCAATAAATGTGATACATTTTATATTTAAATTAAAGGAGGTAATCAGTGTATTCACATATTTTGAAAGATGTCTAAGGTCAGTTCGAGTGTTTTTGGAACCTATAGGTACTCATTCACTGTCAAGTACAGTACTTGTAAAAACAAACAGAGATGACATTCAGCAGTGCTGATCTACAGATATGTTCTGGTTTGAGCTAGGATAGAACCAAATTTTCTTTTAGTGATTTTACTTTTCAGTTAAGTCTCTTCTAAGTAGCTGCACTTGCAGAAATTAACTGCATGTTTTTCAGTCAGTGTCTGCCTTTAAGACTGATAACACTTGATGTTTATAGTTACTGCTAGAGATTGGTCTACAAAACCAAGGCCACAAAGGGGGAGCAAGAAGGGTCACACCTGCACCGCTCCCGAGAGGAGGAGCGGACCAGACAGGTGACCCAAAATTGACCAAAGAAAGTATTCCATCCCATCAGCATCATACTTAATATAAAACTCAAGGATTGTGAGGTCAAGTCTTCTTTGACCTGGGGGTTCTGGTTGATGCCTGGCTGAACATGAGCCAGCAGTGTGCTCAGATGGCCAAGAAGGCCAATGGCATTCTGGCCTGTATCAGAAATAGCGTGACTGCAGGACTATCCTGCAATCCCCCTTTACTTGGCACTGGTAAGGCTGCACCTTGAGTGCTGCGTTCAGTTCTAGGCCCCTCACTGCAAGAGAGATATTGAGTTGCTGGAGTGGGTCCAGAGAATGGTAATGAAGCTGGTGAAGGACCTAGAGCACATGTCTTATGAGGAATGGCTGAGGGAGCTGGGGTTGTTTAGTCTGAAGAAGAGAAGGTTCAAGGTGGACCTTATCACTCTCTACATCTACCTGAAAGGAGGATGGAATAAGGAGGTGGCTGATCTCTTCTTCCAAGTGACAAGTGATAGGACAAGAAGCAATGGTCTCAAGCTGTGCCAGAAGAGTTTAGACTGGATGTTAGGAAAAATTTCTTCACCAAAAGCGTTGTCAGGCACTGGAATGGGCTTCCCAGTGAGGAGGTGGAGTCACCATCCCTGGAAGTGTACAAAAAACTGGGTGACAAAAGCCCTTAGTGACATGGTTTAGTGGTACACTTGTCAGCCCCGGAGAAACAGTTGGACCTGATGATCTTGAAGGTCTTTTCTAACCTAGTTGATTCTGTGATTCTTTGTCTATAGCTGCCTTCCTGGGAGGTCCATCCGTCTCTTCAGTCATCCCACAACTGAGGCCTATTCACTGAGTTCTTGCTGGAGCTGTTGTGCTCTCAGTGTTGGCACTCAGCCTTCAGTGCTAGAAGTGAACTACTTATGGCCACTATCTAGGTAGAGCAATGAAGAGCATTTTTACTGTCTTAATTTCTTATATGAAATAGACCCTTATAGGCTAGGGACCCTGCTCCTGAAATGCATATGTTTCAGAAGCAGTCATACTCACAGTATTATTGTATGCTGCTGTTAACATTGTAACTAAAATGCTGTGCAGTTTTATAATAAATGTGTTTCCACAATAGAAATTTGATTAAAAACATGATTAAATATTATTCAAATAGTAAATGACAGGCTTTGAAAGTAGTTTAATCACTTGTTAGTATTTAAAATAGGGATGTGACTTTGTGACCTTTTATTAACAGTATTTAAAAGCAAAATGTCTTTCTTAATATTTTCAATATATGCACATTACTCCTCTCTCTTTTATGAAAAAGCAAAATCAAGCCACTATGTTCTTCTTTTTAAAGTTTTTTTATTCACCCATCAAAAGATAAAGGTGGAGAAGGTGAGAGGGTGATATGCCCTTTCCTGACAGTCCTTTATCACTGCCCAGTGATGAAAGTACCCAGGATTGATTGATATTCTGACTAGAAGAGGGAAGGCTCATCCCAAGAAAAAAACACATAGTACTGTGCCTGTGATCCATACAGATGTCATTTAGCTTTTGAGACTACCTCCCAGTATGGTGGGATGACAAACATACAGACATCTGCTCTCTAGGGGTTTAATTCCTCTGTGCAACACTTGTGTTTCTTCATATCTAATGCACCCTTCTATTGTGACCACAGGGGTGCATCCTTTCTGTAAACTGCATACTGAGCCTTGTATTTATAATGGAAACTCTTTTTGTAAGACATTAATATCCAAAGAAAAGGGAAGAGAACTTATTAAATTTCCAAAGTAGAAGTTTTAGTATTTCAACTATTGCTTGAAGTTTATCTCAAGTTAACAATAAACAAGAGACATTGTCATTCAATAGTCTCTTGTGAATGAAGCCAGTGATGTCAATGTATTGCACACCTTTGTAGTTCTATTGCAATAGTCTCAGAAAAGTGTTCACTAAATGGAACTCTTGACAAATTGCTAAGTATACCAAGAATTGATAGATCTGTATCTAAACACTATCTCTTTTTTCTTTGACAGAGATTACAAGATTTGCTAGTTTGTGCTTGTCTGAGAGTTATAAGTTGACAAACAAAAATAAGAATTCAAAAAAAGGCACAGAGACCTCGTTGTTCCTTACATTATAATCCTTACTAAGAATCTGGCTGTTTTGTGATGTTTATTAAACTGGACATACAAAGTTCAGCTTATTTCTGAAAGTCATTATCATGGACAGAAACAGAAATATTTCAGTATTACAACTATTTATCTGTGCTATTCATAAAGACAAGTGTTTTTCCATTTGTTCACACTTATTATATGGGGTGAACATACTTAGAACTTGTTTAAAGCTTATTTCATGTTCTCCAGTGTTGGGACATGTAATGAACCAGACACTTGATAGCCTTGTGATTAAACACGCAGCCATATACTAAAAGTCATCTCGAGGGGCAGGAAGCAGAAACAACACCGGCTGTTTCCAATCGGACACTGGAAGGGACACAGAGAGAAACACTAAGAAGTGAGCTGACTATGCTTCTGGCTGACGTGACCAGTATACTACCAGGAAGAGCATGGACCAATGAGGAGTGCTGACACTTGAGCCAATAGCAGTGCGTTTGACACGCATGTCTGCCCCACGGACGTGGGATGTTAACCAATCAGTTTGTACGCTTTCGGCACGTGGTCCAAATGGATAAAAAGTAAATAAACATGGTCTTTGCTGGCTTCATATTGGAGTAGTGAAGTCCATAACCTACCCCGCACTCCAGCCCTTCTTCACTCTTATTTCTGCCTTTACCTTCATTTCTTTCTGTCAATAATATGATACCTAAGTATAATTTAACACCCTTATGAACTTTTTTCTCTGAACTTCTCATTCCTCTGAATCTCTGACTCTTCTTGAGATGATGCAATGTTGACTCTAAAACAGTGTAATAAAAGGTGCCACATTACTGAATCTGAAGTGGGCAGCACAGACCTGAATGAATACCTGGTCATCTAAAAAAGCTGTAATCATTGCTGGTGATTTAGGCAGGGGAGCAGTATGCTCTGGTTCTCAAACACACTCACCTAGCCATAAGCTCTGATCAGATGCTGGTAAATATTTACATGACTGTTGATGAGGTTTACTGTTCTGCTTTGAGTTCAAGTTGGTTCACTTTGGTTTGATTTTCATGGGCTGTGGTTTGTACCTCTTCCTATGTACTCCCTTCACCTTTGCTATACAGGTGGAGAACCGGACTGTTCCGTACAACATACAGGTTTTGTCAGTCCATACCTTTTGTTCAAGTCCCCCACATGGCAAGGACTAAGCTAACACTGAAACTACTCAGCAGGCAGTATGGTGAGAAAGGAAAAGATTGTGCAATAGTGACTGCCAATGAATATCATTACTTATTTATGTACTAATCAAAGGAACAATGTTAATTAATGTTTCTCTTGTCCACGCCTTTTCTTGGTCAGATAAAGCTGATTCTATGTGGGAGCAAAAGTGAGTGGAAAAGGAGTCCGACAGAATTTATGGAGAAATGTCTCAAATGTGAACAAGGATATTTGAAATGGATTTTCCTTGTCACTGAAGATGTGTTGTAGATTGTTAGCCTACCACTTCTTTCCTTCCACAAGCACAGGAAAATTATTTTTTTAATATGCGAAGAAATGGAGATTTCTTTTAGATTCAGATTAATAATTTATTTCTGATCTTACCAAATAATTAAGTTAAGAATGAATGTCTCACTTTTTAAGCTAAAATCTTGAGATTTATGGAAAGTAAAGCATAATTCAATGTTTAAGAAATATATAATTAAAAGGCAATTTGGTTGGTCTTATAATGTCTTCAATCTTAAAACAGAGGATTTCAGCTATTGAACCAGCTCTCTAACCAGTGAAAAATACTTAAAGAGATTCTGAGATTTTGATGGGTCATTTAGAAAGTTCATTGATTTAGGTTTTTATAACTTCAAAATCTCTGAGAGAGTTGAGGTGTTTTTTGTTGTTCTTGTTGCTTTAGCTTAGAAGAAACAAGCAAAGGGCATTTTCTTAATTAGTTCAAAACCGAGAAGCTGCTTCTTTCCCCTAAATCTTTTCCTTTACTGAGCAGTTCTTATTTCATGTCTGCAAGCATTTGTTGTTTCAGAAAGGACATATTCATTACAGACATTATAAGATTTCAGAAAATCCACATCTCCAGCAGAATTCTGCTAACTGTGAGCTTGCATGCAGATAGGTAACAAGATCAGCAGTTCATGAACCGGTCCATTAACTTTAAAGTATATTCCAAAGTTTTTAAGTTTAACCCCTAAGACCATGAGAAGTTTAGAAGTAAGTCTACCATTAATTTTCAATGAGGACTCATGTTCTTTAATTTCTTTAGTGTTTCTGACAATTTCCTATAAAATGCTTTTATTTAACTAGTATGGTGTAGTACATTATACTTTTGATATTATACAAGTTCATTCAACATCAGAAAGGACATTAAAATTAAGTTAATTCATGTAGACACAGACAAAAGCATACAGACATAAAAATACAGGTCCCTGACTTTCATTGTGTAGTTCTGAGGGACTGTTGGGATATGGATCCAAATTTTGCAGTTCAGGTTTCATTTTTGTTTATAGAGGGATAGCTTCATGTTGAGTGCTTAAACCACCAGATCATTACAGCACTGCAGGGCTACTGCAAAGGTTTATTTTTCCTCTCTTGAGTCTCCTTAATCCCATTCTTGAGTATAAATACTTCCATAATCCCTTACTTTTGATCAAAGATGTCATTATTTCAGTAATCCTCATTCTGAGTGGACACTGCTGCATAAATAAAATCACTTTAACCTGGTTACCAAGAGGTATTCATGCCCAGCCGCTGACTCACTGCCTCTGCTCTTCCATGGTCTTTATTTCCCAAAGTGTCAGGAACTAAAAGACTATTAAGAATCATCTGTTTTTTTCTTCAGTTTTTATTTATGAGAAGACACTGGAAACACACAAGGAAATATAGCTTTGAAGAGAAACTTTTTGTTCATGCAGAAAGGGCTCTGAAAAAAGTACAATTGCAGAAGATGACAAAGAATAAAGCTTAGTTCTTAAAAGTGCCATATTTTTCTAAGACTTTCATTTTCAACTGCTGTTGTTGGTGTTTGAATCAATATATAATTTTTTAACTTGCTTTTAACTGAAAGTTATTTAAGAGGTCTTTTCAATCAGCATCCTACAAAGGGAGAAGTGTTTATTCTTAACTGACATTGTTCTATTTTAAGAATAGAAGCCCAATTTTAAAACTTGAATGAAAGACAAACCCTTGCCTTTTTGGCACTTGTACAATAGGTGCTTACAGACAACTCTGAGGATGGACTTTTTAATGTTAAAACATGAAATTGCCTCTCCTGAGACACACAGAGAAAACCATTCTGTATGGTTCTCACTACTTACAAGCAAAGCTCGACTATGTAGAGCCCTCTTTTCTCCCAGCTAGGTCTTTAATTTTGTGTACTATCGCAAACAGTGTTGAAATTATACTAATATTCTATTTCTGGGAGCTCTCACGTCTGAGGAAGTTACATATCAATGCTACTTGACAACCAGTTGATTGCTAATTAAAACCGTTTGGGGGTTTTTATGTTTTATATCACCACGTGAGGAGATACAGGCAAATGAAGCAATGACAACTGCAGACTAGAAAGTTACTTCCTTCATTTCAAATATATGACATCACTGTGACATATTGCCAACTGCTCTCAAAAGTTCTTATCTGATTCTTTATTTTTTTTCTTAAAAGAGAAGCCCTCTAATATAATTTATAAATGAATTTTGTTGCTTGCTTTCTTTGGTCAAATGAACTGACATAAAATTTCCATTCTTATAAGATACACATTTGTACATAAACATTTTGAACAATTTTTTAAGGTGATGCGGCTTAAAGATCATGTTCCAGAGAAAATACAGATATCATGCTCAGTATTTAAATGTGTGATTTCACAGTAGCTTTATGAAATACAGTAATATTTTACCACATTTTTCTGTAACTAGTTCACTGTTACTCTGAATATTATTACCAATAAGCAGTCAGTAAGTAAACCATCCTGAAAGAATCATATAAAAATACTGTCCTTTAATTATACAAATGCAGATTATACAAAATAGTTGACTAGTGTACCCCATCAAATTATATATTTAATAAATGTTGTCTTTGATCTTTCAAAGACTTAAAAGTGCTCCAGTAGGACAAACTAATCCTGGTACAACACCATAATGTTTTACTAGTAGGTAATGGGAGGGTCAGATTTCAGGACTGAAAGATCAGACAGATTTCAGAACTGAAAGATCCTTAGGAAGGAGTTTGAAACTTTGAGTAAACAGGAACCATACTCTTCTACAAGGTTTTCAAAAGTAAACAGGTGGTCTGTGTTTGGATGTGTCTAGCTTAGGGAGTGCTGTGAAAATAAATGTACTCTAAATGGGATGTTAGTTAACAGGGATGTAAACAGAAAAATCACTAGGAAGATAAGGTGTTGGTAACATACTGTATTTCACTGATACTGCTTCTTAACAACAGAACTGTGCCACTAGATTTATTTACTGCATTGCCTTTTTATATTTAGCAACACTTCATTCCACCACATCAGTAAGTTTGTGCTGCTATCAAACAACATATTACTGCTCTACCGAAGCACTTAAAAGTGTAACACTGCTGCAAGATGCGCTGTTTTCTGGTGATGAGTTTCATAAAGCAGCCTTACAAGCCCCTGTGATAGCATTTGTCTTTGCACCTTGAGTATAAGACTAAAGAGATTTGATGCATTGTCTTGTTATGTCTCATTCTGTCAACATGTGGCTTTGTGTGGCTCAGAGTGATGTGATGTGATGTGAGCTGTAATGAATCAAGGGGACTTAACGTTTCATTTGCATTCTGAATAATGAAAGAAATTTTTGATACTAGACTAATGGTATATAATATATATGTGATAGAAAAGCATTTATAGAAGAATTGGAATGCCTAGATGCTGGGGAAAGGAGAGAAACCTGTGTTACTATTTTCATACATACAGCAACTTAAAAGGAAGACAGAAGATAATGAACATCTGGCATCTCCAGCAAATCCTAGTATACAAGAGGTAGTGCTTCTTCTAAAAACACCTTGCTGAGAGTTTACAAGTTAACAAGAAAAGAAAGATTACAAAAAAAAATTTGGAATTTTAGCTGTGAAACCTACAAACTTGTAAACAGATTCCATTTGAAATTGAATACCAATTGAAAGCAGGTATTTGTGGGTGAAAGGAACAATTCTCTGCATGTGTGTTTGTGTGTGTGTGAGAGAGAGAAATAGGTAATAGGGGAAAGATGGAGAGAGATGCATGGTAGGACAGACAACTGGATGGGTAGTGGGTCAGACACCTACGATTTCAAGATGTCCTGCATGAGAGGCATACAACCCAGATATTTAAGGTAGCTGCTGAACATAGATGCCAGGTGTTATAGGAAATTTGTTGAGATGGCACACTGATAGACATCCAGCTTCCTAAAACTATTTTAGATGTCTGAATTAGAACATGTCTCATAGACTTTAAGTATTCCTTTTTAATTTCCCCATCTCTAAAGTAAGCGTAATGATACCTTACTACCTCACAGAGATTGTGATGAAATGAACATTTGAAAGAAACCCAAGTATCTCATAAATTAAAGCCATATGGGTAACAAGAAATGTCCATTATGCAAAACATATTTTAAACATCAAAAGGCAGAAGCTTTGTAAATCTTACACATAGATTAAGAAGCTTATTTGAAAATCTTTGCTATAAAAAGGTGGCTTATTTTGTGGAATACATTGAGAGCTGATGATGGCTGCCACCAAGAAAATCTTTGATCCAAAATCAGTCACAGACTTCATTAATGCCATTAGGTGTTCCAGATACTGTGATTCAGGCATGGTGTAGGTATATTAAAACAGAGAATAATCCAGGTAAGTGTTTGGGCATCTGGCAAATTGGTAGTAAATAGAAAGATATGTCTATTGAGAAGGACACATGGTAGGAGATGAAAGCAGAAGGTCTAGGGAAGAATTCATGATTAAGTCCTGAGAGGAGGAAATGGAATGGGACTTTTAGGAAACAGAGTTGAAGTGAGATGAAACAATATATTTGGGATGTTATGAAGGAAATGTACAGATCTTTTTGCTTCTACTAAACAGAATATATGATCCTAATGTATATTTTTTGGCTACTAGAGCCAGTAGTCAACTTGATATAAATTACTAATTTCTCCTAGTAGCAACAACCCTTCTCACAGGAAAACACACACCTTTGGCAACTCTCTAGGTGCACAAATGCAACAGTATTTTATTAGACTATATTATTTCCATTTTAGATTACAAAACTCAACAAATAATAACTGATAAAAAATTTAGTGAGAATTATCTTTTTACAAGCCTGAGATGGGGAAGTAATTATGATATTTGACTGTGAAACACATATACAAAATGACATCTCATTGAAAAGTTTTTCTTACAAAATACAATTAGAATTTTAAATGGAATATATGACAAAGATTTTATCAGTGATGTATCAGGAGGGGTGGTATTGAGACACATGATTTGTACAGGCACTGCTGAACCCAGCTTTGAACTGCGGCTTTGTTTTCTTACTACTTACGCTGAAATAAACTGTGCTGTGTCAATTTGTTGCAGAATCAGACCTCCTACTATATTTAACTCACAAAACAATAAGAAAGCATGTATAGCTTCAGCTATGATTAGATAGTAGAGAATATTCCCATTTTATGCCATCTACTATGATGGGCGTGGTGTAAGTACCTCAAATTAGAATAGAATGAGTGTCTCTGTGAGAACTGAAATGAAAACTGGATGTCTTTTCTGATACATTAAAAAGTTTCTGATATGTTTTCATACCACTCTTGGAAGATAAGTTTAAAAACTAATATAGCTTCCTTAGATGGATGGAGTAATTTGGTTGCTCAGAAAGTATCCTTTGTTGCAGAAGAGAAATAAAGGAAAAAGCTAGATGTGCAACCAAAGAAAAATGCAATCTTGGAGTGAGACAGAACGTGATGATAGCAGGATCCATGTGTTTCTTTCCTTGATCTTCTATATCAAAACAACCTGACTGAGATATAGTATTTCAATAAGTGATCTCTCATTTGTACTGTTACATGAACAGGATTGCAGAAATGCAGTAGTCACTGAGAAGACAAAAGTCATAAAACTGAGCCTACCCAGATGAATAAGAACACACATGCTGCTTTTTGCAATGAAAACTAACTTCTGAAACTTAGGAAGGAATGTTTTATAATAGGAAGGAAGTGAAATGGTGATTTATATTCTACCAATCAGGAATAACGATGTTGACTGCTGGCACTTATGTATCCTATTGGGTATCAGCTGCATGTGCAACATACATCAGCTTATGTTCATTTTGACATTTGGCATTTTCTGTAGTTTCAATTTAGTGAACTATTTGGAGCCTAGTATGGAACTGAACTTCAGGAACATAAACGTAACGATATATGGGACTTCTTATCTTCTGTATTATTCTCCTCATTCTCCTACTCTTTCATATATGAAACATATCCATAATTTACACACATTATTTTACTCTTGTAAAGACTTTTGAGTATCAGATTGATTAATTAGCCTTTGGGTTTTTTGTTTTTATTTAAGGTTTCTCTAGGTCACTCTTTTCCAGTCAGTCCATTTCATTATCCAAGATAGAAGCATGTAAGTATGTTGTTCTAAAATAATTTTCAACCTGACATTTTAAAAGCATGCCTTAAATGTGTCCAGTGTGATACCAAAACATTTTCAATATACTTAATAAATATCAGCTGTCAGGTTCACACAACACCTTGTTCTGATTCAGGTAGGAAGGAATAAGTAATTCATAGGATTATAAATTATAAAAGAATGGGAAACCGGTGCATATATAGTCATGCTACAGATACACTTATTTTCAGTTTCTATTTCTTTTTGCATTCTAGGATACCTGGCTGCTTATTTTTTTTAATTCTTCCTTCTATTACCTTCTCTAAAGTACTTTCCTTTCTGATACATTTTTTTTTTGTTATTTCAGCAGCATTGTACCAATCAACTCTGTTCAAGGCAGCAGAAATTTCGAGACTAACAGTGACATAAGTGAAGGCAGAATTGAACCTTCAGATTCACAGAAAATACACATTCTGATTGTATTTCTTTGTACTGCTAAGAGGGTTAGACATTCCTATCAAAAGAATTTACTATTATGATCAGTGTATATGTAAACAAAGACAAGACATGACATTTCATTAAGGTAGAGTATTGAGCTGAAGTCAGTTTAAGGACCAGCAGCAGGTGTATGTCTCCTACGATATCTAGGCAAATAGAAAAAACACTCATCAGGATTTTTCTCTAATATTTCATGTTCACTTTAACCACCATCAGTATATCATTTATGGCCACCATTCAGCAGTGTGCTCCTAGCGTTATTTCATATGTACTTCATTTATGTTTCCCATGACTTTTATTTAAGGACATTCCTAAGAACATTTTTATAAACCCTGTACAGGCCATTATTCATTTTTGTTACATGTGTGGTTTACTAGTTACTTGACAGCCTATATGTGATTTATCAGATGAGGGCTTTGATGCCTAGAGCACCAGTTTTTCAGACTTGTCTGAAGTGGTAGTGATCTTGAGGCTGTGATATATATTGATTTGATTATTGTTTTGTAAATATTTTCTTGCTTAATAAAGAGAGAAGAGCATGCCCCTCCCGTAGTGTAAATACTTGTGGGAAAGGGTTTGTGCTAGCCATCAAATAGGACACATGAATCAGTATTATTGGATGCAAAATCTGTGGCTTGATTTTGAAAAATAGGCTTGAGACTTTCTTTTCAAGCTGAGTGTTTGGAGGCTGAATGGAATTTTATTTTATTTTTCATTATATTTTTAATCTCTGAAAATTATGATTTTTTACATATTTACATTTTTTCATCTTATGTGACAGCAGGTGATCTATATACACTGAGAGTTTTTACTGATAAAAGGATAGTTATTAATAGGATATATGCTGTGTGCTAGACATTATTGTTGCTATAGTACATACTTAAGTGAATTGAAGTATGTGCATCCCTTTGCCTATTTTTCCTTTACTTCCCTGTATTTAAACAATCTAAATGCTGAAAAATAATGATAATTAAGCTGATTGGTTACCACATGTTAATACAAGACAATGCTCTGTCCCATAGTGATTTTGTCCTCTTTGGTTCTCATTTTAGTGAGAACAATAGTGCTTTTTTGTTCATTCTTTTTCTACTGCTCTCATTCTCCCATCTCTCTCTTTTTCTCTCTGTCTTGGGCATCTCACTTTCCACAGTTTTGGAAAAATGTATCCAGTTCTGTCTGGACTTTGAGTTTCCCACAGAAGTGGTGATTACCCATTCCCTTGAAATGTTCAAAGCCAGTTTGGATGGGACTTTGAGCAACCTGGTCTAGTGGGAGGTGTCCCTGCCCATGACACGGGGGCTGGAACTGGATGATCTTTAAGGTCCCTTCTAACCTAAACCATTATATGATTCCATGTTCTCACTGCTCAACCCCTTGCATCAAATTATTCTTCTAAGATCTTCTTTTAACTTACATTTCTTTCAGGGATTTTCTTTATTTTTATTATTATTATTACTATTTGTGGGGAAGGGAGTATTGTTTAGTTTTTTCTTTTGGTTTTGTTTTTTTTTCTCCAGAGTCTTGGAATATTCTTTAGCAGATGGACTCCTCCATAAAATGTCAAAAAACCACTTTACTTTTCATGTGGTCTTATATAATACAGTAACATTAAAATTATTTCATTGAGTCATAGGTTATACTTTCCATAAAAATTTTTAAATAATTTGAGCATGCTTTGCTTTCTTGCTTAGTTGGTACCTAAAAGAAGACTTATTGTGCTCAATTGTAGGGTAAGTCACATTATACTGCTTATTGTCTGACTTAGTCTTCAGATCAGAATTCTGCCTTGAAAATCTTGCAGAGCTCAATTTTCCAAACCAGGTTTTAATCTTATGGAAATGATCAGTCAGGTTTGTGCTGATCCGTCTGTTACATTGGCATCTCAAATTGTTGTATAGTTTTCTACACTGGCTTATTAAAATGTGATACATTTAATCTTTTGCCTTTTTCAGTTTGTTGTTTGTGCTGGGTAGTAAATACTTTTCCCAGGTCATCTTAACCTCTCTTTAGCTAAACAAAAAGGTTTTGTCCATGTCACTGTGTCAGCTTAGTCCTCTGAAAATGAAATCTGCTGTTCCATTTTTTAGAAAACCATTCCAGAAATGAAATGAATAGTGAAGTTATTGATACTTTTTGAAATCTGAGTAAGCCAAGCTGAAGGAGGGATCAATTTACTACCTTTTATGACCCATCCCATTTGTTCTTCTCTTGTTGGATCAAGAGGTGATCTCAGAGCGTAGTGTGATCTTATCTTTATCTCCTTTTCCTGGAGTTATCAGTATTGGACTTTGGCTGGGATGTTGTCACAAATTATGATTTTCCAAACCAATGTTTTGTACTTCTCAGCATGGAGTTTTCAAAAACAGGTAATTGTGCAGATGAGCTCCTTCAGTATTTTTGTCCATAATATGCTGTTATTTGTTAATTTTCTATTTAAAGCTGCATGAGTAGTTTTTTTCAGTTCTATAGAATAAATTAATAGTTGTTTTTTTTTCTGAAAGTAGATATTTTTATTATCAGCAAATACAATATGTTTCTATGTTGGTTTTATTTTAGAGTATTTCTTTGAGTCTGTCTTCTGAAACATCACAGTGTAGCATTATTAGTCTGCTAATTATTGTTTTATAGCTTAGTCTAAGTGCTTAATTTTATAATTTTGAGTTGTAACTATTTGTTGAATTTCTTCCTACACTGATAGCTCACACAGAGCTATCCCAAGGATTTACAGCATTCTGAGAAATGGCTACAGGTTCTGAAAAGTGATGTGACTGTCACTATGCATCACATGGTAGTACATGAACTTCAGAAAAAGCAGAAAGGTGTGAAATACTTGGTATGAACCCAAGTTGTCATGTCTCTTACACCTGCAAGACTTCAGAGCATTTTAAAAGGGACAAGCTCAGATCAACAGGAGACAGTGCTCCAAGGAATTTAAGGTTTTAATTCCCAGATATTTGGACAAGTGATAGAAAAGGACAGACATGCTCCTTCAACTATAGTCATCAGAGTTCCCTGAGGGGAAAGCTGGCAAGAATCATATGCAATGATACTTTTGGCTCACACAAAAGTACTGTGTTGAACTCAAGCTTGCAAGGATGCAAAAAGAAGGGAAGCATACTAACCTTTGTGGACTTGCTTTATTTTCTACAAGATTTTTTCTGATTTTTTAAAAGACCAGTAGATATTTTAGAGGGTTGTTTTTACTATCTCAGTGTTGCTAATGGATTAAAATCATACAATAAGAGCCTATCTCCTTAACCATCTTATATCTGAAGTCCAATATAAGATTCGCTATCATGGTGAGGCTAAACACGTGGCAAAATCCTTGGAGATTTCTTACCCAGAACTCTTTATCCAGAGCATCTTTACTCAAATGCTTACATACAATATGGGAGGACCCTCTCAAACAAAACTCTTTTACTCCCTCTCCTCTTCCCCTTACAAAGGAGTGACCAAGTCCTGTGGCCCCTGAGCTAGCAATATGCCAGGGAGTGGGATCATGAAGAATTTAGATTTTGGATTTATGTACCCATGCCTGACCACCATAAAAAAAATATAATTTCACATAGAGAGTCACAAGCTCTCTTGGCACTTTGCAGTGATGCCTTTTATGTTCTATGTGTACATTACCTGTTTTGAAACCTCATTTAGGACTAAACTCTTTTCCTTGGGACACTTGCTGTCTAGGGAGAATTCTAACATTAAGGTCTTCAGAAAAGCTTCTAGATATGAAAGAGCACATAAGTTCAACTGGATGATGCTCCTTCAGAGGACTCCAAAATAAAGCACTAAGGCTAAAGTGGGAACAGAATTATTAAACTAAAATGAGCCCACAGGCTTATTATACACGCCAGCAAGGGACAGAGAAACATAATTCTAAGTAGCTCCAAACCAGCTTGTGGACATGGTGGCATAACCATTTCAAAAATTTTTCAAAAAATTTCAAAAAAAATTAGAAGGCATTACACAGACTGTTTTGTTTTGCTGCGTGACTTTGAGGGCAAATAAGCATCCAGTATGGAGATACAAATGGGTGCCAAGCCTGCTGGGGTACTGTTAGAAGAAACTAGGGGCAAAACAATTTTATCCAGCCTTTGCTTACTTACATGTATGCACTACATGTGTGCTGAAAGGGTGGAAATAAAAAGAAACTTATTTTTATATTTTTTTTCCTGCCCCAAGTTCAAGTTTCCTCAGAAAGAGAGGCACTTCATGCATGCCAATGTGTATGCAAGCATATAACTTATTTGGACAATCGGGGATTAGGGCTCCAGTGTGACATGAGAACAAGCTATTACAATAATACAGGCACTGTGAAGTGCCTTTTGAATGAAGGCTGATTTAAAAATATGCTTGTGCACATTGTGAAAGCAAGGCCTTGATTTGTAAGTCAAAGAATGGCACTTAAATGTTGGGACACTTCTTAGAATTAAAACCATCTAGCTTTTCTCTGTATCCATTGCAGCTCTGTTTTCCTCGGATAACTCTAATGTTTAAGGTATTTGCGTTGAACCACCTGGGAACATAAAACATATGTGAATGCACATAAAAGTAGTCTCTAAAATAAAGGTTACTACTTTTCAAAGTATTTTCCAATTTTTGTCAAATATGACATGGTATTTCCAGGCAAAGAATACGTAGAATTTATGTGGAAAGTGAAGATGAAGAGAGAGTGAGTTAAATGGGTTGTGTATCAGTCCCTTAAGAACAGAAAAGCTTGCTTCAGATACCCTGCTCCCTAAAGCACCTTTGGTTTTCCAGCAATAAAAACATTGGGGTGGATCATAGACTGATGTAAGTAGGGATATCTTTCTTGACTTCAGTATATTTTTCCCAGTAATATTCTTCTTTTTATTTACCTTCTTATTTTTTTTAATATTTTTAGATGTTATTTTCCCTGCATAAGAACTAAATTCCTCAAGAAAATAATAAGGCCTAATGCACAATGTTCCACATACTAACTACCCTTCTACATTATTGTCTTGTGTATTAGTCTTGGGGACAAGCCATCTGTGCTTTATGATTTTTCTGGCAACATTAATAAAACGTTCACACAGTGTTCTTGCTTACCGAACACACAAAACATTCTCAGTTAGTTCTTTTGTCAACCTGTGCTAACACAGGGTGATATATAAGATTATCACTATTTTTCCCTGCACTTTACTTGGAATGGAAGATTTATATTGCAGTTGTATATCATGGTTAACAGATTTTGACTTTCATAATATTTTTTCTGCATTTTCATCAGTGACTATGTCTTAACCTTAAATGTTATAATGCTGAAGTGGTTGTTCATGGAATAAAGGAGTATAAGGTATGAAAAAAGAAGGCGAGAGTTGATGCAAATATTTATAGAAGAGTTAAGCTCTCTTATTCTTTATTCCTTCTTGCCCCCCTACAAACAGAGTTGTATTGTTCCATTAATATTGTCCAATTAATAAACACAGCTAAGTAATGGCATCTATTAAGCTGTGAATATTAGCTCCCATCTTATCCTACTATTCTACTCTTATTCTATAACTTGCGTTTTGTGGGGAATTTAGCCAAAATGTGTGGATATTCTTTCTCTTTTATAACTTTTTATACTTTGAAGACCCAGTTAGGAAAATGGTTGGGAATATAAACACCTGTGGAAAAGTCTGAAAAATAAACTCTTCAAGCAAAAGAAATATTTAAAGGAAGTAAATGATGAGCATAGGAGTATCAAGAGCCTTCTATTGAATAAAAGTGTTGCAATAAACAAAAAATTGCTAATAATATTGACTGTTAAGAAGGTAACATTTTCCACAGCATGAATTCTATGATCCTATGATTCTGTGAAAAGAAGTAGTCATCCAGTGTCTATTGTTTTAAGTATCTGTGAAGCCTCTCTTTAATCAAATGAAAACTGGAACAGGCATAAGGATACAATACATGATGTAATGTCATGCTACACACATGACTACCACTCTGACTGGAATGTGTGCTTCAAAAGTTTTCAAGGTAATTTGAAGACAAGATATCTATAGAGCTCCATGTACAGTTTAAACTCAATCTCAGGATTTGGGATGAGATTTTTACATGTATGTGATTGATCTAGGAAGAGCAACACTGAAAGTCAATAAAATTTTTATTCCCTAGTTTCTTAGATCGCAGTTTTAAAGAAATGTACAGGTTTTATTTCTGCAATCCATATGAACTATTTAAAATTATAGACAAATTTTTTTGAAAGAGTAACAACTTTATTCTGCTAATCAAGGAGGCAAGGAGCATTTAGCATTTTTAAGTTAATTCAAATCTAGATTTCATTTTTGTCACACTTCAGTGAACACTCGTGAGTTATTTCAGGGCACTGATTTATTGGATGCCTTACAATGAATGCAAATGTGGTTTGTGACTAGTCAGTTGTTCTGGTTGGAAAAGACAATTGCTGAAGGGATTCTCAGAGGCTTATTGCAATATTTGTTTAGTCATACCCTTCCAATTCTGAATATATTAATTATAATAAAGTCAGAATGAAAATCTTGTATTAAAATATTTTTCCCTGTTTATGTAACTAATAACACTTTTACAGATTCATATGAGCACCTAAATATCTCAATTAATTTTTACCTGTTCTGTTATTTTCACATGCATCAGACTTTGGATATCAGTGAACATTTTTTTAGGAAATTTAGTTATTTACAGATGTAGAAGAGCACCTTTCTGCTCAGTGTTATTTTTGAAAAAGTGAAACCTATGAGCCAAACACAAATACTTTTATGTTATGTCTCCTCCTTCCCTACCTGCTAGTAGAATGGCATTAAAAACTGTCTTTTGCACCCAGATATAATTTCTATTAAGATTAGTGGAAATAATTAAATTTCACTTTTCTTCACTGAGAGTTGCACTTTCTGATTCTTTCACACTAGCATAGTTCCATTGTGTTGCTGCTTCTAGCAAAATAGGAAAATGATCAAATGTAAGTTCTCCCTGTACGTTCACCATAATTTATTTATCTGGAAGAAAATCTATTACCTTTGAGTTATTTGCTTTTTTGTCTTTTAAGCAAATCCTCATTTGGGGCCCAGGTTTTTATACAGATTTTTTTTAAAAGCTACAAAATAATGTAACAGATTAACTGAAAAATAATTAATATATTAGAACAGAAAGTAAATTATTTTCCTCAGTTGTAAAAAGGATACTAAAACTTGCCATGAAGAACAGGTCATCATTCAAAAATATTTCTGAAAAAGTAATCTCAACTCTATTTCACAAATTAATTTGCATATTTTTTCCAGGCCAGTGTTAAAGAGCATACTTTCTTTAAAATGGTATGCCTCAGACTTACAGTTTCATCATAACATTTCTGATAAAAACATTCCCTTACATTGAAAAATGGAATTCTGAAAAATTACAGTATTTAACAGGACTGTGTCTCCTTGTGTGAATTCAGTGACTTTTATAAAAATGTAAAACATGATCATTAAAAGATTTGATTTTAAGCTGAAATATCTAAATCAGCATTTTAAAATAATTAACTCAATTTGAATGTGACTGACTTTTATTCTCATGCAACTCAAACATGAATGTCACTGTTTCAACCCACAACTTCCCTTCACCTGAGTACTAAATAAAAGCCAAAACCTAACTCCTCCAATTATTTTGTATATTTCTAAGGTAAAACGGAGCTCAAGATTATAATACTTTATATATCAGGTGTTTTTCATTTATAGCTTTGCATTTATATAATTGAGGCCAGACCCAAACTCATAATAAGCTTAGACTTTGATGGACATAATACTTAATATCATGCTTGCACTTAAATAAGCAGTAGTTCAGTTAATGTCAAAAAGAACAAAAGCAAGAATTTCCTTCAGGAACTCAGAGTTCAGGAGTAGGGTCGTCTTGTAAAATACAGCTATGTTTTGGAATGAAGCATATTAGTTACCAGTCTTTTACTTTGCCAGTCCTTTTGCCATTGTTTCCTCTGTTGAATCTGCTTAGTTGTTCTAAAAAGCAGTGTCAAATGTTACAAATCAGGGGAGGAAGCTATAATTACTTTAGAAAACTGTCATCAGAAAAATCTAGAAAAAAGGAAGGCTTTGTGATCTGATTTTGATGGATGGGTGATATCCTTAGGACATATGTTCCTGTACAAGTTTGAAGAGAATATCTTTTTTTAATTTTAATTTTAATATTTAAATCTATAATTGCTGTATTTATACCTTTTTTTGTACCTTCCTACCTATTTGTGTCTTGCACATGCAAAACCTGAAAGAATCTTAATTTGAAGGTGCTAACATTTTTCAATACAAATTGTTCATTTCCCCTCCAATTATGGAAAAGTATGTTTGGAAAATAACATAAATTATAAGTGTGCATTAGCATTGATAATAGTATCTTAGCTTCCCTGATTTATTTAAAAATATGTATTTAATCTTTGTCTGTTTTCTGTTTCACAGAATTTTCATTATGTTCTCTGTAAACTTGCTGTTCTCAAAGTGAGAAATTAAGCAGTAAGGTCCCATTTTCATGCACACCTCTGGCAATGGGCTTTGTTTAAATTTGCTGTATCATCTGTATAATGTTGCTTTTGTGGCATTATAAACTTCTCATGTGTACTGCTAGAAGACATAAAATGGCCCAGTGGCATATGTTACGCTCTTACATTTGCCTAATTTTCAACTTGAAATACCAGAGAGCAATGTTTGTGATAAACTACACACAACAAGGTCAAAGCAGGTGCCTGCTGGGATGAGTAATCATCTTTATTTTATCATCTCATATCAACAGGTATCATGGAGACAAAGTAATAGCTTTTATGAGAGGAGCTTCACATGTACCTCTGAAAAGTTATGAGACACAAGACAGAATCAGCGAAGAGATAATGACTGTATATTTGCTATAGAGTGTCCCGCAGTTCAATTTACATTGCATCCTGAAGGGTACTGTGTAGGAAGGCCAGATTTTTCAAAACAAGTAGGCTTGAAAGTACTATCTAATCACTAATGCTCAAACTGTGTGTGCTTCAGAGTTCCCTCTCTGAAGAAAAAAGGTGTTTGTTTTGGTTTTATTTTACATGCAGTTTTTCTTCTCCCTTTACTCCCTCTGTTTTTTAAACAGCAAATATATGAACCCTCCAGCATATATTTCAACGTTTATGTGGCCCTAATTGTCTTGTGAAAAGTGAAGGTTTTTTATATATCCTGGTTTGAGTCAGGACAGAACATTTAATTGTCGACCCAGTGTTAAACCATGACATTACATTATGTATACTGAAAATATTTTACCTCTGTATTACCTTTAGTATCTAAAGAATGATCACATTAGAGACAAGGTATAGGTAATCTTTTAGAAGAATAAGCAATCAGAGCTGGAAAAAGTACATAAACATATCTTTGCCTAAACCAGTATGGAGTAAAATCTTAAAAAATAAATAGCAAAAATTGTTGTAGACAAAATCTGGATATGCAACTCACAAGTAGAGGGTTCAGCTCTCTGTATCTTTGTGCTTTCTGAAGCACAACTCTATGGCTTTGGCTCAGCTATACTGAACGAATTCGTTACTGATCAGTGCAAGTCCACATGAATCAAAGCCATGCAAGACAAGAAAAGTGAAAACAAATCCAGAAATTATTCTTTAAAATTACTAATAGTAATACAAAGCATTCTGAAAAACATGAAAAATATAGCATTTGATAAGATTTGGAAGACAAATATTAATGGAAATATAAGATCAACCATTCCAAGGATCAGTGGAGTGGGCGTTAGAGGAAAATACATTGTGCTGGACAGGGCAGCTTGAGAGGTGAGGCTGCTGCAATGCCCCCAGGTTCAACCAGTAGTGAGGCTGAAAATGTGTTCCCCATTGACAGATGCACACTGAGTACATATATACACCACATATACACACATATATATATACATGGCTGGTCACACAGAGCACTCACATAAAAACAAACAGCACCAGTGGCATTAACCCACTCCTTTCTATCTGAGCAAGAGGTCTATTAGTAAGGAGATACATTAGATAGATAGATAGATAGATAGATAGATAGATAGATAGATAGACACACACACACACATATATATACACACTGTGTAGATCCATCCAGCAGCTATGCTCACTCAGTCTGCCCAGCAGCTGCCTTTGGATGTCCGTCTCCCCAGTTGTTGGTATGTGGACGTATGAGTCCCTGAGGTTGTGGGCCTGCTCCAGTTGATGGCACCAACCATCCCACTCACACGCATAATCCCCCTTGTCAGGTTTGACTCACAGTAACCAACTGCTCTGTGCTTTTGTCCTTAGACACACACAGGTGTCAGTGGGTCTCACCCCTGTAGATCCTCATACTCCATGGTGTCTCCAGCAGCTGTCCAGGACTTCCCTGGTCACCACAATAGCCAGTTACTCCCATAGTCTCACCCATGGGAAAGAGTTAGAAAGAAATTTAATAGAAAAGGCAGACTGTACTGATCAGACTTGGGGCATCAACAGATAAACAACCAACCAGCGAAGTGTTTACATGTGACCAGTTCTTTTTATCCACTTATACCTCTATTGTCCCACACTTGTTCCTCCTCAAATCACCTAGTTTCCCCCTCTAAAGATCCCATAAGTAGTTCTGTACAATCCTGAAATGCTTTTCCCTTGCATCCCATCATGTGTTCCGCAGGCCCAGCCAGTGACCCCCAATCAGTCACTGAAGGTGCTCCTCCAACACTGACTCACTTTGATGTGTTTCACAGGTGGACTTTCAGACTCAGTTTTTTCTGGGACAGCCATGGGAGGGACCTGGACAGGACATTTCTTTCTCTGAATCCTTAACTTGGATTCCTGTCATCTTTGTGCCCCTGTGCTCCTCTGGGTTTGTGTAGATGAGCTGTTGATGGTCCAATGGCTCTGTGACAGGCTTGGGAGGAGCAGGGTCAAAATTTGTTGAAGGCCTCCTGTTTTGCAAACGGACAGGGTACTCAACAAAATGATCACACGCATATATACATAGATGTACATAGATAAATAATGCAGAAGCAAATTAACGATGCAACAAATCATTACTGCATTAGAAAGAACAGTGATTAAGAAAAAATACATCACCAATTACCACCTAATCCACATCATCCACGCCCACACTTCAAGGTGGGAAGCCCCATTGCAGCTGATGACAGGAGACTCGGGTAACTGGGAGAGTTCCTATGGGGTGTGCCCACCTTTAGGTGAGGCTTCTGACTCAAAAAAGGACAAAAAGGGACCTGCTTTTATACTAGATGTTTATTCATGGGGGCATGCAGTTTCTCATGATCTCAAGGTTTGTTGCATTGAGTGTTGGTCAGGCGCCCCAGTGCAGCCAAATGTGGAGGGCACGGAACAGCTGCACACATATTTTTCCTGCCTTCTTCCAACAGATAGTCATAACAAATGCACACTTTATAGAACACAATTCATCAAAGACACACTTTTTCGTGTTTCTCACAGTCACGAGTGGAGATCAATTCTCAGTTAGGTTCTCATCCACTACACCTCTCCATCCCAGCTATTGTCTCTCTGTTCTCCTTTGTGGGTTTGCAGATGATCTTTTATCACAAAATGTGTAGGTGATGCATCTGCAGTTGACCAGTGACTGCCTACAGAGCAGTGGCTTGTCAAATACCTGTTGAGCTGGTGGGGATCATATTCGTACTTCTACAGTTAGAATGGTAGTCCCAGATATTAAAATGGTGTAAATACTTGTTGTGTATTATATCAATTCCATACAGTACTTATGTACACATCAAAGATGTTAAAACAAAAATGACCAGTGTGGACAGAGCTGCAGACCAGGTTGTATCTGCACACTATCTGGTCCCAAAAGGACAATATATAGAAAGAAGGTTTTTCTACCATGGCTGCCTCAAACATGTAAATTTCATTATCTTTTCCACTCTCCAGGTCTACTTGAAATGATGTTTTTATAGATATCAGACTTTTTCAACCAGACACATGGTCAAAGAAAAAGATTAACTTTCAGAGTTTCTTTTGTGTGGGTAATAGGGGTCTCAGTAGTGGGAGAAAACTCCATGTGACATAAGACAATCTTACTGAACAAGCAGTAGCACTCCAAACTCTTTCAGTCACTGCCTTGTCCTAACATGCGCATGACAAACGTTGAAAGGTGCCTGAGGCAAAAAAGAGTTTCTATTCTTTCCCAAGAAAAGTGTAACACGTTTGCATACTTAAGTTAAAGAATCATCTGGGAAATTATTTTAATGAAGAGAAAACGTGTTAATTGTGAGCTGCGAACAAAAATGTTTTGAAAGACAAATAGCAAATTAAGAGAAAAACTGCAAAGTGCTTGCAAAATTCACTTACTATTACAGCATTTCTTGACATTTAGAAAGACACAGAATAAAACCTTCATAACAATAGCATTCTGTCTTGGTTTCCATGCATTAACTGTTTTTAAGTAGACTGCAGTTTTTCCAACTTTATTTACCTGTAGCAAAATACTCTACTCTGGTGGAAGTAGAATGTGTAAATTTTATGGGATTGTTTTCAAAATAGGAGCAGCATACAGGAATATTTAAAAGAAAGAGCTCATAAGAATTGACAGTTTGTGCAAGAGGTAGCAGAACTTATTCTTTCTCTTCTAAAATGTGTTGGAAAAATTGTTATGATGGAATTAAAATATTATAATTATATAAGAAAAATTTGTATGCAAAACACAGCTAGTCTAAAAGACTTCAGGGACCTATATACTATGCTAAATTTCTTACTTTTAAAAATGTGATTAACCCTGGATTATCTCTTATCCCAAGTGCACTGTATAATGAGACTCTTTAGCACTACAGCATGAATTAAGTTTTCTTACTCTTTCCTAAAAGATGTGCCAGGCAAAAATTTAGTCAGCCCAGAAAAGAATACTGAGTTATTTGTGAGTGAATCCCTGGAACATTCCTTCTATCCTGGGAGACATAGAGGGAAAATGACAGGTTGGGTGATGTCCCAATTCACCTAAGAGGAAACTTGCTTAGTTACAGAAGCAGAGGTTTTGGCAGCAAGTCACTGCCTAGATTAGGGTTATAAAATGAGACTAAGGGATAACCTGTGCCTTGGGCAACAGAAGCCAAATGGGAACTTTTCTGGAAGGGCAGACTGGCCAAGACCAAACATATTTTTATTACCCTGTCTTAAATCTGAGGAAAAATTTGGATTATGTAGACCCACACTACTCTAATTCCAGTAGAACCAACAGCCTCTTGTCCACCCTCTGGACTCAAAAACTGAGTTGAAGGTTGACGGACCTTAAATTCTGGATTTTGTTCTTTATTAAGGAGAAGATATATGCAAACCCAGCAGTCTGGATGCCTTAAAGTTTTATGAAGTACAATTTGTAAATGACACAAATGATAGAAAAGATTTCATTATTCCCTAACCGGAGTTTCTAAAGGCTACCCTGCAACCAAGCAGTAGACGCAGCTTATGTCTAGTTATGACACATGACAAATTACAGTTGCAACTTTTTGTTTAAACCCATATCACATATCTGTGTTATTTTTATATGAGTGTCTGACCCAGTGCTTGTGATTAAACCAAGTGTTTTTTGTAGGCCAAGCACAAGATAAAATAAATAAATTATTATAAACAAGACAATTGCCTTGTGTTGCCTCCCAGGCTACTAGAAATAATTGTTCCATATATACAACATATTAAGTGCATGCTATACATATCTAAGAAATGGTATTCAATAACAAATTCATACAGATAATCATAGAGGAAGATTCTTAGTATTGTTTGAAAAGGAGAAAAATCTCTCATTTCTTTTCAGCTCTGTTCCTGAACCATTTTGGAGTGTCTGTCTTAAATTTTGCCACATTTCACCATGACAAGAAAGATTATTTTTCCAGGCATAAACAGTCACAAATATACAGTACTTTTACGTTTTAATGCTGCAAACATTTTCACTATTGTGAGTTCATGAAAAATCAGAGGGTTTCTCTATACTTCCCAGGTGAAACAAGTGAATCAAGCCTCAGCTGGCTGCAAAAATTGCTGCTGCAGTTTTCCAGCTGTGGGAAGCTCACTGCAGATTCAGCAACCATGTGTGATATTATGCTTATTCTTCTTTGGGCAAGTAATTAAAATGCTCAGGTTTCATGTATTTCCAGTCCACAATTTATCACAGTTAATAGGGGAAATACTGTCTCAACATTCTAAAATGTCTTTAACAACCAATACAATAATAATAAAAAATAATCAGTACAATCTGTTGTTTTTACATGCAAAAAAACAGCTTCTTTCTTCACTTAAATAACTTATTCAAGGTTATTTAAAACAACAAAGAATTTATCTGTAAGAGAAAATACAATGAAACCCTCTCTTACATGCAACATTTGAACAGGAATATGAAACAGCATCCATGTTTCTACTGTACAATAGACAGGTACTCTTATATTTAAAAAAGGAGACTACAGCTAGTAGAATGATAGAACCTCTCGCAAGCTGAATGTCTACGCACTGAATAACCCTTCTCTCCCTCTTTGTAAAGTAACACTATAAGCTAAAATTATTAATTTTTATTATAATAATTGTCCCCCAAATGTCATCCATTTGTGGAATACGTGAGTTCATATGGTACGCAGAGCATCCAAAGTAAACAAGAAATGTGATGAAATAACAAGCACGGTGTAATGCATAAATAGTGGCAGAAACAAAGTTGTGTCAGGTTAAACCTCTCTATCATTAAAGAAACTTTGCCAAGATTTGTACTGACTTTGGGAGTGTAAAATCTCTGTTCCAATTTCCTCTGTTGCTGTAAACATTAATTGACTTTAATGGATAGCATTTTCTGGAAGATAGTCAGGAACTGTTTTAACAATTTTTGTTCATAAGAGTTGCTAGATACCTACCCCTTCTGCCCCATGAGAGGAACCACTTCAGCTTTACAAATGCAATTTTGCTAGACAGTACCCTAGTAACCCTGGCTATAGACTGACAGCAGCAGTGATAAAAGGGATAGCAGTAGAGATAATATCAACAATCATATGTCCCTCTGATACAGCTTTGACTGATATTCCAGAAGTTGCAAAGCCTAAGGGATAAATGCACAATGGAGACTGGTCATGTTTACTTTTATTGCTTCTTGCTGTTTCATATACATTTTGCATACAGGATACATGAATACATATAGACAGTGTATCTTTTTGTCTTTTTCTGTCTTTTTCTGTCTCGCTAATTGCTCATCTTTTACTCTCAGCCTGCTTAATTCCATTTTGCACCCTCTGCATGTCCTGTTATTCTGCTTACTTTCCCTTTATCCTGTTTTTGTTGCTTCTGAAATGAATCACTAGAGGAATGAAAAAGATACTAAAATAATTTTTATTGCCACCCTATGGTGCCCTCTGTGCATCAGCTCCCATCTCCCTTTTCTATGCAGAGAAGATTTTTCTATGCAGTGAAGTTTGAAGGGAGAAACACCTACTGTTATGTGCTTTGTATAGTGTCCAGTACCATGGAGGCTGAGTTTAAGCTAGCTCTTAAATATTGCTATAATAAGAATGAATAAAAACAGTGATGATTTATTATTTTAATTATTATTTTTGATTTTGAGTCTCTGAAAAAGTCAGAAATAAGTTCCACGTCTTCCAGATCCTAGTCTTCAAGTTCTGAGCTGGAATATTGTTATATTTTGTTTCCATTTTTTTCTTGAGGGTTTTTATGGTTAGGTTCACCAATTTCTCTAAGCAAATATTAACCCACTCACCATAAGAAAGCAGGAAGAATTGAGAAAGACCTAACTAACTGACAATAGTCTTATAGCATGCATTATTAGAAGATGCTCTTTTCAGCAACTGCACAACCAGGTGGCTTTTCAGAGTACCTGTCAACTCAGGTTTGTCCTACTGCCTGTGGCCTTCCAAAAGCATATCAACTTCACCCTAGTCATGGAACTAAGGCTTTCTCTTTTGTGATTTTGTGACGAACTCTGTCGTTTTTGAAGTGTTTAATAACTGTACTTGAAAATTCAGATGTGGATGTAGAAATACCTTCCTCATGCTGAGTAAAACCTGTCTTTTAGAATACAGTGAGTGAAGGTTAGTTCTCAGAGATTGCAGCACATGCCTTCATCTAGGTGGGGCTTATGGAAACTCTCAGGACTCTATGAGGTGCTGTGGACCAGGTATTGGAGCTGGAGTTAGGAGATTGGTTTGTCACAGACTGATTTTGAGTAAACTGGAGTTCATATGAAGAGGTACAAGTGCTCACTTCCATTCTAGCTTGCTGCTAAAAGCCATTCTTTTCATGAAGCAACAGGAAGCTAACACTGAAAATTTCTGAAAATCTCATCCAGAAAGTCTTAATCCCTATGACTGTATAGCTGAAAAAAAAACAAAAAACAAAACAGTGAGAGAAGATACAAAAGAAGACAGGTGTCTTTTACTGTTACCTCTCACTAATAAATAACCTCTGTAGTGTCACAGGAAAAAAAAGTCATCTGAGGTGTTTGATATACGCTCCTGAGGCTAGTTGAAATTTTACACTCAGAAAAATACTATCAAAGGAAAATTGGTATTTCAACTGAAGTTATTTTCTCCAAAATACCTTCAATGAAAGTATGTATTTGCAGTCAAAAATTCAAGCTAAGGTTTTGGCAAAACCTCTAGTGAGAATCCCCCAGCGAGCCTATAAATGATGCATGTGATTTCCATTTTTTCTTATGATCTTATCACCAGTACGTCCTATGGTGCAACACTGCGGTTTCCCACAAAAAAATGAAATTAAGATTTCAAAGATGGAGAACATGAATGACTCAAGATGCACAATTTCGCAATAGGTGGAAACCAGGAAAATGGAAGCTGTTGTGAATCAGAGTTGAAACTTGAATCTTAGGTTGCATAGTGTTTCTTCACTACATCCTAAAAGATTTTCGTTCTCAAGTTGCAGTTTCTCACCTCTTCAGTAACTTTTTCCTAAAGAAATGTTCACGGGGAGACACTGCAGACAGATGTTCAGAAATGGAGATAAACCACAAATTGATATTTTTTTTTACCAAAAAAAACATCTACTGTAAATCATTTGTCTGATCTACAGCTCAAGGTCTTTGATGTTTTTGTCAAAACTAATGGGGTAGTAGACAGCAGCTTGAAGGTCCTAATCTGTCTTAACAAAAAAAGTAAGGAACGGAATTAGCTTTTGCCTAAATCTGTATTTAACTTCTTGCTCTTTGCTGTCTTGCAATAGAGGGAAGGTTTTGACATCTCCTTGAATTTTTGAGCTAAAACATTTGTTCCCATAAATAGCATTTTTCTGAAAAAGTAGGAGACACAATATTTTTCCAGTACCTGTGGTCTACACTACAGGCTACTACTAAAGTAGTAGCTGAAAGTTAGATTGACAGATTTGTTTTCATTAGGAATTGTTGAAGTTGCTTATAAAAACAATCATTTTCACCAGAACAAAAATCTAAGGAACACAAAAGCAGTGAGACCACTGTAAACTCTGTGACTACTGCTTCCTTCATTACAGTGTTTTCTCTCAGGCTCTGGAGGACTTCTTGTTTAACTCCTAAGGCTTTGAGAGTCTCTCCATAACATATTTGAGTAATAGCTGAGGAAAACTAGCCTTCTGCCTTCTTTTGTATTTGATAATATACTATGACCTTTCTTTTTTGAGAATAAACACAAGAACTTAAACAACAAAGAAGGTCTATGCACGGGCAAACAGGACAAAAAGAAGAGAGAATGATTTTCACCACTCCATTCATGTCTCATATTGTCTCAATTTTCTTCAAGCAATCGGCTCGTCAGTGGCATAGCTTTAGTTGTGCTTAACAGAGTAACAAATGTAATGAGAAGAATTGTGCTAATATGCCAGAGAGTAAGAAAGAGTCACACAGGCACAAATATATAGTAGAAAACTCAGCAGAAGTTATTCATTTAGAGACTTAAAACAACCCATCTTGATCGTATTGGAAACTGGCAACGAAGACAAAATACTTTCCCAGGAGGAAGACTATTATCATAGGCTAAACAGCTGTTTAAAAGGAAAAGTTGCTTTAAATGAAGAAAAAAACAGATGCTTAACTGATTTTTAAAAATTTGTCAGAAGTGAAAAAAAACAAACCCAAATGCATGAAAATAACTTTCCTTTAAATACTCAGAGTTTTATAGCCTAAAACCAAAAGAGAAGCTGAAACCAAAACAAAAAACCAATGTCTAATAGTGTGTACTCTTTTTGAAAACCCTAGGTATCCTAACATTCTTTCATTAGGCATCTATTCCTAAACTTTCTACATCTCAAGAATACTCATGCTGCTTCTGGTTTAGCCTAACTGAGAGTTGCTGCAATTGAGGATTTAAATTATCCACAGCTGGTTTTGTGCTACTAGGGCATTACTGGTAATTTCCCTGTGTTCAGTCACAGAGGGCAAGTCCATGTTTCAGACAAGTGAAGAAAATGATTAAAAGAAAACATCTCCACAGACCGTTTTCAATTTCTGTAACACCTTCTTTCTACATGATGCATATTAATTCTACTTCTCAAATTCCAGTGATCTGTCTATGCTATAACAATTATTAGCTCCTCATACAAAACAAAAGTGGACTCTAGGACATACAGACTTAGGGTGTTTAGGCACAAGTTTAGTGGTCAGAATCCTGAAATTGAGCACATAAATTCAGCCAGGTATATGAAGTTCCTACGCAACAAATATCCTAGATGCACAAACTGAAATGTGTATGATTTGCTCTTCACAAATAAGTTTTTCTAAGCTCTGATTAGAATAAAATAGTAATGGTTGTTGTTGTTACTTCAATTAGGGTTCAAAAGGCTACCTACACTCTTTGGAATCATCATTTTGCCTATAATGCATTGAATCTAGATTCTGGTTTTGATTAGGCTTATGACGCTACAACAACATACATAAAAAACAAAGTAACTTTAAAAAATTGTAAAAATATAATTCATGTGGTTATGGGAATTTATCTTAATAGTGTATACAGCAACATTTAGAAATGAAAGTAGATAAACATTGTCATTAAATAGATATCTGAGATGATTTGTCCAAGAATTAAGTTTTAGTGTCACAAAATCCTGAAAAGATGTGTCAAATGACTCTTGTTTAGAAATGGACAAAGCATTCTAAAGTATGCTTCTATGTCTCTTTCAAGCTTTCGTGTGATTTTTTTTCCAACTTACCCATTGAAATACTGTCCCTTTCATCCAGGTGCTGAGCAAGATTCCTTTTGGGAGCTGTAAACTTTCCAAAAAACTGTCCCATTAGTTATGTTTGTGGAAATATCCATTCTATGTAGCAGAGCTAAAAATATTATCAAAAGATATAGTCCTCTGACAGCAAAAAAAATAGGTTGGAGATTTTGATTTGTCTTAACAATACAAGCTTAATTCTGATAGTGATCTCTTGATCACTAAATTTGGTCTAATCCTCTGTTCTTGTATGAAATCATATTATAGAAATAAGGCTGGAAGGAAGATTTGGAGGTTGCTTAGTTATCCAGTCTTTCCTCATGTTGTGCGGATCACAGTGCTCAAAACTTTTTTCTAACCTATTCTTTAAAGCTTGCAGTAACAAGTTTCTCTAAGCACCATATGCAATCTATTTTAGGGCTCAATGGTTCTTACTGCCAGAAAGAAAGCATTCAACAGTCAGTTTATAACCAATTATTGTGTTAACATTGTCCTCTAGTTAAACAGGTTTTCCTCTACTTTCCTTCTAGAAAATAATTTTATTTCCTTCTAGCCTTCCTTTTGTTATGATAACTCAGTATAGTTATTTCTAAAAAATACCTCTCTATTCCCTAAGATTGCTAATAATGTCTGTTCTCTTGTCTACTTTAGTAGTTGTTTCAAATAAGGAATTGAACATTGGTTCAGTATTCTGTCTAGGTAAGGTCATCCTAGAGCTGATTTTCTGATTAAGTTGTAAAATAAGATCTGAATTTTGAGCAGTCAAAATCCAGTTTGCAGATGACAACACCACAGGACAAATGGCTCACAAATGCATCAGTAACACCAGTGGGAAATTTTCTAGCTAAAAGTAGGAAAGAGTTAGTTCACTGTAAGCAAAATATTTCAAGGAAATGTGTCATTTTAAAAAATAATTTTTAAAAAAAAAGAGGGTTGGAAGGGAGACTGAATTCCCATAAAATAACTATACTTTTTAACTATTGAAATATTTTTTGTTTTTTTTTTTTCCCCAGGTCTAAAGTGGAGAGAATTCTGGTGAAAATTTACAATTTGATTCTTACAGATCTCCATGTATTGGCCGCTAAATGCAGCATCTTTTTTTGAAAGATGACTTCCATAGTGTCTAGGATATTTTCATTTAAGAGCACACTGTCCTGATTGTAATGGATAGACAAGCCATGATCACAAGCCATGATCACAAACTATTTTAAGTTCCCTAAAAGTTTACTTCTTTCCTCAATCCTCTTCTCATTTTCTGCCTTCTTTCTTATCCCTCCTAATTCTTCTCCCTTGAACAGGGTATTAAAAGACTGTGACCAAGAGCTGTTGTTGAGCCAACCTAGCAGAACTAATATGCTGAATATATATGAACAAAGTATTATAGAAATGTAATTCAACAGTGGCTCACAGTAATAATAATTAGGTGGGAGAACAAACTGATTTTGAAGATCTATTGTCATTCATGCCAGAAGATGTGGTCAACTTACTATTTCTCTGTCAAAAGCCTTGGTATCTCAGTGTGACTGGCAATAAAAAAGTGAAACATCATTAATGTTCCTTGATCATACTTCTGAATATTCTGCAGGAGAGCCAGTTTTCTAATGAAATGTGGGTTGGGATGCAAGATTTGTTCAAGAGAAGAAGATCGCAAGTGCATGAAGAAACATTTTGCTGAGTGCAAAAACCACACAGATCTTTCTACAGTAGCTCAACCATCTATGTGCTTCAGAGCAATGGCTGAAATTCCCCCTGAAGCCTACAATACTGCAGGGAAATGAAGAGTGAAAAAAAGGTGTGTACTGCAGGCTTTACAACTTAGTGGCCATTGAGAAACTCAGGTGATCAAAACTTGGAAGTATGCACAGATCTTCTGAAAACCTCATGGATTTTTAAAAGAAACAGTCTGGAGGGATTCTCCAAAGCTTCTGTGAAGGTAATTGATGGCAGCACATCTTGCCTAGAGTAATAAGAGTTGTGTAAAACTGATAGTCAAATTTTAAGTTCAACAATAATTTCCTGTAGGATGTTTCCACTTTTTAGCTTTTTTTTCCCCAGCTGGTCTCTATGTATTCCCCTCCACAAAAAACAGTCTTGACTGGAAACACACAAGTTCATTGTGGAACCTGTCTTCTGGTTACTTCTCCTGCCATGTGATTTTATGTTTATGTTTTACAGACAAAGATTTGAAATCAGAGGAAATCAGATTGAGTGCTAATCTTAGCTAAGAGAATACTAGAGAAGTTTCAAATTGCTTGAGTACTTCTAGAGCTGGGGAATTCAAACAATAAAATGTAGTGCTCGGGAGGATTAACTCCCAGCCGAAATACTGAAGGAAACGTCACTTAAGAATCATGTGATTTTTTTTTAAAACTATTGGAATTTTTTATCACTTCTTGCCTTGTCTCTTCTTGTGCCCTAAAGGCACACTGATGTTTTGCATATTAGGTACTGTTTAATGCAAAGTTTTCTGTGAGTCATTAGAGTCCTTGTAAGTCAAGCTTCCACCCTGATTTGCCCAGGAAGTGCAATTTCTTAATAAAAAATTAAATGTTGTGCTGGGGTTTTAGGTATACAAATAATGTAATAGCTCTAACTCATGTGCTCTTGCCTAAACTTCTTTTTCAAAGTCCTGTTATTGTTATTATAACATGTGAAGCCATGTTCCATGAAGTGGAAATACCCTCTGTTATCTTCTGTGGCATTTCTGTGTCTTGTGCTACGCTTTCATTTGTTCTTTATAAAACATACCACTCTGAACTGGAACTAAGGGGTTGTAAGAGCTAGTGCAAAAATCTGATTAGTACAACTTAGGTGAAAATGCAGTGACACACCTGATATGTTAACCAACAGTGTTTAAACCATAAGAAAGTCCTACTAAGTACTCACTCTACGAGAACAGCAAACTTTTCACCTTGGATATGAGGTCATATTTGAGTATTTCAGTTACGTATGCAGATACCCAGCTGAGCAGAGTTTTAGAATTTCTGTTCTTATTTTGAGTGGTCTGTAGTTTACTTCTGCTTTCCTCTGCTTTTTTAGAACTGTGAACACTGTAAGTTATTAGAGGGGATTTCTTTGTTCTGTACAGGGAGATAAACTGTGAAATTCAGCCTCATCAGCACAGAAACCCAGTTTATTTAACACATTTTCCTGAGCAAAGAGTACAAAAAATAAAGGGCTGAAGCAAATAATTTTCCAGTGAATTACTATCTGCATTTCAGAAACAAGTCAGTCTACAAAATTTCCCATAAAACAGTTATTATTTTTTTATATTTACAAAGCACAGCTAATTGCAGATAGTTATGCGTTCCTTCCTTGCATTGCTTAAAATATTGGCACAGAAATAACACTAGATCTATCTTATGGCAAAATGCCACAGCATCGTCCAATTTCTGAGGAGCCATATGGCAATGGTACAGCCATCTGTTTATCTTTATATTCCTTTCCTGGCAAACCTTTTACCCATATGGATTATTGGTGCCCTCATCTGTGTATATCATGAAGAGGTTCAAATCAAAATCTATAATTTTCCCTGGTATAACTTTTAACAATTACACTGAACATGAAGATCACACTATCCTCATGTTTATCCTCATCCATTTCTGTTTTGTACACACCTGCCTTCTTCTGTTAGATGGAGGAACAATTTGATATCCAGAATCTGTGAAAGCTGTCATCACCAGTTGTCAGGTTCAAAGCATCATAATCATCTCAGAGGCCTGATAACTTCTGCTTTGTGGATTTGAGACTTCATCACTAAAGAGATTAAATGATCCGTCCTTTTACACGCAGATAGGGTAGCAATTTTGTGTCAGTGTAGAGATTCATGCATTCAGACAATAAGACCATGCCAAATATATGCAGAGTCCTTTTACATTTTCTGTGACAGCCATTTTCAGTAATGTCTAAAATATTTGACATGTACTGTTTAGAATAATTTTAAGTAAGGGAGAGTGTCAGCTTTCAGCCTGATGTATTAGCAAGCCCGAGTGAAATCATGTTTATATCCCATTTAACAATCTGTTCCTTAATTTCCTCTTTATGTGGAAAAGTTCTTTCAAATTTGATACACTTAGAGTACAAAATAGACATTTTAAGTGTACATGTGTTTCAAATCACAACAGAACAGATAAACATATTCCTTTGTTTATTTGGGGATTTTCTCCCCTTTTTTTTAAACAGTACAAACAATTCCATTTAAGATACCAAGCAAATGCACAGATACAAGGAACATAAGCTATTGCATTCATGGGGACTATACTAAATTATGTACACAATGAATTGTTTTTTAGTTCTTAGGTGTTTGTTGACTAATGAAATATATTGATTTGTTACATTCCAGAAATTTGTAATGCAGATTATTTAGGAAATTCATTGGTTTGTTTGGCAACTTTATTGCTTTTTGTTTGAAAGATAATGTTTTGTGTACATGATCCTGGTTACAATTCACATAATGTACTTTTATGAAATTTTTATTTGATTATCTCTCTCACTTTATGATAGGCTTTTTTACACAAATATACGTGTATTTGTTTGCATTTTAAGTATTTCATGTCTGCTGCTGATTTTAGTTTAGTGGAAAAAAGAGAGTGGGAAAAGGGAGTAAACTCTCTTTGATTCCCAAGGATCTCTATCACGACCCTTGCCTTTTTAAATTCTTTGCTTTAATACTAAACCATTAAGAAATCACACATCCCATCCCTTTGTCTTCTAGATTAATTTGGTCAGAGACACCACCATTCATTTTAAATCCATAATTGTTCTCCAGACTTTCAAAACCTTCTACTAGCTAAACGAGTATCAAATCAACCATTTGCTTTGATAGTAGTAGGATTTTGTCCTGTACACAGCAGGAATGATACATGCTTTAACATTATATGTCATAAAATATGGCATGCTCTGTTGTCTACAGACATATTAAAAATGAGTGGTCTTTTCTTTCTAATCACCTTCTACTTTTGTTCACAGCCCTCTCTCTGATATATCTGTGGGACTGTGCTCTTCAGAAGTAGATGCTTGGATCAAATTTGGCAGTAAACTAGCTCTATTTCAGTATAAAACCTTTCAGTGGAACAGAGAACAAAGTATTCACAAAGCTGTTAGTCCAAGTCTGTGCCAAAAAGGGAAAAAATTAATGATTAAGGAGTTAATAAACCTTTGATTTTTTTCAAGAAGGCATCCTAAATTTAACCTGTGAACTTTACTGTGGTGTTTTCTGTTTTAGGTGCAAATATGCTTTACTTCTCTTTCTGAGCCAGATGATTTGTCTCTCTCTCTGTGCCTAAATAGTGCTCTTTCATTCCATGTGCAGACAGATATAATACGCCTGAAAAATGTTCAGACGTTTCTGCTTTCTCTTGCTTCCTTTAAACTTTCTGCTAACTGGGGAGGTTTGCATTTGAAAAGCTACTTGCCTTTCCAAGGGGTCAAAGTTTCTATTTCAGGACTCTCTGAATATATCCCCTTGGTCCCAATTTAGTAAATACATCACTCTCTAGCTACTTAAATTCTACCTTAAAGGTCTTGGAAAAAGTAAGAGACAACTGTGAAATTTATCCATCTTCTTACCAACATGCCAGGGTCCTAGAAACACATGAATAACACTGCCATGAAAACAAAACAGGCATAGGGCAGAAAGAATAAACAGAGAAAGTATTGGAGTACACTGGCTACCAAAGGAAAATAGTTACTGTTTCCAGTCTTCACTACAACTGCACCCTCTTCACAAAAGGGCAGAGACCAACAATATACCTGCAACAGCATGTCGTTTCACCCAAGCTAATATTACCACTGGTAGTCCCTGCTAATTACTCCAAGGCATTTCAATGCTAACGAAAGCACATTTCTTTCAGAATCCAATCTAGAATCTCTACTGGCTTCTCTACATTGTGCACTTCTACTGGTACTTAAAGGACTTATCATACAGAAAATTTAAAACAGATTTAGGCAATTAGAACCTAAGGCTAAGGCTGAACTATAGAGTGAGATGTTCTTCAGTGGTTCCCAAAATCCTAATCCTGTGCATTTCAGGCTGATGATCTGAACAGATCACATCGTACTTTCCATCTAGGCCACAAGTCTGTCATCCTTTTCGTAAAGAAGAGGCAGGAAGATGAATGAATGAAGGAATAGTATGTGATTAAAGTTCATCTTGAGACAGAATTGGGTGACAGGTGGAACAGATAGCCAGACTGAGTCCATCATGTAGACACAACAGATACTTTGAAAACAGAGTTTGAAAAGATATGGGGACAGTGTGAAGTTTTAGAAATTGCCTTTTGTTGCTCCTTTACTAGCTTATGTATCACTTTATCCAAATAATGTTTTGTGCTACTATGAATGCAGCATGTTAATAAATAATAGCTTTGAAACATCAGGCAGCACTAGAATTGAGACTGTAAAATCTCAGCTAAGTGTCTCTAAGTAACTTTGGAGCTGAGCACTCACCTAGGTAACCCAACCAATGCTTTTCAAATCACAAAGAACCAGAGAAAATGCTATAGATAACTAGTAGACTTTTAATGAAGTCAGTGTAAAGACAGCTTATAATAGCATTAATTAAGCTCAGTACAGATAGTAATAATCATATTAAATGGTCACAGCATACAACTTACTGTAGATAAAGAAATAGGCTTAGTGAGGATTTTACTGTTTTTTTTCTCTCACTGACAGCAAGCTACATAAATCTTAGACTAATGAACTCACCAAGCACATCCCTGAATTAACTAGAAAATGCAAACTTATCTCTTGAGCTAGTGTATCTAACATATGAATACCATTAATTGGTAGTGTTGTCAGGAATAATTCCTTTAAGCAAAAGACCAGTGTGCAGGTTATCCTTACTTTGATCCTTCTGAAACAGCTCTTGCAATTGGACAGCTCTCACGAAAGACTGCTTTCCCACTGGAGAGGACTGGCATCATGTGAAAGCATGGCTGGAAGGCTCCTGGCATAGTATCCAGTATTCTATCTATGGACAAGTTGTTTGGCATTCACACTGTTAACAAAACTGTTCATTCACTTAAATCCATTCAGACCTTGGACACAATGGTCAGGATCAATTTCTTAAGGCAGAAGGGTAAAAAAAGGTCTATAGAAACACATGAAAACTGCAGGTAACTAGAGATCTTTTAGTAAATACAGATTTTGGAAGACCTGGAAAATATTGATATTGATATTGATACTGATAATTTTTTATTAGCATCAGAATGAGTGAAAATCGCAAAGCTTGGTGTTTCAGGAGAGGAAGGGAAAAGACCGTACTGCTCTACATAACAAAACATTTTGTGGCTCAAGAGATTCACTGGTCTCTTGAGAATGTCAGGAGTCCACTTCTGCTGAGTTCTTGCTCTACAGTCAAAAACTCTTGGGGATTACTTTTCAAAAAAAGCAAAAAACCACATGCATTGTTAAGAGTTCTCTAACCTCTTTAGGTGTTAAAACTCTGCCTTCTCATATGCCCTTTTGCAAGATCATTTCAATAGACTGACTGTAAGAGCTGAACAAACAAAAACATTTTCTCCTGTCTTGTGTAACATTGCTTTAGCAAACAAGACAGAGTTCGACTGTGAATCACAATAAATAGTAAACTCAAGTTTTTTACTATTTTTCAAGTGATGTTGGCAAGCAAGCTAAAGGAAGATTTACTACTCTTCATAGCTTTTTGTTACTTTTATTCAGTTAATTTAGAAGTCACACTAATGCCTATAGCTTTGACTGAAATTTAAAAACAGATTATATTCCAGCTCTAATGAACAATTTGTACGGTTTGGGAGATCTTTTAGAGTGCTAACTTCAGTTTGGCTTTCACTCTCTTGCCCACAAACAAAGACAAAACTGTAGCAGAACCTACTTGGGACAGGAAAATGAGTTTTTTCACAGAACAGATGAGAAAGGATTAGTTGAAAAAAAAAACAAACAAAAACATACAAAATGCTGGTTCAAGAGCAGATGGAATCAAGAATTTATTCATGTTGAATCCAAATTAAATCTTGAGCTTTTGGTGAAAAAACGGAACTGTACCTGAACAACGGCTTGGTGTTTATGGAATTATAGCTGCAAAAACATGAGGAAAATGTGCAGCTATACAATGCTTCCTCTTTTTTCCTTCTTCCCCTTGTTACCTGTCTGCTGAATAATTTGTGCCAGTAGCTTTCCAGGACAGCACAGGACTACAGCTTCTTTGCAGGTCTTCAGCCCCATTTTTCAGTTCAAGAGAGCTGTGACCCTGTGCAGGGAATGAGAACAAATGAGGGCCAAAAAAGAGGGCAAAAACATTTCCTGGGGGAAGGTTTGTCCCTTGTCACTTAATGTTTTCTAGATTTTAAAATTACATTTTGTAACACCAGCTAATAAGTTGTTATGAACATTAATAGAAGATAAAATCAATACTACTTCAGTCACAACTGGAATGGAATTGGAAGCAAATGGAAACATCTGTTGGTTGGTTCCACTGAACACAATAGGAAAAGGCGAAGTAGAAGTAGAGAAGTACTGTGAGTAGTACCTTTTTCTAACGCAAAAGAGGGGACTACACCTTGTCAGGATATTTCTGATGCAATTCTGTTTCCACTTCAAGGCAGTTCCAAATGATTTGTAAGAGATCACAGAGAATTTCCAGTGTAGGCTTTTATAAAATTGGTGTTTGTGGTATGTTTATGCTCACCTAAAATACCTGAATACTATGGTGAGAACTTGAATTGATGAAGAAAATGGAATTTGGATGCACAAAGATCACAAAAAAGATGGATGCAGGAAAAAAATTAATATTTTGAATGTATAGTTGTTTCTTGTGTCAGTATTGTTGAACTCCCAGTTTTATTTTGAAAGAAAATTCAAATTAATTGACTTGATTCTTTACACATGTTGATTTTGGCAAGATTTCATATTTCAGTTAAAACTAGTCCTGTTAAAACTGTTCAAATAAACTGTGTTTGCAGGCTTAATGACTGACATGCCCTAAAGCACAAGAATTTCTACACTGTATGTTGGAACAGCAGTAGTAGACCAAAAGTTTTTGATGGTGCAGAGGCACCTGGACAGGTCACTCACTGCTTATTTTGCTGGGAGACTGAAAAAAACCCATTTTTGATAATGTTAAGTACGTAACATTTTCCTTCTATGCCAACACAAAATCAGTGTCCTTATATAAGTTTGAGATCACCTCTTCATTGACAAGCTCCTAACTGCCTATACGTCATTAGAAAATTAGTTTTTTTATCGTATTCCCCCTAGTTAAACTGCACCTAACTAAAAATGTAATATTTTATTAAAAGTCTACTATGCATCCTTTAATTTTATGTCCTGCTGCTCAGCAATTCAGTAGTGGACTGAATACACTACTCATTTTTTCTTCATTGTTAAAGTGTTGCTTGTATTTATGAAATTTCAGGTTGATTTCTCTGTGAACTATGCATGCAATTATCTAAGACTCTGTCTACAAAATCTGCTGTTTTGTTTTTGGTGCAATGTAACAGAAACAAAAAGCTCACACTGCAATTTCTCATGAAGACTTAAATTTTTTTATCATTTTTTCCTTATTGGAATTTAAAATGGGTCTGTTGTTAGAATAGCAATTTGCTATTCTTGTTTGCAGACAGAATTCACAGGATGGGTTTATTTAAAAAGCTACAATAAGAGCACTGCTCATTCTGATTATGCATTCAGTCAGAATGAAAGACACCTTAAAAATGTACAGTACTGCATAGTCCAGAAGATTTAATACTGTGCAGGGTCAAAATTTATAGAATTGCAGTTGGATAATATGCTTGAAAATCATGTTCAACACGAAGAATGACAATACGTGATGGGATGCTTTTTTTTTTATCTTGTATGGTTAAAAATAAGAGGATGGAAAAGAATTAAATTAAAAATAGGTAAAAGTTATTAATGAAAACAAGACTAAACTTTGCTAAACAGGCTTCCATTTAATTAGAATAGAAAATTAAAAGAGCGTTGATAGTTTAATAGCTTGGAGGCTTATTCTTATTATTTCTTCTTCTTAAATAATAAACAGAAAAAAGTTATGAGTGTAAAATTCCAGGTAGACGAAAAAACTCTGTCATAAAATTCTCTATCACTATTTGGACTCTTGGCAACTTCAGGAAGACTAAGGGGTACCTGAGTATGGAAACCAAGTTATACTTTTGACACATCTAACTCTTCGAGGCCAGCAGATTGGTATCAGTCATTGTCTAAGCTTTACAAGTTAGAAAGTCTTGAAATTATAGGTATATGACACCCTTCACAAAAGGAAATGTCACATTAAAAATTGAAAATAATAAGAAAAAGTGAGACAAATGCAGCTGTAAAGTATGAGTGGTTAAAATCAGAACAGAGGGGAAGAAAAGGTGAATTAGTATGCTTGAAAATGCCATGACAACACATAGACAGGGAGGCTTGGGTTATTTCATATCATTCCATTTGACTTATTCTTGCCTCCTGCCTCTCAGTTCTCAATCCAAGAGAACAAATCCTTTGTGTGCTATTTTCATGAATTCTTTGCACATTCACTGGCAGTTAAACCCATTTTCTCATTGTTAATTATAACACCTCTCCTGTTAGTAAATAAATAAATGTCATCCTAATGTTGTCTAATTCTTGATTTCTCCCTCTGGAAGAAAACTGTATTATTGATACAGCAGCATGTTTAGGATGCTCTAGTTAAGATTCTGTCAATACTTTCATTAACTCATAGTTTCAGGGGTTTCAAAGCTTACAAAAAGTATTCTGTGCACAACTATACAGTACCTGACAGCTCCTAAGCCCTGAGCCTGGGGCTAAAGTCAATACACCACTCTAAGAAGCATGAGTGAGCTAGGTAATTCTTATACATACAAAGAGTTTCTGTTAAGTGATATAGAAAGATCTATAATACAAAGGTATATCTAGCACAGAATCACAGTCATGTGGTCTTTGAAGGTACAACTGTATTGCTTTGTTACATGTTTTTTGTAAATCAATGGCTGACAGATAAACACTGATTGTTCTGAGATAATCTGATTGTTTTTTCTGATCCAGTGCTACATGCCACAAGTAGTAGGAATATAATTTTTATTTATTTTGAAAAAAGCACAGGTGTCTGTCATTTTAGTTGCAGTAATTTATATTTTTTCTGAGGAAGATGAGTCTTTGTAAAGCAGAAGCAATTTTTGGTAACTTTATAAATCATGTAATATAGGAACTGTTATGACATTACATCAGTAAACTACACAGCACGAGCTCTTCTCTGCTTTTAACGCTTAGCAATTTAGAGAAAAAAAGCAACACTTTGACTCGATTATATCTATGAAGCTAAATTAGTAAATCTGTTCCTAATAAAAAGCCAAGCTTAAAACTCACTGATGAGTGAAGACTCTTCAAAATCAAGGTAAGTTCAAAAACTCAGCCATTTTTTAGTATACATTATACAGGCTGCAAAACTACAAAGCACACTGGGTACCAGCAGATTGGAGTATTTCTGCTTTTTAAAAAAGTGAATCTTCAACAGGGAAGAACCTGCCCGTTCTGTTACCTGTAGAGGACTAAAACTGTTTGTGTAGAAACAAGAAGGTTCCAAAGCCATGAGATGTAACTTCCAGCAGAATTGCATACCTTCTCAATCAGAGGGACACTCACAGTACTTGATACCCTTTGTGTTGTTTTTTTTCCAGACTACTGATCACACTTCTGTAAAGTTTGAAGTGTGCCCTCCTTACATTGCTCTTATCCATTCTTTGCATCACACTTTCTTATCAAGACAAAGACAAAGAGATCAGCTACACAGGAATAAATGTAGACAGAAGTTTGACTGGCATTTTGAAGGTACAAAAAGGATGTTCATCCAAGAAACTTTCCCTGACTCTTAGAGACAAACCAAAATAATCTCTTTGGGAAATTATCAGTACATTGCAAACTATTGAAAGATTTGCATATACAAATTTTTTGTTGCATGTGTGAAAATTTTCAAATCAAATACTCATGAGGCAATATTAGTTTGTGTTTTTACATTTGAGCAAGACATTAGCAACAAATTTTTCTTAACACTGATTTTTCAATGTGTTTCCAAGTATAATTAATTTGCAATCCTGGTCCATGCATATTTTAAGTGTAGGGAAGGTTAAAACTTTACTTAATAATAGGTAGTAAGCATATTTTCATCAGGTCATAGGTAGGTATTATTGACATTTTTGTAGAGAAGAGTGGATCTTAACCTATGTAGCTTGTATTTCTAGCAGTGTTAACATTCACAGAGGACGCTGGTAATGCTATTTTGAACTGGGCAGTTCCCAAGATAGTGTGAAAGGTGGAATTACTGTGCCCTTCCCTCAGGAATTGGGAAAATCAGTTCATCAACTCTTACTCAGAAGCATATGAGAATTCTTGAGACAAATTGGCATTTAGACATTAAACTACAGCTGTTCATCCTGCAAGTGGAGAGTGACTGTGAAACAGATGTTCTTATTTAGAAAACTCGTTACTAAAAGAGCTAACCACTAATAAATCCTTTCAGTAAGCTTGTTTTATGAGAAAGAAATCTTAAATTGAACAAAACTTCTCCCACAAAAACTTTGTTGCAATTCAGTATAATAAGAAAGATTTCACTAGACTAAAGAAAACTAATGTCCATATACATAGAATCATAGATCATAGAATCATTATGGTTGGAAGGGACCTCCAGGGTCATCAAGTCCAACCTTTATCCCATCATATTCTTAACCATTACACCATTAGACCATGGCCTCAAGTGCCTCATCAACTCGTTTTTTGAACACTCCCAGGGACGGTGACTCCACCACCTCCCTGGGCAGCCTATTCCAGTGCCTACATGTCACTATCCAAGGTAATATGGAAATAAGATTATGGTTTATTGCATAGTCAATGATCTGAGAGCAAAGTTTATTTCTAATAAGATGGGTACCTAGGTATCTCTGTGCTCTTAGTACCTGAATTTAGAGCTTCAAAATAAGTTAGATTTTAAAGGAAATTTTTAAAAATTGAATAATCATAGTTAGTGCAAAATAAAGTTATGAAAGCACATTTTAAAATTTTTATTATTGTAATAAAAGTTTATGGTTTATTTTTGCTTCCATTGAGGTCAATAGCATAATCTCTATTTGCTTGTTAGTTTCCTGTTGCCTGTTTACTTAACCTTTAAGTTGTTTAGAGCTACTTGTGATTTAGGATGAAGTTCACCAAAGTATATTGGTTTGGAATTAATGTATAGATTCTGTTTCATGAGGAAACAGCATCAGCTGCTTTCCATTACTATGTCTAGACTCTTTACCCAGATGAGAGTACTGTCCTCTGAGGTATTTCAGTCTGTATTTCTTGTACCTAAGAAAAGATCTGTTTGCAAGATAATAATTTGTTCTGAGTGAAAGGTTTCTCAATCTCTTTTTGGTGTTGCTCCAGTTGATATAAATTATTTTGTTACTATAATAAGGATGTTCTTCTTTGCAATTACAATTTGTATATGTGGAGTTTTTAACAGCTTATAAAATATTTAAGTATCATTTGAGACAAAAGAAAAATCTATGTGACCCTGTAGTCTTTGACAAAGTCATTTGCCTGTTTTTTGGTTCCTGTTTCAGAACATATTGAAATAATTCATACAAAGACAAAGCACATCACTATAGGGTATACAGAGCAACTTATTTCAGCATATTTCATAAAGCAGGTTGGACTGTTCTAGGAAAATCTGAATATAGTTTAGAGTAATGAAGGATACTCTAAATGGCCTTTTGATTAGTTGAATGGATGCATTGGGCTTTTATATTAAAATAGCTAATTTCTTATTAATTTTAGGAGTATTCGTTGTTTTCTGCATATATAGATGGAGATATTTCACTTGAAGGTGAACAAATTATTTCTATAGATGCAGGGAAAATAAGCCTGATTGTCATGCATTCAGTTAACAAGATAACGTCAATCAGAAACTTGCTTTCCCAAATTATCTGGTATCTGGTTAGGTGAATATCTCAGTCCTTATTTTTATTTTCAATATTTTTGAATAGATGACCCTCAAAGAGCCACACATGCATGAAACTACTTCTCCCAACTCTCATTACGCATAGAAATTAGCTTTGATTGATGTTCATACGAAGATTTTAAAATATTAGTTCACATTCTTCTGGATATTTATTAAGTGGGAAGGAAAATCACTGAGGTCCACCTTGTTTCGAAGAGAAATAATTAATGATCTCAGGTCATAGCACATATAATTAAAAATAAACAAACCACGATTTAGCCAATTAAAAAAAAGTTTGAGAAATAACTGTTTTCTGTGGATCTATACAGTGTTTATTTTCAATATACTATTAAGTAAAATAATATCTATTAATATAATAGATATAATATATTCTGACACTGTTCTATACTATTTTGGGGGAGCATAACTTAAATATCATGAAGTCAAGTTTCCCAGTATGAAACAGGCAGACACTGGTGCCAGTTTCTCTCTTTAATTTTCCTATATAAACATGATTGTCCGCATAAAATTTTAAGCAGATTTTCAGATTTTTAAGCAAACAAGAAACAAACTCCTATTTCCTTAGAGCTATATGACATGAATACTTGCAGTAGCACACTTCAAACACACGCTTCCTGTATACAGTACTCTCCTGTTCAGCAGGCAGACATGTTACAAAACCCCCATAATAATTACTGGGGGATTGAGGTATGGTAGACTAAAAATCCAGTAAGGGTTCAGTCTTGGGGCCATGCATTGTAAAACAGAGAGGCTAAGTCTGCATTAACAGATAGCACAACCCAGAGAGGGGTGGATCTACCAAATGAAATAGCTGGTGTGGAGGAGCTTACATCCATTCCCTATACATTTATTTCAACACTGCTGCAGCTGGACCCTGCTGACCAAATGATCATTACTAGTTGGAGAACGTTGGTCAGAGCACAC
>VZRW01003496.1:6348-29826 GCA_013398125.1 Aegotheles bennettii
GTCGGAGCGGGCGCCTCAACTGGCAGGTTCGGGCTAAGGACGTGACAACGGCCCGTGCGGGGCGAGTGCCGGATGGCAGAAAGGGACGCGGGAACAAAGGCGGATCGGGCTGTGAGATGGGGCTGACACCGCACACACCGCCCCTCGGGGACACCGGGGCGANNNCCGGGTGCCGCGGGAGCGGGGCGCAGCCGAGCGGCCGGTGCCGCATCTCGCTGCATCTCTGCTGCCCACCCGCGCTCTGCACCCCTCCCCTGGGGCGGAACGGGCTGACGGGCTTTTTCAGGGGGCATAGAAACAGCTAAATGGGGAATATCAATTGTTAGGCTGGTCAGGACGGGAAAAAAGGCTGTGCGCTTTTGTGGGGAGTGCTGGGAAAGCTCGGAAAGCACTGCTCTGGGACACTGCAACGGGCGTGTGATCGCAGTCCCACCAGCAAGCCTTCTGGTAGTGTTTTCTGAGTAAAACTGACAGAATTGGGTTCCCCGTTAAGATACTGCAGACAAGAGGAAGCTGAAACATGCACAAAGTTAAAAGGGACTGACTTTCCTACTGCTTTCTGTTCCTTATCCTTCCGATGTGCCTTGATGCAGTTACTGTGTATCCAGCAGACCTAAATATCTCCTTGTTTGCCATCCCAAATAAACACTTATTTTGTGACATGGTTTTTCCTGCTTTAGAGTAAGAAGTAATCCTACTGAGAGAAAAATGGTTTGTTTGCTCAATACGCGTTTCGTAAACAAAGTATTTTTAGAAATAGTATTTTTAGTAATATGTTTTATGTAAGCAGACTGGGGATTTCTTAAGCTACCTAAATGCAAACAAGCAAGTGTGATGAATGGAACACCTACTGCTAGGCTCAGGTATTTCTTATGTTGGTTTAGCCAAATACTAACGCTATCAGAAAATTGTTCTCCTGATCTGAAAACAAAGCCTCCCATGCTCACATCACATTGGGCAGGTATTTGTTTTCACTTGGAGCTTACTTCTTCACTATAGACTTACTTCTTAAGAGAGAACCAGCTGCTCTTTGGGTATTTGGGGCCTGGCTTACAAAAAGTGTATTAAGAAACTGCAAATCTGCTCTACTTATCATCAAAATGTTTTCAAACAGACCACTAACCATTCACATACAAGTAACTTGATGATGTCTCCAAGCTAGAAATTTTAAAAGATGGAGGAAAAAAAGTATTACACTGTCAAAGGCAGAGTCTGAAGTTATATATACATACTGTATCATATAGTACTATACTATATATCATGCAAGACATGTAATGGAAGTGTAAAATACAGAATTGCTCATTATGAACAGTAATGTGTGTTTGCTGTTACAACCTCCTATTTCACAGATTTTGAAGCCAGATAAAAAGCATTACGAAGATCTGGTCTGATCTGTGGTGTTCACCAGGCTACCCTGGAAGCAAGCTTCCAAATCCCACTGGAGCTACTGCGTATCTTTAGAAAGGACATGCAGCTCTCCCTTAAAGGTTCCAAGTTTTACACATTACATCTTCTCAATGGTTAACCAATCCTACTTATATGATCCCAACAATTTCTTCTCCAGGGCAGGGGTGTTACTCTGAAAAACTGCATACAGCTCTCTCCTGTAGCTCAGAACTTTCTTGACAAGACTACTTGCATTTAATTGTTTCAGTCTTTCCTTATGAGTTGCTCCCCTTCACTCACTTTGCCAAGATTCATTGCTACCTCCTGAACCACCTTTGAGTCACTGGATTTGTTCTAGAAGTGAATGCCCAGAAATGAACTCACTGGAGGCAGCCCCTTCTTGTACCCCCTGATAGGACCCCCCTCAAAGCATGAATTTGACTATTTGAAACTTGAATTCCTGCCCCATCTCAGCACATCTCAGAAACATCTTGCTCTCCAACTTCTTTTCTGCCCCTAAAGAGTTACAGTGCAGTTGATTTCTGCTCTGTACACAAAGGGTCTTTTTTCTTTTTGACCTGTATTTTAACGTCTGAGGTATCTCAAGCTGTTTCTCTGTCTTCATTGGTGTTGCAGCAGTTCCCATTGTTACCATCTGCAGATATCATTAACATACTGTTTATACTCTGTATTCCAGGTCATTAATAATAAAGATATTAAGTCTGGCTTTACTTACCTTCCCCTACATATCTCCCTAGGCACCTGTTCCCAGCTGTTTAACCCTGCTCCTTGCAATTCTTCTGCTCACGTGACCGTTCAAGTCAACCAAAATTTTTTTGTATCAGTGTTTGTGAGAAAGAATCAAATACATTACTTAGAGCTCTGTGCATAACACTCACCCTACTGCATTGCATATAGCCAAGTTTGTCATTCTGTTCCGTGTGGAAGAATTAAGTTTGATTGGCTCAAAGTACGGATAGTCCTTGTGTGGCTTCTTTCCTTTGTTCTGCAATTACCATTTATTTTCTATTACCTGGTCTTTAATTTGGCTGTACACTTACATCATTTTTGGCTTGCTGCAACCCAGAGGTAGAGGAGTTGCACATGCATTGCACCAGATCCATCTGGTCCTCGATCCTGCTGCTGGCAGCAACCAGCAGTTGGTATTTGAGGCAAACGTTAAGGGAAGAATATTCATCTGCCTGATACTGAAATTCCCTCCTGATGGCCACAGGAGATCAGTATATAACTCAGGGCACAGTTTCATCACCCAGATAGCTCTTCATCCTGCAGAGTTATAAAGAGATGGCAGAATTCCCTGAAGTCAGTTGAATGGAGTGAAATCTTGAGCATGCTGGATTTGCTCAGCACTTCAGGAAGTTGGTCTAAGAATTACCCAGGTTTTTACAGAAACGGAGCCAGCAGCAGGAGCTCTGCCGTGAAGTCATCAGGCTGTGAAGTCATCAGGCTGACCGCGTGCCAGTCTGTGACACCTATCCAGGAGCTGCTTGTCCTTTTTAGTAGCATTACATGGGCAGTCAGTGAAATCCAGAAAGCTTGCCTGTACAAGGAGGTACTGTCAAGGGCCGTTGTCCTTGGCTGTTGCTATGGTTCACAGTTGCTTCACAAGAATTAGTGGTGGGGGTTGTCTTAGCACCTGCGGGTCCCTGCCAGCTGCACAGTGTGGGTGCTGCCGGTTAAAATGTACAGAAGCCATAAGCATGGTGAATCTTCACCAGTGCAAGCTCAGCTCCAGAGATGCACACACAAGTTGCTCACCTTAAAAAAGGGATTAATTTTACGCTTGTAGGGAGTGATCGTTAAGCTCCAAGTAATAGTTTAAAAGTCTGATCCCACTGAAGTTAACGTTGGGTTTACAGGTAGCGTTGCTTTGTGATTCCATTCATGGTGCTGCAGAGCACAGGTGCCATTCCTTCATCAGTTGTATTCATCAGCTGTATTTTTATTCTCTATTGTCTTAAGGTTATAATAGCATTCACAGCTCATTTATAGGAGTATATTCAGAGTTTTCTGCAAACACACTTCTATGTTAATTTAGCAAAAAATATTTATGTGTATTCAAGTATTCAATTATTCCTGTTTCTGAGTTTCCAAATCTCATGGCTTCTGTGTCTTGTCTCTGGGGCCCGATCCTGTGTTCACTTACTGGACTGAGAGATAAGTTTAGAACCTTGGATTTGCAAAGGCCGAGTTTGGGTTTTTGTTTTGTTTTGTTTTTTATCCAGCAAATTGGCAGTGCTAGAAAAATAATAAAGCACTTCTTACAGGCTGAATAGAGGTAATGATTTCTGGGGAAGATTATTTACTGTTGTACAGTAAGGTGAAACAATCAGCAAAATTTCTCAGCATTCTTTCCTGTACTGGGTCCCTAGGAATCAACGTTCAGTAAAAGAAAAATTTGACTTTTATTGTCAGCATTGATCTGATCATGAAATCCCATGCTAGCTAGTCCCTCTATCAAATATTGCCCATCTTGTTTCTTCTGCTTGTCAAAAACCAGTTTCCGTTTGTAAGTGTCCTTGGTTTAGCTCTTCTACATAAAATCTTAATAAAAGTAATACAGGCAAGTCTGTCTTTACTGGTAAAATGCAGGCTTGTCTGCAGTGCTTTTGTAAAAACCATACAAAGGGGCTTTCCTTTAAATAATACTCCAGTGCTTTTCAAGAACCTTGCCCAAGACATTTTCCAGGATTCAGCATTATCACGAGGCACAGTGTGTGCATATCCCAAAGATGCAGCTGAGGGAAAGAATACGAGGGGTCCCAGAACTGCCATCCTTTTTATTTGAGTACATGCTTGTATGACTCTTCAGAAAACCACTTACTACCTGTATATAAACCAGACTAGGCATAATGTGAACAAAAGGACACCTGCTATAGAGAAAGAAATGTCTTGCCAAGAGGGAAAAAAAAAGTTGTTAGCTCTTAATCCTCTTAAGTATTTCAGAGTGCGAAGTAAAGGGATGATGATCTGCTTGTTAGGCTTCTGATAACATCCAGCTGTTAGCCTGGTGCTAACAGTGATTTTTTGAGGAGTCAGCTGTATCTGCCTACCCCAGCACAGCATCTGACCCACTGGATTTAGAAGCTTGGAAACTATGAAGTGGTACTATCATTAAAAATACTACATACAAAAGTAACAGTTCAGGACAAGGCAGATTAAGTCTTTGCAGAAGTTTTAATTCTGACAGAAACTTTTCTCTTGAGTTTCCAGGCTTAGTACATAAATGGCAGGAAGCTTGTTTTTCACTGGGAGCTCTCAAAGCACTCGTAGGCTCATAAGGAGAAGCAGCCTAGAACTAGTCACACTTCATTAGCAGTTCCAGTTCAGCACAAACCTGCTTCTTGTTCCAGCAGATTGAAACACAGCAGCCCAGCACAGCTCACTGCTCCTGTCGTTTGTAAATCAGGAGCACTGGCTGGGCAGAGGTAGCCTTACATGCCAGTAACCTGGGTTCACAGGAGAAGGGCAACCCCGCTGGAATGGTTGGGCTGACTAGTTTGCAACAGTGTCCACAGCAAGTGACAGAAGGATGCTGAGGACACTTGGGTGCCAGGGGAAGCTTGCGCTTCTCTGGTTCTCCACCATTCTTCCCAGCTGCTTCTGTTGTGTCCACCCCAGTTAGGTGCATCTTTCGCTACTTGCAGGAAGGAGTCAGTAGGAACTTGGGAGTATGTGTTTCATCAGATTAATTAATCTGATCAGTCGTGTTTGCCCTGTTCTAGGAGAAGACATAAAAGCATATCTTGTAGTAAAAGAGATGTCTTGGAGTAAAAGAGATGCATCAAACCACCACGGCTGAGGCTGTGATCATTACATGCACAGAGTGATGATGTTCAGGACATCATATTCGGAGGGAGCAGGTCACACAACTGTGTTTATACAGCTAGGTCACTGCTGTTTGTTAGCAGTTCAGACCCAAAGCAGGCTGGGTTGCCTAGAAAGGTGAAGATGAGACTTTAGTTATATGGCCTGCCTTAACAGGTTTGAGCTGAAGATGCAGAACCTTGGATATGGCTCTGAAGTTTAATGACACTTGAGTTCAGCAGTTAATTTCAGAAGTCATTGCTTCAAGTCTTCAGCCTTAAAGTTCTGGTCTGGATGCAAAACGACATCTATATTTTGGATCCTGTCTGTGTCCTTCTAGTCCTCACATGATGGAGTAGAGGTGTCTACAGCAAACTCAGCAATACAAGATATTTTTCTATATAGAGTGAAAACCATACCATCCTTCCAAAAAAACCCTCATTTATACCTGGTGTTTGCCACATGGGAATTCAGAGAGGAAGTTGCTTGTAGACCACGATTCCAGTGACACTGTTCTCTTGTTATTAGTGAAAACTCTTTTGTTTGTGTCCAGAAGTGTGTTCGTGCTTTCCAGTAACATCATAAACCAGGTGCTAGAGATAATACAGTAGAGGAAATACCAATGACTTGACATATGGTATGGTAAACAATCCACCACTGAAATTATTCACACTTGAATTTGAAATGGGAGTGTATCATGGGAGAAAAGCCTGTATTCCACTTTCCTCCCTTCTGCTGGCTACCAGACATTTTATTTCACATTGGTATGAGATCCTGTAACATGAAGGTATTTCCTGGGGAAAGTAAGCAAGTATAAATGTGACAGAGAACCTTTGCAAGAAATATCTGCAACATCACAGATGTCTGGCTATAAGAGAACTGGTCACGTTTTTCTGTGGGGAAAACAAAGAATCCAGATTATATGGCCATTGCAAAAAAAATAAAATAGAAGTTTCTTTTCTTTGATGATCAAATATTCAAGTGTGTGTTTGCGTAAAGCTGTGATTCCAGATAAGTTTTAACCTGATAAACTGGTGTTGCTTCCCCTGAAAAGGGCAGCTCCCTTCTGCCTGCATCTACAGCTGCTTGTTCACACTGGTTTGTTTGTGCAGGGCCCTGTGTATATGTGGCAGGATAGCTGAAGGACCAAAATGCAGCCTTTGATACGGTTACTTTTCAGTTGGATGAATTCCCCGATCCATCATGCAACTGGAAGAACATCAGCATCAGCCCAGGGGTGGAGGCTGCCTGCTTTGGCAAGTGCAGATTTTGTTGACTGGAAGCAACTGTGTATTCACAGCTCAAGGCAGACACTGCCTCTTCCACACCTGAAACCTCATCTCAGAGACCACCTGAAGATAAAAGGCTGATGCTTGGATACCCAAGGAAGTGGTACAAATCGTGATGGCGTTCTTGGAAACACAATTGAGGAATCACTTAAAGTCCATGGTGTTTTTCAAAATAGGGTGTTTTGGAAACTATGGGAAGAGGGTGTTGTATACTCAATTTGTATCACTCCATAAATAATCATATTGATGACAGATATTTAATTTGTTAATTTTTCTTATGTGGTTGCTCCACTTCATCTACTGTGTGGTGGTCCTATCCTGATCCCAAGTAGAAGATGGTTTAAAACACAGTGCAATATTTTTTTACTGGTTTTGCAGCACTTCACATCATAGTAAACATCACAGGCTTGAACATTCTTCTTATGTGAAATCTCTGACTCTTACTCAATTTTTTAGTCTCAGCTGCTGCAGTTTCCCATCCAAACACAGGAAAGGATTGATTTAGTTTGCAAGAAAAAAATTCTCCGCTTCTCTGTTAGGAAAACTTACCAAATAAAGAGGCAGTGAAATACTGCAGCAGAGCCCCTGGGCAGGCTGGGGATCTCCTCTGGAGGTTTCTAAGAACCGGCTGGACAAACACATCTGACCTTGCCTCATGAAGGCATTTGGAGCAGGTGACCTCCCAATGTGTCTTCACACTATCTGTGTGCCAGTAGCAGCCTGTAGGATACTTCTGCTGTGCATTGTATGTAGGTCTAATGATCTACTGTGTGCAAGGAGGAGCAGGGGGAAGGGCCAGAAAAGGGGTTTCTGTTAGCTGATGGGTGGGTAAGTGCTTCTGATAACATACTTGAGGTCAGCATCCTCCCAAAGGGGGAACAGGCTCTGCAGGAGGAGCTTCGACAGGCGGTGCTTCTGGGCTGGAGGCTTCTCCAGCCAAATACAGTTGTCTCGTCCCCCTCCAGCTGAAGGAGGGATAGGTTTGTAACAATGTGAGCGCAGAAGGTGGTCTGGAGGAAGCTTACAGGTACAAAGAGGACAGCTGGCATAGGAGTTAAACGTATTTTTAAAAAATCCTCTTTTTGTGGAGGTGCAAACATCTTTTCTAGAATAATGACACACAGTTGTAATAACGTACAAGTTCTAGCCATGCCCAGCAGTTATCTCCTGTATAAGCAGAAAAAGCAAGTAAAGAGCAAAGCAACAAATCCATCACCACCACAAGAAGCATGGTGGCTACACACTGCAGTACGTGTACGGCACAGTGTACTTTGTCTTTTATTTCAAGAAACTAGCAGAGTTCATCAGTTTTTACTCTCTTTGCTAAAAACAGTGGCTGTAGGTCAGCCAGGATCTCTGTGAGTTGAGACCACAGTATCACATCATTGTTTTTGCGTCCAACAACATCCAGAGAGGAATGTTGGAACTTGGACTTCGTTGGTCCAAGCTGGACTTACTTAGGTTACAAGCTTTCCAACTCCTGCTAATCAGGAATTTCCAGACGGGGCAATAATAAGCAAAAAGAAAGGGTCAAACAACAAGCTTGTCAGACAACAAAAACTAGAGACTATATTCTCGAAGCTCTGGGGCAATGCTTTACTTCAAAATGTAGCAGGAGAGGGCAGAAAAAACATTAACTTTACCATTTAGCTCAGTGTGGGCATGCAGAAATTACTCTTCTCTGGTGAGCTAGAGAAAGAAATACAGAATTCGGCTTTCAAGGGGAAGGCACCTTTGTAACCCCAAGTATACTAGGGAGGAAAANAGCTGAAGGACCAAAATGCAGCCTTTGATATGGTTACTTTTCAGTTGGATAAATTCCCCGATCCATCGTGCAACTGGAAGAACATTAGCATCAGCCCAGGGGCGGAGGCTGCCTGCTTTGGCAAGTGCAGATTTTGTTGACTGGAAGCAACTGTGTATTCACAGCTCAAGGCAGACACTGCCTCTTCCACACCTGAAACCTCATCTCAGAGACCACCTGAAGATAAAAGGCTGATGCTTGGATACCCAAGGAAGTGGTACAAATCGTGATGGCGTTCTTGGAAACACAATTGAGGAATCACTTAAAGTCCATGGTGTTTTTCAAAATAGGGTGTTTTGGAAACTATGGGAAGAGGGTGTTGTATACTCAATTTGTATCACTCCATAAATAATCATATTGATGACAGATATTTAATTTGTTAATTTTTCTTATGTGGTTGCTCCACTTCATCTACTGTGTGGTGGTCCTATCCTGATCCCAAGTAGAAGATGGTTTAAAACACAGTGCAATATTTTTTTACTGGTTTTGCAGCACTTCACATCATAGTAAACATCACAGGCTTGAACATTCTTCTTATGTGAAATCTCTGACTCTTACTCAATTTTTTAGTCTCAGCTGCTGCAGTTTCCCATCCAAACACAGGAAAGGATTGATTTAGTTTGCAAGAAAAAAATTCTCCGCTTCTCTGTTAGGAAAACTTACCAAATAAAGAGGCAGTGAAATACTGCAGCAGAGCCCCTGGGCAGGCTGGGGATCTCCTCTGGAGGTTTCTAAGAACCGGCTGGACAAACACATCTGACCTTGCCTCATGAAGGCATTTGGAGCAGGTGACCTCCCAATGTGTCTTCACACTATCTGTGTGCCAGTAGCAGCCTGTAGGATACTTCTGCTGTGCATTGTATGTAGGTCTAATGATCTACTGTGTGCAAGGAGGAGCAGGGGGAAGGGCCAGAAAAGGGGTTTCTGTTAGCTGATGGGTGGGTAAGTGCTTCTGATAACATACTTGAGGTCAGCATCCTCCCAAAGGGGGAACAGGCTCTGCAGGAGGAGCTTCGACAGGCGGTGCTTCTGGGCTGGAGGCTTCTCCAGCCAAATACAGTTGTCTCGTCCCCCTCCAGCTGAAGGAGGGATAGGTTTGTAACAATGTGAGCGCAGAAGGTGGTCTGGAGGAAGCTNGAATTCGGCTTTCAAGGGGAAGGCACCTTTGTAACCCCAAGTATACTAGGGAGGAAAAACTATTACAGAAATAATAGTACAGTATAATTCTATTTAAATTATAAATTTTAAAACATCATGTCACAGCTTCAACAATAATAATGTTAGCAAGGATTTTGTACCAATTTTTGAAGAACTCAAGGCAGATCAAAAGTTTGGAAATGCCCAAGTGTCCTTTTTAATGCTCTGTTCACCCATTCAGTTCAAAATGCAAAACTTAACTCTGCTTAAGCCCCTGAATCTCTCATTTTAGGAAGCTAGTCAGTTTATACTTCAGCATGCACTGTAGGACCTGATCAGTTCTAGAAGTTGTTCATGTTTTTTCTTTATACTTTACAGTTATTTTTCCTGGCAAAGAAAACAAATACATTATATGAATGTTTACGGTCCAATCACATTATACTAATGTTTTCCAGATGAATGTAACTATTTTTAGAGATACTAATGAATCTTTATTTTTGCTTCCCTATAGAATTTCATATGATCCCACAAGATATCCTAAATACATTCCTGAAGCGTACTGTCTGTGCAAAGGCTGCCTCATGGGGATCTTTGGCGAGGAGAACTTCCACTTCCGCAGCACCCCGGTGTACATGCCCACAGTCATCCTCCGGCGCACGTCCTCATGTGCTGGGGGCCGTTACGTCTACACAGAAGATTATGTCACTATCCCGGTGGGCTGCACTTGTGTACCTGAGCAAGAAAAAGAGGCTGAAAGTGTAAATTCCAGCATAGATAAGCAAGAAATGAAGTTGCTGGTAAACCAGAACAAGCCATCATCAGAATGAAGAATATATGGAGTTGTGTTACAACTCTGGCTTCACATCATCATTTCACCACCCCAGAAAACTGCACCACAGCAGCAAAAAAAATCAACTTAGCCTCTTCTTCTACTTGCAGTTATTTCAGTTATAAGATGGAAAGCTTTGTCCAGTTGCTCAGATAATTAGAGATGACAATTCATATTAAGAACTTCTTTAGCTCATGTGAGTATTTGTTGCAAATTCAAGTGTAGCTTTTTTTTCTTTCCTTAGAGCAGAACATTTTATCCTTGCTTATTCACAGTAAATTTTAGAAAATGATGCAACTGTAAGATGTTCTAGCTATTACTATAGCAGACTACTGGTTGTAGATATTCTTAAGGAGTCTTTTTTACTCTACTTCTAAATACCCTTACATAAAAATTGCATAGCTGCCTTACATGTGCCAAATCAGCAGTTTAAAGGCTAATTTCTCAGGCTGGGACAGCCTTCCTTTATATTGCATATCTCAACTCCAAGCAGTGTTCTTGGCTGCTACATCCTTCTACAGCAAGGAAACCTTTGCTGAGTTTGAGTCATTCATGAAACAGTATTCTGTGAGTTTGCTATTTTTTAAACTTGCCAAATTGCTAAGGGTACAAAAGTGTTGATAAAAAGCATGCTAGAATATTGTAAAACTGCAGTAGGCTTTTCTGTTGTGGACTATGTCTAATTGCACAGAAAATACCAACTAGAAAAAAATACGGTAAACTATTAGATTTTGTTCATTAACTGCTTAACTGTTCCTTGTGACAAAACGGTATTCTGTACAGTTGAAAGGACGAAATCTTTTCCATGTTAGGAGAGGAGATTCCCCATTAAAAAAATAAGTATGGAGGGTAGGCTTCATCTCAAGTACACTGCAGATGAGTAAACAGGCTAGATCTTAACTGCAGGTGCTACAGAGATCATTGAGATGAGTCCCAGTCAATCCAAACTTGTTAAATCCAACTGATTTATACAATTAGTGTTACTCATTTTTCCCTATGCTACACGTAAGAGACAATTGCCTGCAAAAGATGCTAGTCTGCAGAAAAGCAGACTTCCATCTTTGCAGCTCTGTCTTGATGGCAAGCCCTAATGAGAAACCCCAGATACACGAAACCTTCCATTTCCCAAACAAGGGACTGAAGGTCCTTGTACAAACGTAACTCCTCAGAGGGCCACAATCACCAAAGCTGACAAATCTCTGAATGCACAGCAGAGAATATCTTGAACAGCTGAAGGATCACAACTGCACTAGCACTACAAAAAAGAATAAACACCATACATAGCAGTGTATTTGCTATGTCAAGAATCTCAGCATTTGGCTTAATCCATAGTGGAGAAAGTCCCTATGCTATGTAAACACTTGCTCCTTTGGAGTGTCGGATGAAGAATGGAAAGACTATGAGCTAAACAGAATTAACAAGTTGAATGGAGAATGAAAATCATACGACAACTTCTTGTCTTGGTGCATAATTATTGACTGTGCTCTTTGTGACTCAGTCTAGTGTAACAGTACTTTTATAGTGCAATCTGTATAGCTTCTTACAAAGCTTAAACCAACTCTAGGAACTCCAGAAACCAATAAAAGATTCCCATCGTAATGTCAGATTGATGTTTGTAACGGTGTTTCTTGTGCAGATCCTTTTCCACAGTTCTACTCATCTTCAGATCTGTGTTTCCTCAAATTGTGATGCTTCTATCTCAAGGGGGTTCTCAAAGGAGGGTTCAAAGAAGGTTGTAAGTGTTTATACTACTCAGGGAACAGCTAATTGCATAGCTGCTGCCAGCAATTAAAGGCAGTTACCTCTTCCCTGGAGATTGTAAGTACTTGCAGCAATTACATCCACTTTTCCTTCCTCCTAATGGGGAAGAACTTCTCACCCTCTGAGAAGAGGGAAATGGTAATCAGACAGAGGGGCTCAAAAGGGAAGCAGACCCACAAAACTGGAGAAACACTGCATCAGATGATGCTTCAGCAGTCAAACCTCTTACAGTTTCACTATTAAATTGAGTTTTTTTCTCCACGCACGCATTTCAGACAGGGTGAAGTTGGACCTTCAGACTCCACAGCATAGGAAGCAAAAAGTCTTCACAGTAAAAGGCAGTAAAAAACCCCAGTAACAACAACAAAAAAAAATCTCAAACCACACAGCCCTTAACATTTAATAAATACCCAGAAAGGCTGCCAGCTAAAGCTCTGGCTAATCACTGCCCTCCAGCAAAACTCATCAGTCTGCCCACACACTTCTGTTGTACAACTTTGCAACAAATTAGTTACTAGAGCACATGGATTTATTTGTGTGATGTGGAGGAAAAAAAATCTCACTTTTGGTTACAACTGTCTTGTCCTGCAGGTATAAATTATGGAGTCAGTTTGAGGTTTTCAAGTAACTAGAGCATGTTCTGGGAATTCCTGGGAGTCGCAGGCTAGGATCAGGTAAATGGAACACAATTGGTTTCACTGATCTAGTAAAACAGATGCTTTAGCTTAAATATAGCTCCAAGAATTGGGTGATTGAAAGAAAAGTGTTAGAGAACTGCAAAACCTCAATGGATCAATAGATTTTGTATGTTGGCGACTGTCTTCTTGTCCTACTGCAACAAGTGTGGAAAGCTTCCCATAGTTACAGGCAACCTCATGTTATCTTTCTCAGAAACCTGTTTTCCTGTTTTAATCCTCACTACCTTCTGTGACAGACTTCTTAGCTGAGCCAATTTGCTTCCCAATCCAGCTTTCCAGTTGGTTGCCTCTTAAAAGCTATATTTACATTTTAGCATGAGCAACTGTTTGATAATAATTTGTTAGCGAACAACTGTTTGTTAATACTTAACATCAAGAACTATTAGCTACACAAACATTTGCTAACCTTCAAAATATCCTTCCATATATAAATCCTCTCCGCATTTCTCATGTGGAAAAGGTTCAGTATTAAATGTAGTTTGCATTTGTTTGGAATTTTTTTTTAAAGAGATCATCACTTCATAGATTTACATCAGTTTCACTTCAACTGTGGTGTGACATTTTCCAGCTTCTAGCCCTCTGGTTACAGCTGCCACAGCTTTGCCTTTAATTCGCATGGGAGGAGAGGGGGTCATTGGAGTTGCTTCAAGGCTCACAAACTGTTGACACAAGGCAGACATGAAATGCCTCATTGAGCCAACTCCAAGCCCAATAAATGCAAACAGTTCAAAGCTGAAACTATCTGGCAGCTGCTGCTGATCTGAGAAAATTTTTGTTGTGCCAGGAAAATCTTTTCCTTCAATGAGGTTGTCCCTGGAATACATAAGGAGCCACAAAACACAGAACAATATCCTTGGTAAAAAGATTATTTTCTTCTCTGTAGTATCACTTAAGATGGTAGGAAAATTTGTATCATGCAGGAAGGCTGGGAAAAGCCTGAGATGCTCGTTTCGGTCTACTAACCAGTCATTACATGGAGGTGTTGGTCTGAATAGGCAGAGGTCTACAGCTGCAAGTAAATGTGAAATTGCCAACAGCAAGGGGAAAAGAGAAAAAGGCTGTGATGTGCTCACAAAGTATGAATGCCCATTAGTCTCGCTGGGATTAGGGAACAGCCATCACTACCTGGACTAGGGCACATGACGCAGATCTAGTCAGTCCGATATAGGAACTACCACTTTTTTTTTTGCTGTACTTGTATCTAAGGAGGCTGCAAAACATGAGTAGAACCAGAGTGGCAGCACAGCTGTGACTCCAGCTGACACGGGGCTTCTGCCACCCGAACCCAGCCACCCTGTTCCCCACCTCACTGCACAGCACCGGGGCTGTGCCCTGCAGGTAACCGAGGGAGAGTGACAAAACCAACCATCAGAGATGTACCACTTGCTGTGGTACAGAGGGGCACAGGTGGAGGGGTGAAGGCAATTGTGTGGCAGAGACAGGCTAACTGCAACATCAAGCCGAGGGCAACACCATTTTTATCAGGGAGTGCACGTTTGTAGAGCCAGCAGGACATGGTGATGTGCTGGGGCTGCACAGTGCCTGTTGCTGCAGCCAGGAGGATATCGCACATCTCTGCTGTCATAATGCCACCGGGAAAGTAGCATGGTGGTAACACCACCACAGTCTGTTCCAGTAGAATGTCCATCCATGTCACATCCACAATAAATCTACCTGACACTGAGGGGTTCTTTAAATAATCCTATTACAGAAAAAAAAAAAGATTTTGCTGTTGTATAATAATCCTTAAAGTTTCTGCAAAGACACAAAGTACAAATTCACGATGAATTTTTGCGACTTGCCACCTCAAAAACACAGCTACTTCCTTGGAAACAAGTATGAAAAAATAGTTCACCTCCTATCGTTGAAGGCTGTGAATGCCACTAGTCAAGCTCTGCTTGGGCAGCTGCCTGCATTCACCAGTCTTTTAAGTGGGAAGCCAGTGGACAACGGGCTGCTGTGTTGAGTGCACTTACAAAGATTTATGTGTACCCTCATTTTCAGGATCATGCATCTTCACAGTGCCTCTTTTCAAAGCTGTCTGATCTGCATTCAAGAAGCAGCAGTTATTTTCTTGACAAACTGAATTTCTTGGTACAACTGAATGGTGCATTTGTATTTTTTTAAGAAAGGTCTGTGATGAAGTGAGCAAACTTGTATTTTAATTCTGATATAGAGAGCCCAACAACACATTTACCAAAATTAAGCAGACAACTGAAGGAATCAATAGCAAAGCAGCAACATAGGTGAAGCTCGTATTTGAACAGTGTGTTTTAGTTTAGGTGGGTGGCAGGGGGATGAGTATTCTCCCTTCTGGCAATCATACCTGTCCCACTTGAAGTCTTTACGTAAAAATAGTTTCAGGAGTTGCTTCATTGTCTCCATCTGCTTCATGTGCAAGACAGTGAGGTAATAAACGTAGAACAGCTTACAATTGTGAAGTACAGATCTGTGCCAATACCTATGCATTTAACATTCTGGTTTGCTTTCTTATTTTGAAATTGGCCACATAAAAGTAGTGGTATAGCCTCCTGGAAAACGGCTAAACCCAGCTGCGTGTGACCTGTGAGCAGTCGGAGGACTCTGGCTTTACCGGGCTCAGCAGGAAGGATGGATCCTGGTTTGAAAAGCAAACCTGTGCCATCGGCCATGGACTCACAGACTGGCAGAAGAGCCCAGTCCCCATTCCCCCTGTGAGCTCTTCCTCTGATGCACTGTTCTTGTTTTAACAACACCTATTACCAGTCTGACAGAAACCCAAGGCATGTGACAGAGAAAGAAAACTGGTATCATGAAACTCAGGAATACTCCGTGGGAGGAGAGGTGAGTTTTCACCCAAAATCAGTAGCGTAGTCAAAAGGTTAGTCAAAATCAGCTTTAAAAATTCCCAATTAACAAAAATCTCTACTATCCCAAACCAGAGTTTTTCTCATGTATCATGTTCTAATTGAGTGAAATACAGCCCAAACCTTGTATATAAAATTTAACATCTATTAGAAACAGTAAGTTTATCAATATGTTACATTATACCTTAGTGGCAGTGTAAGAATCAATGATTTCTAAGATGCTTCTGTTCTACTGCTCTGCTGCTGTCTGTGGAACAGGAGGCAAAGATAAACTGGGCAATTGAAAAAAAAGGTCTGTTCTTGTAACTCCAAACCTGACATACTTGTAAATCACCTTTTGCTTTATACTAAAATGTATTAAAAAGCAGGTACTGTATTTAATCAGATCCATTATGATTCAGGATTTAACAGACTAACACGTATGGGTCACACTACTGCAAAAGTACCTCATAACCAACTAACTCCAAGTGAGAACTCACACAGTCTGAAGCAGTAATGCAAGGGCTGGCTGGTGTGTTGTGTCTGGCCTCACTGATCTATAGCATTGTTGATGAAAGCAAAGCTCTCTCTAATGGGGAAATCCTTATTATGCTTTTTTCAGGGAGACATCAGGTTTATACCACCTCTGGAGACTGGCATAACTAGTAACTAGAAGAGCCTAGTTGTGTGGGTTTTTTAAAAAGTCAAGACTTTTTGGTGCTCTAACACACAAACATTGCAAAATAAAGGCACTGTACTTCTGCAAAGAGACCTTTAACAACTTACATTATTTATTCTCTGGTATAGCATACGTACACAAGTTTACACGGTGGTAAGTGATGACAAAATCGATCTCATCTTTTACAAAAAGAAAGTCCAGGTTTGCGACTAGGCTTTAGAGAAAAGGTGAAACAATACTGCAAGATTTTATAAAGCCAGTCTGGCAACAATAGTGGATAGTAGGTCTTACCTTACTTGGCAATGGGTAGGTAGTTCTGATTATTATTAAAAGCAACTGGAGAGGCCTCCCCAGAAGGAGACCTATTTTGTTTTCTAGGTATCCTTTATAAAAACATCAGCCTGATGGATAATGAATCTGAAAATACATGACATGTTCAGAACAAATGTGTCTCAAACCTTTTACTTAGGGAGCATCTCTCAAGATTGAAAGGAGACCATAATTCATGCTCTTTCAACCATTCACTAGCTACCAAGTCATCAGTTCTGATGCAATGACAATGTCCTGATGTCTGTGAGGCAAGCACCTGTGTGTTGCTACAAGCCAACCAGTTAAAAATCACTCCAGAGAGGTCACTGAAGAGTCCTTGAATGGCAGAAACTGCCAGTTAGAATTAAACTCTAACAGAGAAGTTCCCGTTATCCAGCACCTGCATTGTTTGGTCCCCATTTACCCAGTAGGTAAGATACAAAACGCAGTAACTGCAAATGCATACACATTTAAAAGAGAGATGCCATCACACCATGTTGATTAAAGCTAGCTCAGAAAACACTGCTGGAGCTGAATATTTCAGCATTGAGAAAATCAGAGTCACTGATTAAAAAACAGAAAAAAGGGTGACTGAAAAAGTGGTAGATCATCTTCTGAGAATCAGTCCAGTCCAGAAGCATAGTTCACGTAACATCGAAATTCATTGGCTAAATTTCGAGAGTGTTTTGGAATAAACTTGCATATCTTCACACCAAGATGCTTTGCTGCCTGTTCCTCCATGATTGCACCTGCAGCAAAAATAGTGGCATTTGATGAGGAAAACACAGTAACAGAATGTTGAGGCTTTAATAGCTCCTCCCAAATGCTTATACACAGATCCTGCTTTTTTTTAGAAAACAAGGCTTGAAGCAGCTTTAACGATTTTAACAACTAAATCCATTGGCAAATTTAAAATAAATCTGAAAGAATGGAAGATGCCCCAAGGAAATCAATGTCAGAGAAGTTTCATAAAAATAGGTAAAGGGTAAGATCAGTGCCCCTTTTATAGAAAACAGAAACTTGAACTCAACCTCCTTGCTACATGCCAAAGAAATTACATGGTAGGGAGCCATGGGAAATGCAAACAGATTACATATACTCTTCCACTTAAATAAACCACAGTGCGATATTTACAGCTACACACTGAAAAATCACTTCCTTGAGCAGTGTTTCTCAAACTTTGTAAACTGAAGGACCACCTATCCATTTTAGGGAAAAAAATTCTGAGAACCATCCTTGTGCATGACTGCCATGTGCAATTAAGCCAAGAAGTAGGCTTTCTGTGGCCATATATTATTTTAATTTTTCTTTATTTTGCCTGCTTGGTTGACTTCCCTCAAGTTGTATGTAAAGGGGGTTTTTGTCCTTTGTTTTTTTGCAAAAGTTTCATGGATGTCTTCAGATGTCTTGTTAATAAGATTACAGTTTAAGAAACACCATGACTAAGGTGGATATTCATCACTTCTTAACCCAGCAAGTGCATATTCATAAAGAAGGACCTGCAAGTAAGCTGGTAAGTTTTCCAGTTTTGCTGCTTTTACCACTGGATTTAATTCCTCTTGCTGCATCTCAGTGCCTAAGATCTCCTCACTTGAATCACAGTGGCAGAGTCTCCTCAAACATTCACTCACAGTACAATTTCTACGTTTACCAGTAAGGATAGGTAATACAAAAAAAAAATGGACTTATTTGGTTTTCTGTTCAAGACATAGCTAAAATCATCCCACTTTACTGAACAAAGGACACTGCAACCTATTCATCATTCTTTCTATTTAGCTCACCTAAGACACTAGATAGTATGTGGCAGCTGAAATCCTGCAGCTACTGACATGTTTAGAAAATCACAAATTCATAAGGTTATTCAAAAAGAAATTACCAGTAAGTTGCACCTCCGTTTGCCATACCCAGCACTCAATCATTGCAATTAGAGAGTGGCTTTTTTACAAGAAAAAAATATTTCTGGAACTTCGCAGCACACTCTTACAATTCTTCAAATATTTAGTAAAACTTGTAATGCCATATGCAAAAAGTACTGACTTCAACTATTAAAAACCACATGCCTTCAGTTTAAAATAAAGGTTGAACTAAAGTATTCCAATAGAAAGCTTAGGATACATATTCCTCCTTGAATCAATGATAAGTTAGTATTACTGGGTTAGTATTTTTTTTGCTCGAGTAAGTTTGTCTTTTGAGAGAGAGAAAAAGATGTTTAATGGTGACCTAATATTTTTATTAATTATACCTGTGCAAAGCAGAATCTTTCCTTTGGTTAAGTACTTGATGGTCTCTGCAGTTTTTTGAAGACATTCCTCAGACAGATAGGGTGGATCTGCTATTACAATGTCAAAACTGTGTGGCAGGAGATTTTCAGGTAAGTTCAAAGGGTGGTTGTAATCATAGAAGATAAATTCTTCTCCGTATACAGAAAACCTTCTGTCATACTCCAGTATACACACTGAGAAGTCTTTACCATCCTGTTCTTTCAGTTTCTGGTACACACTTGGTGCACTAACACATGCTATCCTGAAAAAGAGACAATAGCTAGGAATATTAATTCAAAAGGCAAACAACAACAACAACAATAAAAACTCTACAGTAGTCCTCAGGGCTGCTTTGGGAAAACATTTTAAACGTTAGTCCCAAAAACGTAAGCTATTCTTCCTCCATTTTAACCAATAATTAATAACAGAGTTTTAAGTATTAAAGCCGTTACCTACTCAACCTCCATGCTGCACAAAGACCCTAAGCTTAACTACAGAGAAAATCTTGTTTCAGAACAGCAAGGAAATATACTTGAAAACTTGAAATTAAAAACGACTCCTTACAGAAATAGGAAGAAAACCAAGTTTTTCCATCTGTTCTACAGAAACACTGTATGAAGAAAGAATTACAAGTCATTAATATACTCTGGAGCTCTTTGTGTTTCTCAAAAAAAGAAAAAGATTCATGGTAAACTTTTACAAGGCAGAGCCTACAACATTCAATGAAATGCTAAATGGTGACATCACTATGAACTATTAGTTAAATAACGGCAAAGAACTTCTGCAATATCTCAATTGAATACAGATGAAGTACAATGAGTAATGAATTAAACTGCATGCTCGTTCCACATAGTAGAAACAAAGTATTTACAGAAAAGACATTACATCTACAACATGATTATTAAAACCTACCTGCCACCTTTTCCAGCTGCCACAACCGCTTCGTTAGCCAGGCATGATGCAGTTTCATCACTGTACCAAAACTGGCTCAGTTGCTGAGAAAGATAACGTGCAATTACAAACAACATCCAACCTTCTGACAGGGCTATGTACAGTTAGGTGCATCATGTTTGAAGAAGACCAAAATCTATGCAACTTCCCAGTTTGCAAATGGTAGAGCTGGATAGGTGACTATTTTCCTGATAGCCTTTTTACTGCTGTAATCCAGCGACACGCAGCAGTAGCTTACGCTGTGTTTCGAAAGAATTTACTGCAGTATCAGGAAAGCCAAGTAATGCAAAATCACTGACAAGGGCAGTTCAAACCCAAAGCACAAATGCACAATATTTATGTGCTCTTAAGATGAGTTTCTTTGGCAGAAGAGGAAAAAGGAACTTGAAAAGTGACAGTGTAGAAAGAAATAAAGAATAAAAGTACTAAATCAGAAGAGATCAGAAAAAGGAACAGTAAAAAAAAAAAACAACACAGAGACAAATAAAAAATCAGCCTGTTAGAAGAAAAAAAGCAAGGCAGCCATCCACAAAATCAAAGAAATAAAACACAGAAATATGATGTGAAAGGAAAGATCACTTGATCTTGTTACACTGTTTGTCTCAAACTCAGGGAGAGATCTTCACTGCCTTCACATGCCAGGTTGGAGTTAAAATTTCCAGAAGGGACAGGTGCTTCTGTTGGCAGCTTTATTCCCTCTCTTCAGCTAATTTCACTTCGTAGCCCCCACACAGGTGGAGAAAGAAAACTGCCCAGAATTAATATTAAAGCAAATATCCCTACAGTGTTATTCTCCATGAACAGGCTGATTTTGCCACTCTAGGAACTTCTTGAGTGTTGCCCTTTTTCATTTAATTTCGTTATCCAATCACAAAAGAAACCCAGTGAAGGCCATTCATCTAACTGTGCTTCGTTCATGGAAGTTTAGTTTCTTACCCAGTCTTCTTCTATTGAGCCAACGGAATATTGATTAAACCCTTGGGAGGTCTTCATGCCCTCTCTCTGCTGCTGTTCCGAATAGAACTCCTGGAGGGCAGCCAACGCATGGGATGAAAGCTGGGGAACATCGTCATCATCATCATCATCATCCATTTTTCTAGATGTCAACCAGAGGGGAAAAAAATAATTAAGTCAGCCCTTTTAAATGGTGAACACTTCTAGTAACGGCATCCTCTGCTGAGATAAAACAATCTCCACTGACACTGCAGACTTAGTCCTTCAGCTAACTAGGAAAACCTCGTAACAAGAGAAAACATATTCCCTCTGCTTAGGAGCTCTTAAACGAGTGAGAGGCGGACTGGAAATAACACATCTCCAGAGAGAACTCAGGAACAGCAGCAACACTGGTCCCTTTCTATACAACACAGATTTGGCTGGTGTTCTTACGGGGAAGTTGTCATTACAGTTCTCGATTTCCTGAACCTGTACACCTCTTTTTGAATCAGCTTGAGGAAAAAAAAACCCAATCTTTAGTGGATTTGGCAAATCCTATAGAAATTATTCCCTCCCAGAAATAATGGTAGCTACTGGTCACTCCTTCCCATGTTCAAAAGTCACGCAGTTTTGACTCAAACTGAAGTAAACTACTATTCCAGGATCAGCATCACCTGGCTTTGACTTCCACGCCATAAAAAGATCCCACTGAATGCCATAAGCCTTCTAAAAACAATAGCAAGCAAGAAGCTCAAGAAGATGTTTTTCTAAGAAAGAGCACACTACTTGACCAAAACTTTGTGTATTTTGTGCGTAAGAACATGGATGTAACGCGTACCAAAAAGCCACGGTGCATATACTATGGGAAAACTACAGCCGTTTGCTGAAAGCCCCTGAACTGGGCTACGCTGCACTGGGTGGCTGCCCCTGCTCACCCGAGGCAGCCCAGCAGCACCTGCCCAGAGGAACGCCGAAGCGTTGGTGTCCTTCTTCCCAGAAGAGATGGTGCCACCTCGTGGAACAAAGGAGCCCAGCACGTGAACAGCACTGGAGAACACTGCAAAGATTCTTCTCTCAAGAAACCCATTTTCTCTGCTCTGATCTAAGAACTAGTGCAGGAGCAATGACTTTACCAGGTCCTGGGCACAGGCGTATGCCTGTCTTTGTGCAGAAGTCACCCAGAGAGCCCTGTGCCACCTGAACAGTGTGCGACTCCACAAGTGTCATGTGAAGCATAGCTGCTCAAAGCTTTTCTTCTCCCCATTCCCTGCACTACAACAAGAGCTCCAGGATTCGCAGTGTCCTCCTCCTCCACCCTTCCCTCACCCTTGCAGAGCTTTCAAGACATTTCCTAAAACAGAGACTGCTGGAAAAGCGGTACCATTAACCTGCCACTGGGAGAGAACTCATCGGCATTCACCACAGTAATTACTCTGCCCTTCCACCTCCAAGTGGGAAGGACTGAAGATCCTGGCTTTTCCAAACTACTGACTTGCTGGCTTCTCAGGTGGGGTTGGCCAAGCAGGGAATCCTTCAGAGCCTAAAGACCCACCCAGTCATCAGCCTCACACAAGGGAATTCAGGAGTCAAGCTACCTAGGAAAAAACACAATGGCTCATTTTGTCCCTATTTTTTAAAATAAAATACAAATGCTTTTAAATTATTTATATTATTAAATTATGTATTATTTAAAGTATTTACTATAAAAATGACTGCAAGTTCACAGAGATAATACAGTTTCTAGCAGCAATGCTCTAACAATACGCAATGCTACAGTGCATTTTAGGCCCTGTGCAAGAACTTTTTGCATGAGGACAGATGTTAGAAGTTTAAAATCACTCCTCATCTCATAACTTTCTTTTTTATTAAGTGCATGGTACATGTAGTAATCTGGTTTGCTATTATCCCCTAGGCCAAGACACAGCTATGCTTTGACACTAAGAAACTGAAACAGATGTAAACTTGCAGTTCCTGAGTCAAAAGCTGAAATTGTTGTTTTATGTTCAGTGAGCCCATACAGACCTTTGCAAGGACTAAATCCATGGCCATGAATCGAGACCCTCGCAGATAAAACTGCTGATGAAGCAGTACCCATTGTTTCAGCAGATAGAAAGGCACATGGCCACAGACATCTTTTTTCTATAAATATTTTTAGTTGACTTTTTAATAGTCATCCTTTTGGTTTGTAAATTAAAGCCGTAGGGACACAGCAATCACCTGTGAGCTTGCAAAGAGGTAACCCAGCACACATGGTGGGGATGTTATGCACACCTATTGAGAACACTGCCAAAGCCCGAGGGTTTCCTCAGCACACATTTATTGCCCACAGACACTGACTGAGGGCAGCAGCAGGAGGACGTTCTCAGGCTCAAGAACTACACCAGAAAACGACTGAAGTGAAGTGAGTTTGTGTGAACGAGACTCGTGAATTCCCTTGGCTTCACGGCAGTGGGCAGTTCTGCGGTCTGACAGCGCCTCCACCCCCCCCCGGACAGCAGAGAGCCCCTGGCCCTTAGGGAACCTCCACCCTCTGCCACCTCCTGCGCCCCGCGCCTCCAGCCGGGCCCCTGCGCTCGGCCCTGGCCCCGGGTCCCGCTGCCCTCCCGCAGAGCCCCTGCGAGAGCCGCGCGGGGGGGCAGGGCTGCATTCCAGGAATGCCCTGGGATTCACAGCGTCCGTAACGCGCCCCAGCAGCCCCTTCCCAGCCGGGGCCGGTCACAACCCCACCCCCCACCGGGGGGCAAAGCGAGCGGACGGACACAAGGCCTCCCGGGCGCCGCACGGCCTC
>VZRW01003496.1:29834-113191 GCA_013398125.1 Aegotheles bennettii
GGCCGCCCCGCGCCCCGCCCCGCCCCACGGGTCGAGGAGGGAGGTCACTTAATACCACATAGTGCTATTGACATTTTACATGGATTGTAGAAGTGATTCAAAAAACCAACCCTCAAACAGAATTACCAGTATCCGTACATTCTAACATCCCCATTGATTTTACTATGCCCCTATTCATGCGGTTCTCTCAAAAAATGCCCTGAGATACACACTAACATGGAAACTTAACGGTATTTTCTGGCTAGAGCCTTCTTGCCTGTTTTTGCTTTTTCCCCCCAAAGATATAATCACTCTGCCACAAGAAGCAGGAAGGAAAATATATAAAATATATTTAGCAAAACCAGTAAAATTAAAGTGGAACAGAAAATGCAGTCAAGTAGCAAACATTATGCACAGCAGCAGATTTTACAGTTTTCCCCTACACATAACCTCTGTGCTTATTTCACACACACTTTTTAAGGAGAAGGGAGAAAATAGAAATAAGCTAGTGGTAAGAAAAAACACATTTTTTTCCTGAACAGTAAATGGGATTTATCGCTGTTTTTTGCTTTTGAAACTCCAATTCAGACTATATATACCTGAAGAAAAATAAGAGAACATAATTTTCTCAGTCCCTAGAGTAAAATTACACCGTCCTCCTTTTACAGACTACAGTGGTATCTTAAATAGTTACAGGATCTAGACATTATCTGGCCATCTGAAGGGATGCAGGTAACAGTCTAGCCAAGACACAAAACGAGTATCCAACTTCTCCAGCTTTCCCCAGGCTGAGTGAATTGTTTAAATACACATGCGCTTATCAAAATCCATGTTACAGTACATTTTAACAGTAGTTAAAGAAGTCATGAAAGTGCATTAACAGCCTACAAGCAGGCAAAAAGTACTTCAGAAGAAGAGTCCTTCCTCAAAGTGGCAGAAGAATGTAAACCTTCCCCGAAGGAGGGTTGATCTCGTGTGAGGACATCGGTGATCTTCCTAGAGACTCCACAGTGTGGTGGTGGGGTTTTGGCTTTGGGTTTTTCTGAGTTACAACAATCATCTGAATGAACAAAAGACCATTAGAAGTATCGGTGCTGTTCTAAAATGAAAGCCAATGTCCTGACAGCTTATTAAACCAAGTTATGAATGAGGCTTTCGAATCAATGCTTGTGTTGGAGCCTAGTGATGACTCTCATTCAGTAAACACCAAACACAGAGACTGGAAGCAGCCTGAATACACCACAAACCCAAACTGCATCATCCGAGGCAGTAAAAGTTAGAGCAAATCAAACATTCACACCTTTGCCATCACCAGCAGCAGGCCAGGCACAAGGGGGAAGAAAGAGGGAAGTACATCAGAAGTACATCACACCCAAAGCTCTGCCTTACTCTAACTTGCAAAGGCAACACAGTGTCAAAAAAATAAAATCTGACAGCATCTGATAGGTGTTAAGGTGAAAACAGTTGTTCCATGAGATTCAGATATAGACGGGAGAAAAACTAGTAACGAGTTACGGATCAGTCATAGTGGGTAACTTCAGTGTTCTCTTCAGAGACGTAGATTTGCCTGGAACATTTCCCAAAATAAAAGATGATTTTATTATTTAATTAACAAAACTCACACCAGTAGTATCACATTTCATACAATTCCAAAACAGCACTCTCTCTTTTCCCCCAGAAATGTACTGATGGAATGGCAGGCTTTTACCAATTCTTGCCAGTCTGACACAGGTTACCAAGTTACAGGATAACACTTGTGTTATGGATTTCTTTTTCTTCTTACACATTAGCTTGATTTATTTTTTTCCCCACATATGGCTGCAAACTTTACTTTCTTCTCCTCCTCCCTCTTCCAGCTCGTGTACAACCTCCTCCCTGGTTGACCTGTCAAATTCCACGTGGAAGGTTGAGCTTTCCTACCTCTCTACTTATAACACACAGCAAATCAGTGAGGGGAAAAAAACACCACCAGCTCCCCCACTCACAACTGAAGCAAATGTAAGTTTCATAAAGGCAAAATTGATGGGTTTTGCGTACATTTACACAAACAAGTGTGAGTAAAGGTTTTGTACCCAAATCATTCAAGTTTATTCCAGACCTCATATTTAAGGTAAAGCAGAATAGTTCCATTTTCCACATAAAAGGCTCTTGGATATGCTGCTGCTGTTAATCTTACCGGCTGCTTTCAGGGATTTCTTCAAAATTACCAAAACGCTCACTGAACTAAACCAGGCCAATATCAGTATATAACTGCAATCATTTTACTTCTGAAACCAGTGAAATTCTAGTGATACACATAGCCAGGAGGTATAGCAAGCTGTTACCACTATAGCTGTCGCGTAGTTTTACTTTCAGGATTTGTGAAGCTTTCCCTCCCCCTCCTTCTCCCCCCCCCCCAAGATGTGAGTGCATGAAGCAAGAGGGGAGCAATAGAAAGTAGCTGTAGGAACTGTATTACAGCACATTAGGAACTGCCGCCTTTAACTGAACTTTTCTGACATATGTGAGCATACCATTGGATGTTCCTTACATGGTGGGAACAGACTGCGAGCCTGGAGAACATTCCCGTGCCAGATATCATCAGAAACTGTTTAAATTAAACCTACACAAAACAACCCCTCAAGACCCAGAAATCAGTGTTCCTTCTGGGCAGACAAACACCACCGATAATAGTGACCTGAAAAGTCACTGTTAAACTTTTTCTTTAGAGAATGGAGGAAAATATTAATTTCATTCTATACACACAGCCACTTCTGGCAATTGTAGCCCAGTGTGAGATACTCATCGCACACCTAATCACATCTTTTTTCTGTTGATGGACAAACCCATGCCTTAAGTGCCGATGTAAATTAATTTTACCCCATCGACTTTCACTGAACCACTGCACATTCACAGTAGCCAAAGAGTACAACGTGCAGCCTGAGGTTTCATAACTTTCCTGATTTTGTGTCTACTGTAAGGAAGTACAACATGCTGTTTCAGGGATTCAACACAGGTGAGATTCTAGAAAAATATTAAACAAGAATACACACAAATCACACACGGCCAAAACAAAATAATAAAAGTCTTTAGTGGAAAACAATTTTATCCTCCTCCTGCTTATGGATCTTAAAAATACAGAAAGCGTTCATTTCAAAATTGAAAATTCAGTTGTGATAAGGCTCGATTACACAGCCATTTCCCAAGTCTTATTGCAGCAAAGTGTGAAATATTTCTATGCAACTTCATATCTTCAACTGTACAGGTAAAACAATACTCGAAACCAACTAGCACGTCAATCCCTGCATTTTTAATATATAAACTCAACATAGTACTGAATTATACATTTAAAATATTTACACACTTGACCAACAGCAGTACGAGCATTTATTGCCTCAAAACTGCATGTTCACTGCATGGAGGTTCCTTATTTTGCACAAATGGAACAAATAAAAGAGGATAATTTTTTTTCCTAATTATGAACTCTAGAATGGTTCAATGGGAGATTGAACTGTGCTGGGGATTGCTGTTAGAAAGGATTTTATCAATTTCAAGTATCAAGCTGTAATAGATTGGAAAATCTCATGGGTAGTATTTTTCCCATGAGGTTGAAAGGGTCTTCCAAATCTTTTATAAGAATGGCTTAAAAGGACAGGAAAAGCAGGATAGGGAAAGGGAAGAAATGGAAAAGCAGAACCTACTTTAATTCACTGAGGAGAAGAAGAAGCCAGGACTGTCTTATTTCGCAGTTGCTAGGGCCCCAAGAAATCTCGTATTGAAAAAAGGGGTTTGTAGGACAGCCAAGAGCTTTAAGGCTCTAGAGCAAATCACACTTCACGATTTTCATCATGATTAGTGCTAGAAAGCATTAATCTCATTTACTGCAAAGAGGGCACAATCTACTCACATTAAAAAAAAATTTACAGGGGCAGGGCTGGCTCTTTACATTTTGATTGATACCATTAGGCTTTGGTTATACTGAGTGACTGGAACAGATATGGGGGAAATGAGTGGTGGTTGTTCCTTGCAGAGAAGTGTAGAAAACCAAAACCAAACCAAACCAAACACCCTACCACCGCAAGTGGCACTTGTCACGAGTAGAGGCACCAAAGCCTGGATAACTACAACTGTCCTCTCACTATCTAGACCAGAACCGAGGCACACTGGTGGGGAATCTCATCTTATTTAAGAAGAAGCCACAATTTCAGTTGGCTGTAATTGAAATAACTACAATTCACAGCAAGCGTTACTGTACTGCAGCAGCCCCTGGGGAATACTGCACCACTGCTGCCTCTACCGGGCTTTAGAATAATGAAAATTATCTGTTTTCATTACAGTAAATCTTACACCTCACAAAACTAAAATGAAAATATTTAATATTTACATAGCATCTCAGATCCTCAATGCATTTTATAGGCATAAGCTGTTCCTCACAACATCCCTGTGAGGTAGGTAGGTATCATCCCTATTTTAACCACCACACAGTTCTAGTGATTTACCAATGGCCACAGAGGATCCAGTGGAAAAACTGATACAAAATTAGAGGAGCCTGGCTCCTACTCCTGCGCTTATATTCATCAAGCTACTTCCATAAAAAACACCCCTTCTTATGCAATTATTTAACCAAAACTGAAATTACCTGAACTATTTTACAAGAGAAATGCTGCAAGTTCTATTTTTGAATAGTTTTACAGACCACAAATCAGAATTTGCTTTACCTTTTAAAGAATTAGATTTTAAATGGACAACTGACTGCTCTGAGCAAGCTTATTTTCTAGAACTACATGGCTTAGACATAAAGGGATTTACCCAGGTAAACACTGGTGCTTCAGTGAGCGCTGCACACTACCAGAGATGACTCTGATTCAAACCCCTCTCTTTCAACTAGTAGGATTTGGACATGCTGAGAAAACAAGTTTCTCGTTCCTGAGGAAAACGGTGAGCCCTTCAAACTCAAACCTCTGGGCAATAAGTAGCAGATTCCAGCAGTAATTCAGTGAAGATAATTAAGGCATAAATGCACATGATAGCAGAAGTTTTGTGTAGTACTAAGTCCACTTCTCCCTGTCCATGTGTATCTGTGCTTTCAAGAAGGTCTTGAATTTCGTGACCCAACTAGATGGTCATGCTTGCCAGCATCGAAAATTATGGGTTGAAAAACAGAAAATTATTGTGCTAGCACTAGAACTACCTATTACAATGGGGAAGGAGCTGGCAAAATGGGAAAGCAGCTACTTGATTCCTAGTTTCAGAATGAAAACACTGGAGCAACAATCTGTTTTAGTAAAAAAAGCCTAGACAAATATATTTGTTACACCTATAGAATGCAGCATTTATAATTCGGTTTGAGTTACCTTTTATCCCCCCCCTTCAAAAAACAGGCGCATTTGTAGAATCATTATTCACTTTGCACAGCTCATGGAAAATCGATGCAGTGATGTTATAAAAATTTCAGAACACTTATGTGGAGCCAACTCTTGATGTTCACTATAAATGGTCTGAGTCTCTCCTATGGACTCAAACGAGCTTTTGCATCTAGATTTACAAAAACTGTAGAGGATCACTGAAGGATTTTTTTCCTTTTTTTTTTTTTTTGGAAGGGATATAACAGCCAAATAGTTTAGGCAGAAACAGACATCTAGCCAGCAGGATTATGAATTAATAAAACTTATTCCCAGAACCTTTTGCAACAATTTGATGGATGTCACTCAGTGGAGACATCTTAGCATTTGCTCTAAAAGAAACAGAAAATGGTATGGAAGGACCCCTGTAGAATATACAAGAAGGAGTATAAGTTGAGAAACAAGAGAGGAAGAAAGTTGTCTAGCATAACATCAGGTAGGAAGATTGCAAAAAAACCTTACTAGGACAGTTTCCCTTTAACATATGATATTAATTTTAAATGAAAGGCAAAGGAAAATTTTAGGCAACTTTCAAACTAGTCTTTGAAAGTAAGCATTCATTAGAATCAGAATAGTTCAAAACCGGAAGGATCTGCCAGGATCATTGTCTTCTGTGCAAGTGCACAGTCAAGAAATCTTTTAAAGAAAAGCATTAGTTTCAAGAGACAAATGAGAGTGAGAGCAATACCCCTGTATATACTACTACACAAATTATCTTAGAAATAAAATACTAGCTGGGAAGATACATTATTGTAGAAGTTTTATGATTACTTTTTAGTGTGTAAATCTGTCCTAGCCCAGTTTTTACAGAAATTAAAAGGGAAAAGCATAATGAGGAGATGGCATTTTTGGCCCTGTGGATCCATGCTTGAGATAGGTATGGATTTAATTAAAAATAAAAAAGCCTTAGATCACTTATAGCACAGTATTACAGATTCATGTCTTTCAAAAATTCTGGCTATTGTGACTAATTCTGAGATGAATAGCTGAAGAATGGCACAGGGTGGCAAACATGATGCTGTAACACAGCCATGTAAAGGTGTGTACTATACATTTTAGATAAATTTTAAAAACACATGGGAAATATTCAACAGCATAACATAGCAGAGGTCTCTAAACAAAAGGTCCCACTTCTGCCCCCATATATTTCCAAAAAGACCAATTTTACTAGACATGCAGCATTTGCGTTTGCTTCAGTTTCCTCTGGCTCATGATTGGAGACAAAGCAGACATTGCTTTTGTATTCATGTGCTGCTCTCCCTTGTTGGTCCACTATACTCAGGGCACTATATTCTGCTATGGTTATAGCTAAAGTGCTGATATAAAAAACCAAGCAGGAGCAGAGCAGCTGAGAGGGCTCTGCAGAAGTGGAGCTAGATTCAGCAAAGCCAAAAATCCCCCATAGCACGACACATCCCAATTGCCTTTCTCAGCTCGAGTCAAACCAACACAGCCCTTGAGTAAAAGGGTTTCACATCCCCGTTCTAGTATAATTGTTTTAGTTAATGCCCCAACTTTAAAACGTTTGCCAGTAATTTACATCTTTTGAGTTGTTATTGCTTAAGCAAACAGTTCAGTGTAGAAATACATTGCAGTTGCGTGCAACCCGGGTGTGAATCAAAACAGATACTGAAAGTAAAACTACACATGAACCTTGCATTAGACACTCATTCCAAAATGACACATCAACATGAAGGGCTGCAACAGGTACACAGCAGCTTAATGCCAACATCCTAAACCAACTCTCAAGAGTCAAATCTTGCCTTAAATTTCTTATCTAAAGTATAGGAGTTTTTTTTTTTTCTTTTAAATTAAGGCAATGAAATGGCTACAGCTCCTAAAGTTCATTTTAGGGGAACAAAAATATACACCTGTTTTTCTGAACTTTAGGCAGCAGAACATAATGTAAAAACCCGCACTGCAGTAAACATGCAACGTCGGGTTGATGTAGAAAAACAGAACGAAACACAAGGTAAAATATCATTTGGTTTTTCTTCCCCATTGGAACACAAACTCAAACGTTAAGAGAGGAAAAATAAAGCTTAAAATCAGCTAAACAGTTTAGAGCTTTATATGCATCTGCATCACACTCTAACATGATTTTGGGTAGAAAAAAAATCTGTATGTTTATCTGGCCTCTCACATTTTAAACCAGTGCGGCAGGAAAGGCACTGCATTTATTTTTCATTGTGCCCATATGTGTTTACACATATATGGAAAAGATTGAAATTAAAATTTTCTGTTCATTCTCTCCCACACACAAGTATGACAGATTGCAGCTAACACATAACAGCAGAAGCTGATTCAAAGTTGACCTCTCATATTCCATGGTATTATGTTCAAACTTTCAGGCTCTCTAGAATCTGAGATGGCTGCAAAGAACCCAGAGACAGGTACAAGATTTAGTCAGCATTCAGCATTTCTCAGTGCATTTTGCAGAAAGGGTCTAAATTAGGCATAGAGTTTTGTTGTTTATTTTACACAGAGAAGTCCACCAACATTTGCCATAAATTCTTCTAAACTCTTTAAGAAGGCCATCTTCTGCTTACGGTCCAGTGTAGGAGGAGTACTGCTTGCAGTAAGCTTGTTGAAGGCATCTGCTAACCGCTGATAAATTACTGGATCTTGCTGAGTTGATAGCAATGTTTCAACTAGCTCTGAATATTCAGCCTGTTAAATAAACAAGAATCTTATTAACTTAAAAAAACCCCAAACAAGCCAACAAAACAAACAATATATACAACTTCCCTCATCGGGACAAAATCCAGAATCAAGGCTTTGACAGAAAACAATCAGTACCTCTCCACTTGCTACCCAGTTTCACTGACTAGTGTACCAGAAGCGACTATGGACCTGCAGCCTTTCACCTACCTCTAAACCTGATAAAAAGCCCTTCAATCAGAGCAGGTTTTTAGTAAGGCTAAAGAAGCCCTTAGAGCCAGGTACAGTGGTGCAGAGTAAGAAGAAAACTTCTAGGCACACCCTTCAAAGTGCCTTTTGGCTCATACTTAACATAGTCTTACTCCTGCAAACCGTCCTTTCTTCACCCCTACGTCACGTTCAGCATACCACATCAACCATCTCCTCCCCAGGTTCTCCCTTCTCTAGGTTCCTTTCCTTGGGACAGAGAGCTCAGATTTCTTTCTAAGAGCTTCCTACTTACTCTCATGCTCACTTGGGAGAGAAACAGAAGACAGAAACCCATTAAACACGACTAGGACACTGCCAAGGCTCACCTGGAGCAAGCCCAGAGTGACTACTGAGCTCTGGGAGAAAGGGTGAAGGACATGGGAAGCAGAATGGCAGGCCCCTCAATTCTACTGGTGAAGGGCTTGGGTGGGGGTAAACACAACACAGAAGTTGCTACCTGTGGCTGGTGTCACAGGGTCTATTTGTCTTATGTGATCGTAAGTGTCTCTTTGAGGGATGAAGGCTGCTAACAAGAGAGAGGATCCATAAGACAAAGTGGCTTAGGAACATGTTTGGTGAAAGCTTACCAGTCTGGCAGGAAAGGCTTTAAAGGACACGTTGGGGGATGGTGGTAACAGCTTGTAGATAAGTGAGGAGACAGAGACCAAGAATAGTAACAACACAAGGAATCACAGAATTGGTAAGGTGAAGGAACCACAGTGGGTCATCTGGTCCAACCTTCCTGCCCAAGCAGGGGCATCCTAGAGCACAGAGCACAGGACTGCATCCAGACGGTTCTTGAATATCTCCAGTGAGGGAGACTCCACAACCTCTCTGGGCAACCTTTTCCAGTGTGCAGGAACTTGCACAGTAAATAAGTTCGTCCTCATGTTCAGGTGGAACTTCCTGTGCATCAGTTTCTGCCCATTGCCTCTTGTTCTATTGGTTGGCACCACCAAAAAGAGCCTGGCTCCATCCTCTTGACACCCACCCTTTAGATACTTATACACATTAATGAGGTCCCTGAAGTGTGATGGGTTTAAGAGTGCTCATCAGGAAGGCTGAAACAGGTTGAAAAAAGGCCAACCTCAAACCTCTGTGCAGAAATGCATTCAGCTTTGGAAACAAACAGGAAAAGCTGGAGCTCCGTGTGTAGAATCAGAGCTGCAGCATCACTTCAGGCACCGAGAATATATTATGGGATAGGTGACATGACTGGAGTGCTCCAATGGACAGAGACTCTTTAGATCTCTTTGGGGAAGAAGAGGACAGAAGATTGAGGCCATGGTCTAATGGTTAGGAATATGATGGAATAAAGGTTGGACTTGATGACCCTGGAGGTCGCTTCTAACCATAATGATTCTGATTCTAAGATTTTCATTTATATGAAAGGTCAGCTCAAATTAAAGATGCTTTTCTATGGACTGGGCAACAGCCTGAGTGCTTATGGGTCATGACAAGATACATCCTGATGGATGTATCCAGTACCTGAAGGGGGCCTACAGGAAAGCTAGAATGATCATGAAATACTGGAGTTCAGGATCCTTAGGAGAGCGAGGAAAGAGGGCAGCCGAGCATAGACCCTGGACATCACAAGAGCAGATTTCAACTTATTCAGAATCCTGCAGGAGAGAGCTCTGAAGACGGAAGGAGCTCAGGAGAGCTGACAGGTCTTTAAGGACAGCCTCTTCAAAGCACAAAAATGGCCCGTCCAGATACTGAGGAAAACAATATAAACACGTCAGGACACGACTCAGGTTAGCAGGGAGTTCACGACCTAGCTCCAGTGCAAGGAGGACACACGCAGGAGATAGAAGCAGGGACAGCTGCAAAGGAGGAAAACAGAGACATTGTCTAGACAAGAACAATGACAGAAAAGCGAAGTTCAGCTAAAGCTGAATTTGGCAAGGGACATCAAGGAAAACAAGAGTAGCCTCTACCAGTACATTAACAGTAAAAGAAAAAACAGGGAAAATATGGGTGATTTAGCAATAGCAGACAAAAGATAAGGCTGAAATACTCAATACTTTCTTTGCCTTGGTCTTCACTGGCAGGTTTTCCTAGACCTTTATAACTAGAGACAGGGTTTAAGGAGGAGAGGAACTGTAAAAAGGATCAATCCAGGGATCTCTTGAGAAATCTTGATGCATGCAAGCTCATGAGACCTGAGAGAATCCATCCAATGGTTCAGAAAGCTGGCTCATGTCATTACAAGGCTGCTCTCTATCATCTTTGAATGACTAAGAAATTCCTGAAGTGAGTACTCCTGGAACTCTGGGCACACGAACGAAAGGGATTGAGAACAAACAGCCAGCATGGATTTATCAACCTGACTGTGTTCTGTGATGAAATGACTACATCTGTGGATGAGTGGAGAGCAATAGATGCCTGATCTTAGCAATCTTGGTATAGCCTTCTTGTAATCAAGCTGGGATGTTATTGACCAGATGGGTGGACTACTACATGGGTGAAAACACACCTGTACCATCAGCCTCTAAAGGATTGTGGCTAATGGCTCATATTCCACCTGGCAGCTGGTTACAGGTGGCACTAAGAGCTCCCATCTGGGCCTTGTCTTGTTAAGTATTTTAGTCAGTGACCTGGAAGAAGAGAGGAAATGCACTCTCCTCAAGTCTGTGGATGAAACCAAACTGAAGAGCGCAGCCAGTGCATTCAAGGGCAGGAGTGACATTCAGAGACTGGAGGAAGGAACTGGCAGGAGCCTCATGAAATTCAACAAGGACAAATGCAAAGTCCTGCAGCTGAAACAGACTAACCCCTGCAATTATGCAGACTGGGACCTGACAGGCTGGGGAGCAGTTCTGCTGAATAAAGGACCTGAAGGTCCTGGTGGACAGCAGGCTAAGTCAGTCAAGAGTGTGCCTTGTCAGCAATGAACACCAGCAGAATACTTGACTGTATTTATTATTTGCCTTTACACAGCACTTGTTAGATTAGATGTGGAATACTGTGTCCAGTTTTGGACTCCTTAACTTAGGAAGGGTATTGATGAACTTGGATAAGTCCACTGGTGGGCCACCAAGACAGGTGTGGCAGGTGCTGAAAGCACATGACCTCCCAAGGGTCTCTTCCCACCTGAACGATTCTGTGATTTGCCAGACACACAGTAACTAACCACTCTCCTTCAACAAATGACTGTTTCTTTCAGGGTGTAAGTGTCTAAATGCCATACCTGATGCAAACACACCAATGTGTAGAATGCTTCACCTGCTGCAGTTGTCATTTCCGTATTGTGCTTCTGAAGTACCAGCATATCAAAGACCATCTGAAATCACAAACCAAAAGTAGTTACAGAAGTGTAAACTTAACTTTCTACCTTATCAATATTCGCCGCTGAACCTCATTTTCACTTTTGATAATAATAATGAACATGTATTTATCACAAGCATCCAAGGTGGTTGTTTGTTTTGTTGCTTTTATTTTAAGTTTATGTACCAGTAATTGAAAAGCCAAGTTCTTTTAGAAGTGGAGTCCTGGCTTAACAGCACAAATTCACATCTCGAAGCACTGAAACCTGTTGTTGATGTATGTGTTCTTCAAGAAAGAAATGGCACCACTTGTATTTTTTCCCCAAAAGTTGCAGATATGCCAGATTAAAAAACCACTTTGCTCTTCCAGAATAAAATAGGGAACTTTTTCCTCAAGATTTGGAGACGACTGCAGCTCACAGAAAGCCAATCAGGGAACAGAATAATAAGAATGGTACTATAATTTTAAGTGGAAAATTTAGAGAAAAGGCAGAAAGCTATGTTAACTTAGAAGAAAGATAAAGACAAATAAAATTAATTTAAGGTGCTTCTCATTCTCTCAGCTTGGCTGATGTATGCTTTTAATAAGTAATCCCCAGAAGTTTGAATGTCAGTTTGGTAAGAAAAGATGTTTTAAGGAAAATGGAAATCTTTACAAAATCAGAAGACAAGCACACAAGTTCCCCAATTAGTTTGTTTCCAGTTAGCAGGAACCTGCTTGCTACCAGATCACTCCAAAATACAATGAAATAGAGTAGATGGTCCTAAAAGGAAAGTACTAAATATGATACTGGGTTAAGAAAATTCATAATTAATTTGTTATATTGAATAAATAATAGCATTTTCTTCCTAGTTTGCAACTTTTTTCTGCCTCTTGTTTTAGTACTCTACCCAGCTCCAATTCACAGAATTCTGGAAGCACAGAATTCTGGAACCTTTCTAATTCACAGCTTTCACAGTAAATGTAATTGCTAAAATTGTCAATCAGGTTCATTCTAGAGCTTGTGTACAGAGCACAGATAAATATAAATTGCTTTCTGAGAGGCTCAGGTCTTTTGCTGATGGGCAGCAAGTAGTTTCCTCCCTCTGCACCTCCATCCTCCCTTGTACTCTAGTCCAGTGTCTCCAGTCCTTCGTGCTCTCTTTCTTCTTAAACTGCCAGTTTTTTAGGTAACAGGCTGTTTCTTACTATATGTGTGATCCTGATTTATCTGGTCAGATATGATCACTGTTTGGCCTCTTGACACTACCTGTATGCAAAAAAGCAAAGGAACACAAAACACGGATGTCTTACCTTAAGAAAGTGCCTTGTTGCTAGAAAAAGGGTTGAATCCGTTTCTTGTGCTTTTGCACACTGTTCTGCTAATGGTGTTACAGCCTCCAGACAGAGCTGGCAAACCTCTGAACTCATTCTGATGACGGGTGTTAAAGAATCAGTCAGATTTCAATTAAGTTGTGGTAAAACTTCTCAGTTGTGTCACTAGAAAATATTTTAAATGCTTATATGTCTCAAGATTTCTTTTTACTGTCGAATTGTTAATTAAAAAAAAAATTAAAAAAAATAGAAACAGAGGGGAAAAAGAATTCCAACTTTGTTGCCGCCTTTTATTAGCTACATGCCCTAAGGTAACATAACCCTCTCTGACATAACATTTTCAGAAAGAGTCCCTTATGGTCAAGCTCATCTGTTTCTGACACGTGCCACAGATTAGTGAAAATGGTACTGCCATTACGAGAAGGAGAGCCCATTGGCACCCTGACAGGAAATGCTCTGGAGCCAGCCCAATAGAACACCAGCAGTGTTTTGTATTACCAGCTGAGAAACTAATTCAGGAATGGCTTTGGGATACCAGCTGAAGGCTTATGAAGTTACACACTCTGAAATGAAGTAATGGAGGAGGCAGGAATGGCTGCCAGAAAAAACTTACATGCTAAGCCACTTAAAGGCTGCATTCAAGCAACCCAAGACAGAGGAAATTCAGCTAATGCTAGAATCTCAATAGACACTACAGTGAAACAACCACCAAAGAACAGAGAGCAAGAGTTGATTACCAATATATAGATAATGATAGAAAAGGGAAAATGCAAGGGAAAAACGCCAGGTTTTTCACGAGTCCTTATAAAAGCCACTCAGATTTTTAAACACTCCCAAACTCTTGTATACAAAGGATACGATGACATCCCTAACTCCAGTGAGTACATCAGGCTCTTAAAGAGGTCCTCTGGAAGTTGTGGAATTTTCTCAGGGAATATCTCACAGATGAAAGTGATTAATTTGTAATATTGATTACACAGGGATGGAAACTGTCAAAAGAAAAACATGGTAATTTTAGACTCAATCACAGAATGCTATTCTGACATAATTTCCATCTGTGCAAAAAGACAGGACCGATGCTTCCCATTGAAGAAAAGGCAATTTTAGTAGACAACTTCACAGTCATTAGAATGGTTACAACCTTATTAGCAAACATTGTGGTGCAATAAAAAGATTGCTAAAGCTAAACAGTTGATGGTGGTGGTCTGGTATCTGCTTTACACAAATTTCAGGAGTTTTACGTCAAGAGATGAGCAAACCTGGTCCTGTGAGGTAAAAGCCTCACAAGCATTGGGAGCACAATAGAGGGGCTCCTAGGGTACATCCTTTGACTCAGTTTCATCTAAAATGGTTCATCTAATACCTGAGCTCTCATGCTCAGCAACCTCTACCAGATGAGAAAGCACGTTAAAAGGGGACAACTGAGAAATACTTCAGAAGTGTTCCCCTGATTCAAAGTAAAACATTAACACCGCGCAACCCAATGGAATACTGCCATTCTATTGCTCCATATTTTACTGTTGTACTGACAAGCTGCTGCTGTCTACAATATGAAAACCAGCTGGATTGTGAAAATAATCACAAAGTTAATACTTGTTCCCAGATTCTATTTTTAAAACTAGTATCACTGTTTATGCTTCCTATCACATTTCTGATGCTACCAGATAAAGGATTCCACAAGCTACATTTCAGGTTTGTCTAATTGTTGACCTGCACAGACTCGCTTTTAGAACAAAAAAGTTTTGTTAAGGCCCTTCAAATACACATTTTCTCAGCTTACAATATTTATTTTCGAACAGTATCTAGAACTAGAGAACAGTTATTTACATTTTAAAAAGCCTAGAAAACTCAACTTAGAGACAGAACGCATATAGGAATTAATTCTTAGAATTCATTACTATAAAGCTTTCATTTTCTAGCAGCTATGTGTAAAAATATACTTACCTTCAGCAGATCCTGGGACATTAGAGGCAGAACTAGATTAACCCCATATAAAACAACATCTGCTGCTGATACAGATCTATTTGTAGCTTGCCCAGGCTCATGACCCCTAAATACTTCATCTGTGGAAAAGACAAAAAGTGTTTTGTATAAAAAGCAGATTAAACATATTGAAGGAAGAGTCCCATTTCTTTATAATAAAGACATTTTTAAAAATAGGACTATTCCCCTCTCCACAAACAAAACCATGAGGCACTTACTAAAATAGAAACTTAGCGAGTGGAGGCTGCCACAACACTCTGTATTTATACTCATTAGGACTAAGCATTTCATAATCACATGTACCAGATGGCATGCTAAAACAGAACACTTCAGATACTCTGAGAGCTCCCCTCCATTACAGAACATTGCGTTTGTTTCTTCTGATAGCTGCCCCATGCCTGCACACATAAACCAGATAGTGAGCAAAATACGACTCCATTTTAATACTTTATTTATATATTTACATATGTTTATATATATATATGTATAAAAATATAGCATGCCTGCTATGAAGACAGAGGCTGAGAGAGTTGGGGTTGTTCAGCGGAGAAGAGAAGGCTCCAGGGAGACCTTAGTGCAGCCTTCCAGTACCTGAAGGGGCTACAGGAAACCTGGAGAGGGACTTTTTACATGTGCATGGAGTGATAGGACAAGGGGGAATGGGTTCAAACTGAAAGAGGGGAGATTTAGATTGGATATTAGGAAGAAATTCTTTCCTGTGAGGGTGGTGAGACACTGGCATAGGTTGTCCAGAGGAGTTGTGGCTGCTCTCTCCCTGGCAGTGTTCAAGGCCAGNCTGGCAGTGTTCAAGGCCAGGTTGGATGGGGCTGTGAGCAACCCGGTCTAGTGGGAGGTGTCCCTGCCCATGGCAGGGGGGTTGGAACTAGATGATCTTTAAGGTCCCTTCCAACACAAACCTTTCTATGATTCTACGATTGATATATATATATATAAATCATAGAATATATGAGATATATATACATATATACACCCACACATACATTAAATACTAGGAGGAAAAAAAAATGGGAGAGTTAATGCAGAAAATTCCGTAGTTTAGATGTTGCCAAGTTTTCTCCAGTTACAGGTAAGACCTGCATTTTCCTTCAGCTGGCAGTGACCCTACTTTTACAATTCCTACATCGAGTCAACAGCAGCATGCATTCAACTTTCAATACATTTGATCTCTGGGCATTACATTTAGGTAGTATTCACATTCCTTAGTTTCATGGAAACTAACATCCAGTGTCTGACCTCAAAGAGAATACGTTACATGGCACTGGGTTGTCCATTCAATGGATAAAGTCTAAATTTGATTCTGTCTTTGTGTCATGCATGCATGACAAAACACCAGAATGATGCACTGAATTTCAGAGTATGAGGTTCTCTCTTTCAAGATGTACCTCAGAAAAGCAGTGAACATCATCAAAACAACCTAGGCAGACTCAGTTTGTTACTGAGCATGTTTTCTGTGCAAACTGTATAGGACATGGCAAGATGTGAATCATGCAAATGTGTTTCAGCTTATTAAAAAGCAGTGCAGCACAGCTAAGCTAGAACTGGCAAATCATATTGAGGAGTACTGCAATTTTGGGTGGCAAATATATGGAAGAAAGTAACAGGCTGGGATGCAAAAAAGAACACCCATATACCATAAAGCATGTTCTGTAAATGAGGAATACTGAAAATCCTCAGATGTGATGGAATCTTAATGAGCTCAGCATTTCATGAAAGCTGCATCTTGTACTAAAATGATAATCCATCTGCCCTCTTGCGGTAATTTCGTATTCCAACTTCTCTATGGGTTTTCTGTTATAAAACTGCTGCTACTACATGTTCAGACTTGCAACATGTAGATTTCAAGTTGTGTCACACATACCCTATTTATTTTATGACAGCAGTAATAATTTCAGATGCTAGAATACTGTGAAAAATCCTTAATTTACTACTGGCACATTAATAGTAATTTCCATATCCTGATCTAATCAAGCCTAAACTTGAGTTTTCACTTTACGTAGATTAAACACATGCCCCCTAATGATTTTTACAGTTTGGAACACAAATTATGGTTCAGCAAGTACCAACTCCTTCATACCTGTGTCACTGAAATCTATAAATTCTTTTGATAGAAGATTAGTGAGAAGCTCCATAATAAGAAGAAGATCCTGGTACTGGTCTTCTTCTGCTGTAACATCTATCCGTTGTCGACCTAGATTATTCTTGGAATACACCTGGAGCAGAGTTAGGCAGGCCTCATACAAGTTCATGGCTTTGGCCTATAAAACAGTGTTAGATGATAAGAAAACTTCCATATGCTAAAAGTAACACGCTTTGGTTTCAGATGGCATTACTTGGCTGATGATACCTCAAGATTCTAATTTCAGTTATATAACCACTTTTTGTAACAACTGCACACAAAAACATCAAGGAAACAGCCACTTTAAACAGTAAGAACACTTACAGCCATATTGAAAGAGCAGAGCATTACTTTTATCGATTCCTCAATCTTAACAAAAGAAAAAAAAGACAAGAGTGGCTTGGGACAGGCTGACACATCTCACTAATCTCACAAACTAGATTACCAAAAAAGTCCCTTGGGGACTCCAGCTATCAAAGTTTGGAGCCACAATACACTGTTTGTGCATACCCAGTTTGGAACAGGCAGGAATTCTTCTAGATGCAAAAAGCAAAATTAGCCAACAGTACAAAGATGTAAGTGTCCTGCACTGACTCATTTTACCCAGCAACTTCTTGGTATCTATTAAAAGATACCAAGATGTTTAGGACCAAGGCAGTGTCTCTATGGTATGCATTTGTCACATAAAACAGTGCTGCAGTTCTCCTAGATGAGCCTTCAGAGAAGTCTGATACAGCTAAAGAAGTACTCAACATGGTCGGCACTCTTTTGCCACCAGGCATAGAGTTAGACGAGTGATGAATTGTGGTTAAGTTTATTGGTATAAGCACAGTCTAGATGTCCTGCTTTTAATCTTTGTGAGTATGTTTTCAGACAAAGGAATTCCTCTAACAGATGTGACCATGTAGCATTTCTTTTTCTATAGAATCTAAATTAACTTGTGACACTTTATTCTGTTTAAAGGATAGCCCTGTATACACACGTACGTGTGCACACACACACACACATACACACACTCTTCTCCTCCCTCCCCTTGTGATTGTATTTACCTCTCCAAGATAGCAAATTTGTTTATGTGCAACTTCAACAAAGACTTCTATTATGAGATTAACAGTCTCTGGGGTGTTTTTGTATACTTCCATTAATCCAATGCAATTATTAAGGAAGTCCATTAGGAAATTGAAGAGAATTGCTACGTTGTCAATCTGGGTAGCCTCAGCAATGCCACAGAGTGCCTCTAATGTAGCAGTGATTTCCTGCTTCACTTCCTCCTCCTGACAGATCTGCTGAAAGTTTTCTTGGTTTATCACATTCAAGAATCGCTGCTGAAGTGGCTGAAGAACCTTGAAAGTTTTTAGAAAAGTCACATTAAGATAAGCATACCATTATATGAGATGCGAGATTTAAGTAATTTAGCAAGCTCCTGAGTTGCTTTTGGCATGGCAGGACTAGAATCAATCACTTCCAGTTTCCAATGGCTCAATTATGTTATTCGCTGTCACATTAGCGTAAGCTGAAGCAGTAACGATTAGTGATTCTCAGCACCCATCATCACCTGCAGGCTCGTTTCAAAATGAGCACCACCATGAATATTTTGTTATTTTGTAGTTTTTAAATAAATAATGACTTTCTATGGCTCGCAGTATATGATTCTCTTCCAAATTAGGGGAAAAAATTGTTACAGTTCATCAACAAAAGCATTAAGATTAATGTTCACAATTATCTTTGTCATATTATGATTCTCAATAGCGCAATCTCTTTTGTAATCAGGTGTGTTTGGAACCAATTTAGAAACTTCCATAAAAACAGTTAAAAGTTTTTCCCAATTACTGGGCATTACAGTTTTACCTTCAATCACTAATTTAATAGCTTTGCTAATAAAAGCAAGTTTCTCTTGAAAGGCAAATGCTTTACAAACTCATGTGGTGCTTCCTGATCACATCTGAGCTACTTTCCAGCATCAACCTTTCTGGTATTAAATATCCAAGCTTTAATGGAGCCAGGGCACAAAATCTAGTCAAGGCTCTTCATTATGTTCCATATTAGCTTTTAAATTACTGTAGTTTTTAATAAGTGAATAATTGAATAATTCGTAACATCACCAAATTAAAATAAAAGGAAGAAATGACACAGTTCCAAAGGAAAATTTAACCTTTTAAAACAGTGTCTTTCAAGTGTACTGCTATACTGGCTACCTCACAAATCCTCCAAGCTAGTTGTTTCTGTTTAGGTTGTGATGTTTTGGATACAAGTTTTGGCAGCTCATGGGTGCTGTACAACTACTGATGTTCAAAGAGATAATAATTAAGAAAAATATCAATAATAGATGATAAAAATGAAAAGATTCTATATGAGTTGATTTCATGTCAGCATAAAATTCCCTAAACTAACTTATTTGTACTACTTGCTAAAATGGAGGTAACAGAAACATCAAAATAGCTTACCTCTGTCCAGTATTGTTGCTTTGTTTCTGTATCCATATGAGCAAAACCTCCTAAAACTAAAGCTTTCATTAGTGTTCTCTGCACAGAACTGGACAAATAGTGAAGAGGAGGGCTTCGCCTTGCAAATTGTTTAGCTAAATTCCACCAGTTTTCACACTGAATAACTAAGTTTGCCCTAAAAGAGGGAAAAACAGTTTAATTGAAGACTTCACAAAATTGTATGAACAGAACACATCAGGTTGCTAGCAGTTGTCAGAAGTATTTTTTTTTAATCCATTTATTCTAAGGCTAAATTGCCTTTTGACTTTCATCTTATTAATGCCTCACCTCTAAGATTTCTAAAGTATATATTCTGAAAATAGTTCAAATCATATGGGAGAAAAGCAGGGAAGTGCTTTAGTTTTACACACACGCACACAAAGTTAATGGACATATTGCATTGATTAAAAGCTTAGTCTCATTATGTCATGATAAAGTAAGCAGTTTATTCCAAAACTAGCTCTTCTGGGTTTTAATTTTTTTAAAAAGAAAATTCCTCAAGCGTTTGAATTCTCAAGCTTCAGAACAGTCTTTCAGCAGACTGTGAACACATGCTTGCATGTATAATTGCATGTCAATTCACAAAAGTAAAACATTCAAGAACTTCCTGCTTCACAGTTTTTAATACCAAGGAAAACTTCGAAATTAGTCTGCATCCATCAAATCTTGAATTTAAAAAAAAAAATAATAGGTCTAAACCCCACATTTTATATTGTCTTAGCCAGTATCTGAAATCTTAATCCAGAAGACCTTGTTCAACAAAAATAAACAACAATGCAAAAATCCTTGCAAGAGTGGAGACCAGGAGAGTTTTCCTTTCTCACTGTTAACGAGTGAGGCACAAAGGTTATGGAAGGAGAGTGCACTTCTAAACAGTAACAAAAATTACCATGTTTTGTCCAATATAGGTCTCACTCCTCATTTTAAGACTTTTTATCATTTATTCTATGTTACTAAAGTAATTTGACTTACAGAGACATATGAAGTGCCCTATATCTGTATTACTTTGGCCAAAAAAATTTAAAGGAAGCAAAAGAAATTTTTGACTTCCAGAGGTATAGCAACTTACCGCTCTCTCCTTTCCACTAATGTTACTAGCAGTTGTACAGTATCATTTGCAAGGTCCTGCTCTGAACTCCACACTGCCAGGTTACTGATCACTTTTTCTAAAAGGTAACCCACAATCCACTGGGAACCCTCTGTATCAGCACCAAATGCTGTACTAAATGGCAGACTTATCTATAAGAAAAGCATTAAAATGAGTGAGTTTTACAGAAGCCAGAACCCCGAAGTGTATGGTAATCATTGTCAGCAAATTCTTTTCAGGCTGTCACTTCTTCCCTACTTAAAATACACAAATGCTACATAGACAAAGGCAAAGAACACCTGTAACAGAAAAATCTTTGCCAAATTTATATTGCAATTTTAAGCACAACACCTAAAACAAAAGTTTCAACCTCATTACAAAATTAGGTTTGAGTATGTCCAGCTTTTAAGTCCAATGAAAGTTCTAAAGTTTTAAAAATAAAAAGAAAGATCCCAAAATTATCTCCCAAAAGTGTTTCCATGAATTTACAACAAAATTCCTCAAATTCAGTGATAAAAATTATTAGAAAGAAACCTAGCTGTTGGTCTAGATCGAATCTGATAAAAACTTGTTTTCACTGCAGTTTTTCTGCTTCTGCTTTCTGTGGATTGTTCCTTCAATCCATACATCTTTTAGGAAAAATGCCACATTCTGGTCCTGGCACATTAAAATATGCTTCCTTGAAATTGCCTGTTCTTCTATCTTTAAAAAAAGTTTCTCAAGAGTGAAATGCAATGATTTTGTAGTAATTGTGCAGGGTGTTTCTGTCAGCAGATCAGTAATATTTCTAACTTTAAAACTCTTAATAGATACATGACTGAGCATAAGGTTTAAATAGCTGTTTCAATCACTTTCAGATGTCAACATGAACTAAATGTGTGCATTTCCCACATACTCTTATTTTGTTTCTTCACATTGTTTTTTGTGTGGATCTCCTTCTTATGTGCTCTCCAATTCTTCCCCAACTGGTACCTTTACAAATTCTTAGCTCTGCTGTAATAAAGCTGAATAAAACGATTCTAAATATTTATAAGTCTATGGTATACCTATTTTTGTTAAGGAGAGGCCTCCTGAAGTGTTAGTATTCTTAGTTGCTTCAATAGTGGAAATAAAGGGGAGGAGGAGGAGGAGGCTTCCTTCTTGAAAGTTAAAGCCAACAGGACCTCCTCAGGATGAGTGGCCTCTGTCAGCTAGCTGGATTACAGTTAGTTCCATAAGCAAAACCAGGACCAAGGTCTAATCAAGATTAGTGCCGCCCAAACACAATAAGAAGTTGCACTTTACAAAGAATGCATCATTGAAATGATGATATATACAATGAGAATTTGCGAGAATGGGGAGGGGAGAGAAAGTAACATGACATGAGCCAAGGTATACTACCTTGTGATGGTGTTAAATATCTAATTCAGAATCATGAGCAGGTTACTCACTAAATTACCCATCAAGGGCAACCACTGTATTAGATATGACCTGTAAGATCTGATGGATAGTGAGAAGTAGCTTATAAAATGCTGTAGTCAGCAAGTTTCACCTACTATGCAGCCTGAGAGCACACTATGCTATTCTGGTATGGCAATGGCTATCAAAAAAATCAAATTTGCACCAAAACGTGCAAAAAAGGTCCCTTAACAACTTATATTTCTACTTAAACTGAAGAAAACATCGACTTTCAAAACAAATTCCAATATAAACCACAACCCATTTAACATTAAAAATGTTTTATCATTGCACTTTAAAATAGCACTGACATCTGTACTCACAGGATAATATTACTGCTAATACTCACCAATTAATTAATAAAAGTCATATCCTTACCTGATCATACAGCTTTTCATCTACTAGGAGGTAAGTCTTTGCCCAACGCTTGAGGAACCATACAATGTCTTTGCCCATTTGTGGGCTCAGGAGGTGTGTGAGATTTGCCCTTATTGCTCTAGATTCTACTTCTGACACTCTTAAAATAGCAGATAACAACCTGCAGATGTAAAATACAATGAGGAGTGGTTTTTTGAGAAGTGGCTGAGAGCAGTTTTTGAAGAAGCAATGCGGCTACCAAACACTTTTGTTTTTCAGAAAATATGACAGAGGGGAAAGTAGTTTAATGAAGTAAAAAGCACCTGAATTTATTGTTTCTTTAATAGACAGACTGGAAAATATCCTCCAAAAAGTCAGAATATGCATTAAATTATAAGGTTATTGTCTTTGACATTAAAATTACTGCAACAAAGAATCAGTCTGAAATAGCAGATTACCAGGTGATTGCATTACTACAATCAGTCCATAAAACTACATTAAATATGAGCTTTTGCAGTATATCAATTAAATTTTATATGAATGTGATAATGTACAAAGAATTTAAGTGATGACAGTGGTCTATTTCTTGAAGACGCTTCAGAGCTATTGCCAGAGAGCCTTAAATCTCTCCTTGTTTATATCTGATTTTATACCCATCAACACTGAGACACTGCATCAAGAAATCCTGTCTTCTGGCCACTTCCTGAAGCTGCCAGTAGTATCTGTGAGCAGTATTCAAGCTTCTAAACATTAGGCACACCATTGCTAACAAAAATCCATTCCCTTCTAGCCTCTTCTAGAAGAATAAAACACTAAGTAGACAAAAATAATCTTGATTGAAGAATCCTCCATGTCAATTAAAGTGAGATGCAATCTTCTGAAGTGTGATGGTTCAAATTAATGAGTCCTTTGTGGGCATCAGCCTTTTTACAAAAAGAATGGAATTCCCCTCTCCTGCTCCTTTATAAGCTGATAGTGATATGTGTACATAAGTGACAGTAATTCCTCCCGCACTGAGGACCAGTTTTGCTGCTACTGTCAAGCTTGGGCAGTAACTCATGTTCCAGGTAGACAAGCTCACTGATGTGCTGCAAAGTGTTTGCTTAAGCTGCACATGTGCTGAATGAATTATAGATTATATAGTTTATTATCTAAAGATTTTGATCTACCAACATTTTAGTAATTTAAGTAATTTTAAGGATTTTCTGCAAAAAGTAGTTTCAGCAGAAATATAAAAGCAATTTCTGTTTATTTCCAAGACTTTGGTTCATATTCTGTGTTAAGACTCTTAGGTCAATACAGCCATTTCAACCTTCCCATCTTGACTCAGGCTTTGTCTGTTTTGATGACCTACTCTCATTTTCCTTTTTCCCCAAGACCACTTTGACTTGAAATATCACCTATATTTACCCTGCCTGCCTTTACCCTAAGAAAAAAAAAATTGCTTAATTTTTTGTTCCTTTCCTTAATCTGTTTTACAGCATAGCCTTAGCATGTCTGTTATGAAACCATTCTTATAAATTATCTGCCCTTACTTTAATACTAGTTAAAAGAGACTTTTATTTTCCAACTTTCAGTGTTTACATACTGCTTTTTTAATTCACTCACATTCTCACTTTTTTTCTCTCTGAAAAAGCATTTAACATCCTTAACAGCACAAGATGCATCCTTACCTAATTACAGAATCAGTTCTGTTGTACCCCGGGATAGAAGAGGCCTTTTCTCCTGGAGATCCCAGAATCTGAAGTGTTGTATTAATGTCAACCTCAGCTGAATGTTTAATGGAATATTCCATTACTTCTGGAGGTATTAGCGGAGTCTCTCCCTGAGTCTCATTAGCCAAGAGGTAGCCTTACATTAAAAAAGAAAGAGTGATCATAACTTTCTACCCTAGGTTAACTTACGGCTTTTTGAATAGAGAATGCATTGGCTTAACTGCAGACATCACACCAGAATCAAATGTTTTGTACAAATCCTGACTGTTTAAATAGGTATAAGTTAACTTTAGAATCCTTAAAGCCATTCAGTCAGAAGAGGAGAACCTAAGAGTGACAAGAAAACAAGACCAAGAAAGAAACCACCAAATTAAAAAACATATAAAAAAAATAAGCTTTGCTTAATGTAAGAGTACTGAAGTCAACTGAACTACTGAGGGGAAAAAAACCACCCTCCCAAAGCAACATTTTGTTGTCACTTTTTTCTTTTATTATGTCATTAAAAAAAGCCTTGATTTTACAGCTTCCCCACTAAGTCTCTCTCATCTGGGAATTCCGTTCTGCTAACATTTCAAACTTGTCAGAGGTTTTCAGACATCAAGTACATGTGCTATAATAGTTTGCCTTGCATAGCAACTACAGATCAGGTGAAGCATGTTTTTTATACAATACTCTGGTGTCCAGATAATTAATATTAATTCCAGCTTTAGTCATAGTTTTCAATGTTTCTAAGCTACAAATACAAACTCCATCTCACAGTGAATACAGAAATATTATAAACACATTCCTGTCAACATCTGAGAGTGACTAAAACATAGGATGTTCAAAAAGATCCCACAAAATATTTCATAAAGTATACATTACTCCTAACAAAGTACAGATACTGTCTTAGTTGTTACCATGTTTTGCGAACAGATGTAAGATAGTTCCATCTAAAAATCAAATCCAAAAACGTTTCAAATTCAAGTTCCCTGAAAAATAACAAAATGCCAGGACATGGATCATCAGCATTGAGAGATTCTGAAACTTACTTGATTCTCTGCCACCACTGAGTAATACCATTATCCTGATATCTTGTTGGTTCCCTTATAAAGCCATGTGCTCCCAGGCAATACAACTGATATTATAAACAGACTAATTTAGTGATTAAGTTGATGGATAACACATCTCAAAAAATCTATAAAAAAAATTAGTTGTGGGAATTTCCAAAGGATATTACCTTGTGTAAAGAGCTCATTAATCTTTTAAAGATAACGTTCATGTTACTCAAGGCAGATGAAAGTAAAACAAAGACTTTGTGAGTAGTGCGTGTAAGATGAAAGCATCATAAGGGATAAAATTTATAGTGAACTAAGAGTAGTTGATATACAGGTGTTTTTTTCTTTCATGAAGTCGTCAGCTGCAGTAAGAATACCAGAGTAAGTACTACTTACAGCTGTTTACTAACCTGTGACTAAAATAAGCCAATGAATATCCTCATACAGGTCATCAAGCACTTTATTGTCAATTGAGCCTGATGCTGGTGAGGCAAGTAACTGCTGCTGATGCCTCTGCAATTGACCATGGAGCCTTGTCACTCGGTCTTCTAATAAACTGTGGACAAATAACAGTAAAATAACTTCACTGGTTTTAAATTGTTTTGGCAAAGTCAGGCTTTCTATATGTGGTGCCTTTACTGATTTGCATTCATGACTGGGTTTTTTGTACCTTGTAAGAAGAGGTATACAGTGTTCTGCAGCAATTCTCCCCAGCATGCCTACGCTGGCCAACTGGTCACAGAACTGGTCTCTGTCATCTTCCTGCAGCTCACTTATTTCTTCTTCTTCCCGAGAGGCCACACCATTGGCAGTCTTTGGTTATTTCAACAAAATTAGAAGCAACCAGTTAGTGCCATACTTGTTAAATTTTATTATCACCACAATTTTCTGCTTTACTTTCGCTTTTCCTTTCAAGGTGTTTTGCATGGATGAACAACAGATTCATACTAAATTAGATACAGAAGAATTAAACAGAGGAGTAAATACGGCTTCATGTTGTTTTAAAATCAGCATTTCACAAACTCATTAGCAAAGCGCTACATTCAGTTAATTGTATGTTTGCTACTGTTTCCAATAGTGCTCTCACAGCAAAAGACTCATTGTTTGTGAAAAAAGTCAAGGATAAGAGTTACGAAAATTTATACTTGTTATTAATAGGATAATCACAGGCTGGACAATAGCAAAACAGCTTTTTTACATCACAGGACATATAAATCAGTTCTGCTGAGCATCCACTGCTAGAAGTATGCTATAAGGCACTGAATGACTCTGGCTCACAGAGATAGCCTGCAAACCCAGTGGTCAGAAGACTGCTGAAGTACATTTACATTTTAATCACATACATAGCAGACCAAGAACCATTTTAAACACTGCAGCTTCAGTGGTTTCCTACATTCATTAGTCAAAGACATTGTTCTCAGTTGTCCAAGATCTCATATAAATGACATAATAGATAGTATTTTTCATGATGAAATGAAAATCATCTCTTTCATTAAAGATTTTCCACAACCCATTGTTCAAGGGGAAAAAGCTTTAAAAAGTAAATGCTATAACCTCAGGAAAACAGAAAACTAATCATCATCATCATCTCAGTTTTATTTCTTGCTGATGCAGGAATTGCACTGTTTGATTTCTCAAAGTTTACCTTGGCTACATTATAAAACTACTTAAATAATAATCAGACCTTATTCCTTGAAGAGATGAATTGCGATATGTAGAAACTTAGTATCAGTGTTAAAAATGTTTTTAAAAATATCTTCCAAAATCATAACATTTAAACAACTAATAAAGTAAAACATAAGCATCCGACTAAGCTTAGTCTGCTTTGTTTCTATAAAGGCTCTGGAAAACTGAATCCATACACAACTCCTTATTCAAAGTGCTTTTAACCCATCTTTTCTTTATGTAACGCAGCAAATCATTCTCTTTTGGCAACTTCAAAGTTGCAGCTGTTTACTGAAGGGTGAGCCTCTGCTCTCAAAGCAGAAACTGAAAGTTCCTCTTGCTGCTTTGATACTGAACAAGAAGCATTCTAAAATGCCAGCTGTGGCTTTTAAAAGGTTACCCGTGGGATAAATGACTTATCTCACAGAATGACATGAATTAACCTGTGTATAGAAGTTATGTCAAGACCGCCTGATATGAATTCAAAGTTCTCTTGTGAAATATTTCTCTCTGTTTTGGCACTGTTATTACCATCTGTTACATATTGAGATAGCAGAATTAAATTTTATATGGTGCTTTTCAGAACAAGGTTATCTCAGAGATCCTTGCACTGCATCGAACTAAAGATAGATTTTATACAGTTATTTAATTGAATATACACAATAAGTAATTCCTCCAACAACCACATCCAACTTCCTGTATGAGAATCTACTTTAGTAAGATCCAGCCTCCTGGACTAATCTACTTTCTTTTTCAATGGTTCAAGAGATACATGAAGTACTTTCAGGTTTTCTCTAGAACAGTTCCATCAAAAATTCAATTGGGAATTCATTTCATTCGAAAGAGCCACATAATATTGCAAGTTTCTTCTAGGTTGAGCACAGTCATTCTACATTTTTTCAGATATTTATGCACGTCAATTATACTTCAAAAGTATACTTTGAAGATAATGCATGGGAGGTAACAACCGTATAAAAGGCTTCCCATTTCACAGAGGATTTTTACTAGGACCGTAGTCCAGAGAAGGATGGTCAAAAGTTCAGTCATTGCATCTTTGCGAAGAACAACAAGATGCATGTTGATTTGAGTAGGAGGTTTACTTTTTTATATTTTTTAGAAGTTATTTCCAACTTTGCCTTCCTTTGTTTCCTCTGAGAAACAGACTGGAAAATGATCACTGAGTAGCAAATTCAGCAAACTTTTCATTTCCAAAGTCACAAATAGTAATTCTATACTAGCTTCCTTGAGCTACATAATATAGTACACACCAAAAGACACAGGGGCTAGTTACTATAGATCATCACCAAGAAATACTAGAATGAGGGCTTACCAAATTCCTTGTGCCATCAGGAGCAGCTAGATGGCACTGAATGTAGGAATTAAAGACCTGAACAGCGTGTTGGGTAAAGAAACCTTTATGGAAATGTTTGTCATCTCGTACCAAAGTAAGCCAAGATTCCAGCAACTTATCATATGCTTCCATATATACCATGTCATCTTTGTCAAGCTGTAAGAGATGAAAGGAACAAAACAAAAATCTTATTCCTAAACTAAACAAGAGGAACATATATTCGTTACTATTTAACAGATGTTCTTCTAATAGTGAAACAATAAAAAAAAAAAATCAGTCTTCTAAGGATAGCCCAGAAAATATCAGAATGAACTGAAGCAACACATTGGAAAGGTCAGTGCAGTTCTCATGCTTGCTAGGTTTTAAAGTGTTTAGCCGTTTCTCTTCACCTGATGTTCAAACCCAGAAAGTCTTAAATCAGGCCTTTAATGCATAATTATCTAAAAGAAAAAGAAGCTACTGAGCTTTTACCCCAAAGCTGCTAAGCATCTCAGGTCTTATTATTACGACAAACTGATCCATCCCTTTCTAATTAAATAGATAAATATAGAACATGTGCATATAGATTTATACATATTCCACTATTTCTGAAATACAGAGAAAAGATGACAATTCTCTGTTTCAGAGAAAATCACTGTAAGATTGCATGTGTTTAAGAAAGCTTATTTATTACAGGTAGCCAGTTTTGATGATACACAACTTCTCATTCTATGAACAAACAAAAAAGAGCAGAATTCTACAGAGTAAGCCTGCACTTCCAATTGCTTAGTGCATTTTAACTAATGCTTCACGTTTTTAGTTAACCAATTGTATTTCTATGTAGTACGTAAGTTGCAAAAAGAAAGAACATGTGAAAAACAAAGTCCTGGGTTAGACAGACTGAAAAACCCAAATTGCAAAGAGGCCATTTCTTTTTAATGTACTTGTCAACTTTTTATTTGATGCAAAAATTAACTGTAGTAAATATATCCAACTGCAAATAACTTGAGTGTGACTGTATGGATAAACATGCTGCTAAAGCAGGATGTTTCTTTCCTCTAAGAAGTCTTCTCAAGTTTCAATCAACAGGATTGCTCACAAAAATTAGAGATAGCAGAGCTTAGTAAAATGATTTCTTGATGAAATACAGAGATATTAAGGCCTTAATCATGCTCCAGACACAAGAATTCCTGTCTCTCAGTGAAGTTAGAAACACGGCTGGATGAACAGGCAAGGAAAAGAAAACACTGGCTGGATGACTGATTAAGAGGGAAAACTGATATCACATTGGAAGCATTTCAAGGGCTTCACAGCATCATTTTATAACTGTGAAGTGGTCATATTTACAGAAGTTAAAATATGATACACTGATGCAAGAAGGAAAACAGAAGCTGAAGATTACATGGAGAGAAGCAAAATTGCATTCAGCACTGACATAAACCACAAATTTAGGATGGACACCACAAGATCTCTTTTTAAACCTTTGCTAAAGGACACACAAATTCATAAACAGTCACTCAATACTGAAATATTTTGACATGTGTGTGCAATATATTTACATATATATTTTACATGTAATTTTTAATAATTTATAAGTATCCAGAGCATAAACCAATAGAGAGACATGTCTTTTTATGAACAAGAACTCAAATCTATCCAATTCATTTATGTGATATGAATTTAATGCCATGAAAAAAACCCCACATTTGTAACACTTTGTGGTATTCTCATAAGGAATCAAGGATTACTGAGTGCTTCCATAAAGTACGTGCCCAATAATACAAAGAGTTGATCCATATTGAATAAATTTGGTCACAAAGGAACCTTACTAAAAATTCCCAATCCTTATTTCAGATTAGCAACAACTGGGCTACCAAAGATGTCATACAGGGAAACTAAGGAACATGCTGTAGGCAGGGGAGCTGAATCCTTCTGATGGATCCAACAGAAGCAATGGCAGAGCCCAGTTGAGAACTCAGACCTTCATGAGAGGCAAGATACAACCAGTAAAGTCAAAGCAAAGATGATTAATTTCTCTAATATGAAAAACAAAAGGAAAATTGGTACTTCTTCCTTCACCGTCTGCTGACCTTTTGAAGACAGAACACTTGTAAAATTTGTCAAGCAGCAACAAGCTGGAACGAGTTGGGATGCACAGAAGAGGGGACCAAATCCAGAACACTCTCTCCCATCACGATATTTTTTAAAAATACCATGAAACAGAAACAGTGCATTAAGACTAATTTTGAGAAAATTAAGCCTGTGACATAATTTCTATTTCTATTTGTCTTTCCATCCAACATTCTGTTCATACTCCACCAACTCGGATGACTTGATCTACTTCTGCATAAGCACTAAATGTTGAGCAAGACGAAGCATAGCTGTGAACAAGCAACTTCTCTCAGCCCCGCTGTTATTAAAGGAAGAGATTACTGGTCCAACTTGCACCATAAACTAACCCCCAGTATTGCTGAAGCTTACTGCCCTCCACCAGTGAGGCTGTTCAGGAAAATGTTTCAACTTCCTTCAGATAATCTCTGCAACCCCAACAAGCAGATTAATGTAAAACAGCATTTGAACACAATGTTTGCATTGTGGGCTTTTTCCCCTTGGTTGAAAATCAGTATTAGCTGCTTCGAAGTGGTTTACATATTATGGATCAGGACCTCCCAATTTTGACAGTTTCCATAGCAGGTCTTCAGCTAAGTAGACTCCTTGTGCCTGATGGGGCTTCTGCAATGATCACATGAAGCATTCTGTGGGCATACGAACTGACAGAAACACGGGGAACACAGCTTTACTGGCCGGCAAAGCTTAAGGAGTATGCCTGCCTGCATTCTGTTCATCTTCAAATTTCTGAAAACTTCCAGGAATATTATCTGAGGGCTCTACTGAGCCCAGTGCATACGGTATTTTATCTATCAAAAGCTTGTAATTACAAACAGCAAGGAGCTCGCAGAAGGTGTCACTACAAGCAGTCTAAGCAAGAAGCTCGGGGAACACCAACCATGGCTGGGACATTCCTAAGCCAAAAGATGGTTTTCAGGGATGCAATGTAGTATTTATACAGGCACAGCACACAGTATCGCTACGCCATCTGGATTAAGTGGGAAATATCTTTAGTCTCGGGTAGCATGCCTTATTGCTGCCACGCTGGTAAGGTATAAAAATTATTTTTTGAAGGCTCATCACCACAGAATTCTATATAATCCTGGAAACAAGAGAAACAGTATGAAGCTGAGAGATCTGTTAAGAGCCATGACAGAATGGAACAGGTAAAAGTGTACTGTTTCTCTTTCCACTGAATGATTTAAAGATTTAAGGACAGTGAGAAAATTCTCTCACAAAACAAAACATTTTGCATTCTCTCTGATGTTACTGAATCTGAGAACGTGTAAGTTTAAAAGACTTTTTGCTGAAAAAACTTTGGGATTATGTAAGTATAGTTTAGTTTAGCCATAGTTTACTAGGCATAATTAGCCAGTCATTTCCAAAACAAACTTTGTACCAGATAGTGGAACAAGCTACGGTACACTTCTGCTGAGGTGAAGTGTTTTGAATGGTGTTACGTTGGGCACTGTTTTCATTAAACGTGGTTGCACATTCTAGCTCTCAAGTAACAAGAAGCTAATTGAGAAAATATCATCTAGTTAGTCCCTTTAATTTAAATGATAGGTACCTATGATTTTGCTGATTCTTTTCTATAAAGGCTTCAGGAGCATTCCTAAATGTGTTGATGAGCACCAGAACATATGTTCTTTGTTCTACTAGGAAATCTCAGAAGCAGGGCAAGTTTTGACCTATAAGGTTTAAAAAGTAGCTGTATTTTAGATTCTAAATTTAATCACCAATTTTTAAAGATATGAACATAAAGTTTAAGTGAGTGCTGGGCCAAATGCAATACATTCTAAGCTTGCAGCAAAGACATGATCTAATGTTTTGCAATGAATGCTAATTACCACATCTGCGATGTCTGGTAAAGAAACATATCCATCAACTTTATAATGAAATACTTCTATAATTTCTTTCAAACTCAGGTAATTAAGCCCAGTCAGTATAGCAAAACTGATAAAAATGCATACTTTTTAATGATAATGGGGAAATATTGGCTAGTATCTTGATAATCTTATTTTAAATCAATAGGTACTGCACATAAATAGCTCCAGTGCAAGATTATTCACCTTAATTCTAAAGGGCTTTTTTCCCTTAAACTAGGTCTCCTTAGAAGTTTTTATGTTTATGCAATTCTTTAGAAGAAGACTCAGACTATCCCAACTGCTCTTCAATGCTACAACCAAAGTTTGAAAGAAGTAAACAAACGGGAAAAATCCTCTGAACTCCTGTGCTAGACTTGTGTATAGAATTACCATTTGGACTGTGTCAGCAAAGAAGGGATGATTTGAACAGCTTACAAGTATAGGGTTAACAACAGATCTTAACAGCTATATTCACTTGAAGCAGAAGTTCCTGACTCAGAACTCTTGACAGCAGTTAGGTTTCAGCCTGTCCGTATGTTCATGTAGTCATTTTAAGCTTTCAGGACTGTAGCTCTTCCATTATCTACAACAGTTTTCAGAAAATTCCTACAAGAGCAACTCAGCAATATTTAAACATTAATATTTTAAATTAATCCTTTATTTTTAAAATGAAAATGAGACGAGTGCTTTAAATCAAAACGAAGTCTGAAAGACACACACAATGTGCAAATACATTAATTATGTTGCTAGAAACAAAAAGAAAATCCTCCCAGATGTGATTTCAGAAATATCTAGAACAAAACCACTGAATTCACCAGTTATTAATAAAACAGCCAAATTCTCATGTCACTTCTGCTTATCGCAAATAGAGAGAAATAAAAAAAAGACTACCTACGATTTAAGAGCGGATACTTACCACTTCTTCCAAGGCAGCACTTCTTCCAAAAGAACAAGTGAGGTGTGCAAGGCAGTTAACAAATGAGGAAAAAAGTTCATTTGGAATGGCAGTTAAAATATTGCGAGGAAATACAGTTATCAGGTTGCTGATAATACTGGAAATTCCCACTGCTTCTGAGTCTTCTATTTCAATTCTATAGATAGAAATAGCAGTTAGGGTTTTGCCATTAAGAGAAATGCTAAATGTGAATTGAATTTGTTGATACATTTTCAATCAACAAATTATTCCATATTAGTTAAGCACCCCCTACTTTAAACTGCCTTTTCTTAATTTCAGTAATCCAACTGTAAGCACAAATTATACCCAGAAATAAGCAAGCCATACCAGTTCTCCACACAGATACACTGCACTCCAAACTAAAGATTAAAAAATGCCATCTAAACTTAGAGAGCAGGCATACATACCCATTGATAGTATTCAGTAATCCCTCAATGAAGTGTGCCAGGTAATCAACTTGTGAGCCTTCATCGGGAAAGACTGGCCCGTGCAAAGACGCCAGCTGTGCCAGACACTGTAATGAATCTTGGGCCATATCTGTATCTTCTCTGATTTTTCGATGTACCTTTCAGGAAGCGAGACAGTTAATAATACACAGAAAATAGGGTGTTCTTACAACAGTCACATGGCTCTCAATCCGAAAGAGCACACACCAAAAAAAGCTTACTATAACTTCCATTCAGTCTGAAATGCATGGGTTTCTACAACTCTCTAAACCATAGCAAATGTCAAGATCGTGACTCAGCTCGCAAAATCACAAGCCTTGAATTAACACACTGAAAGTAACATTTAGTTAAGTCTCACCTACATGTTGAAAATTGAACTGTCTACTGAATGTTATGTCTTGAAGAGAGAAACAGATGCCCGCCAGTCAGACATACTGCTCCTTCTAAAAACAGCAATAATGACAGTCATCTCTATTATGCTAACTATGCCTAGGCTACGGAGTCTTGCTAAAGTTAGTCAACAAGTTCAATCAAGATTATATAGATGCTTCTTTAGCAGAGGTAAACACTGAAAACATATACAAAAATGAATGCATCACTTCCTTGGCAACACTGTTACATTATACAAGGCCAACAGTAATCTTCCCACATTTCTGCAAACGTCATTACTTCAGCTGATGAGAATTTCCAGATTTAGATCTTATTATTTCAGTATTCATATTCTAACATACTTCTATTAATTGTCAAGTATGGTTTTAAAGAATTTTCTTAGGCTCATGCCTCCTATTTTTTCACATAAGATTTACTGAATAAATAAATATAGGGTAGCTTTTTCACACAGAAGTAAATTTCATTAAATTACTCCAGCAATATTATACATAAAAGTCCAGTTAAAACACTAACCATTCCTCTGTGGCATTATAGTTGCAACTTCACCCAACTCATAACTAGCTGGATTAGCTTCACAGTTAATCTCCGAAAGATCGAACTAGCAGGGGAAACAAACCCTGCAACCCCTCCTAATAAATGTCCCACACTAGGCTGAGATTAGAACTGAAGGCTCTCTCTTTAACGTAGCAGTCCTGCCAACTTCTTCAAGGTTATTAAAATTTCTCAGATCAGATAAGTGAATATAAATGACTACCATCCACTTACATTACTTCAAACAGCAAACTAATACTACAAGCCTAAACCATTGCAAATCAGGAATCTAAAACCAAAACTGACAGCATGCTGTCATAGCATTCATTCAAAAATAATCAAATATAGGTGAGTTTTGGTTACTATTAAGTAAAATGCAAATGTATTAAAACAATTCTGCATGTTATTCAAAACATGATTCTTATAACAAATAAGTATTTGTAAACTAACCAAAGAAACAGATATCTAACTCTGATAACTTCATGCTATTAAACGAGGAAGGGTTAATATGTAAGCCAAAAAGTTATTTGCATGTGGAGGTTCACAGCTGACAGTAGCAACTGTCTGGATAGTCTAGACAGCTGTCCAGATTGTGTGTAGTTGCTAAGAGTTCTGCCAGTGATTTTTTCACCTTTTCAAAACTGCTGGAACAGATAAACTTGCAGAAAAAATAAAGAAAAAAATTTCAAATTTATAAAAAAATCCTATAAAGTAAGGACATGTATCCAAACATGTATCAGCCAACCGTTTACTTGGTCTACTAACTTTGTCCAAGTTCTGAGCACATTATTTCTCTGCTTTGCAAAAATGAAATAGCCTGAGAATGCTGTATTTTCAGGTCCCAAGAGATGAAATGTAAGACAAAATAGCACAGTAAACAAATTTATAATCTAATGTATGTTGCTGCTACAGTAACTTCTAGCTAAGCAACGACTACAAACTTCTCACAGCAGCAGTAGAAAGAAAGCAATACTAGTTTTATCCAATTTTAAAACTTTTTTTTTTAGTTATAGCAATTGAGTATTACATTCCCCTCTCCTAACTCTACTTCTTCCCCATCTCTCCTAACTTAGCCTATTTTAACTCGTTTAGATTTACTTTGTGCTGAAGAAAGAGATACAGAATTCTCTATGCTGAAACTGGCTAGAAAACCACAACTAACATTACTTATTTTCAGCTGTTCCATTGAGCAAATGCTTTAACATCAGCAAACACACTGTTCATTTTATCTTTTTTGAGAGCTGTTACACCTTATCTGAAAGATACACTCTACTACTGCTCATCATGCTTGGTTTCATTTAACAAGTACATGTCCAGAAGTATTTAGATAATTCAGATAACTATACACCTTTTTCTTTTGTTAATGGTCATCAGTTTAAAGCAATTTATAGGCAAAACACATATTCAATAACCTAGGAAAAATACAATAGTTCTGTTTGCTTTGATAAGCAAGCTGAAGTTAATAGAGTCAGTCCTACCTGATGCAAAAGGAGAGTCCAACAATACAGTTTTAGAACACGGAGGAGCTGCTTTCCCTGTGGACTGGACTATGAAAGTTGAAGGAAGAAACTTACTGTAAAGAAAAGCTCCATAACTCTGCTGTCCAGGAGGGTCTCACGCCAGGATTCTGTTGGCTTTAGCATCACATTTTGTGAGGATTCAAACATAGCTATATAATGTCTGCCCAGTTATCTGGTGTCAAGGTCAACAATAACATTCCTACTTGGCTTTAAAAAAATCCTAGATACAACAGGATCCATTCAGAAAGAATGTAATGGAAACAAACTTTAAGCCTCTTCACATACACAGCATAATTCATGCATGAGGCCAAGGAATAAAAGGTATTAAGTATTGAAAAAAAGAATGCTCCAGGAATGTTAGATAACAGTTTGATCATAATTATGAGACATACCATACTGATACGATCACTTTGATAACCAGGGTGTCTAATGTGACACAGAGAGAAGGGAAAAAAGCAACCGCAATTAACAGGTGTTAAAATTCATGCAAAATGGGAAATCATTCTCTAAAAAATTTTCCTGGCAGCTTTTAAAAAAGCCTCACAATAGCTAAAGATAGCTCATTGAAATCTATATCCTGTTTTTCTAAGTAGCCAAATATGCGTCACAGAATGCAGATATGTTAGCCCTGCATTAATCCACATTTTTAATCACTCTGAAGAACAAAAGCATAAGGCACTACAAGGCATCGTCATATTAAACACATGTTCGTAAGACACGTGCATGAAAAATGCGCACATCGTGAAGCCATGATTTTGCTGCACTCGTTTCAGTTCTCACCATGCGTTTTGGAATAACTTAATTTACTAAATTCTGCAAATGCTCTACTACAGAAAAAACAGAGACATAAGCAAAAACATTTAAACAAGCAGGTTACATTCTTTGTCAGTCTGATCATACAGAACAGAGTTTATCAAAGATTTTTGAAAGTGCTTCTTTCTGTGCCACCCCCCAATCCAAGTAGTAGTAAAACCGCTTTAACTCAGCAACTTACATTTTCATTTGTCTTTTTTAAACCCTACATTATCCTCTCTGACCCCTTTCCAACCCAACCGTCAGAATAAGTAACAGCATGCTCAGCTGCATGTAATTTACTTATTCATAATGAACTGTATTAACTTTTGTACTGTAAGTCATCAGGTATTATAAAAAATGCGTATCAAAAAGTATTTGTATGTCTGGAAGAAAATAAATTTCACAATGGTATCATTCAGAAAGCAGACCCCTTAACTTTTGATGGGTTTTGTTTAAGAGAACAATATAAAGCAAACATCTAGATTAAAATGAAGGATTGTGACCACAAGGCAGGATGCACGATTTTAGTTTATTTATACATCTTCTGATTTCTGACAAAACCCGAAATTTCTGACAATACTGTGCAGAATCTCATTCTGAAATAGCGACTTTTTCCACAGCACAGCACCGAGTGGACCTTCAGTAGTGGAATGTGTCCAGAACTGTTGTCAGCGCATTATAATGTATAAGAACAATCAAGGCTTTTCACATCAATACAAAGCAAAACCAGATTCATCATTTTCAAAATTATCAATGTGCTGAACCATACCAGATCCACATTATTTCAGACAGGGAAAATCTAAAAACCACTGAATTGTCTATTTTCCTTCCATCGGAAACACAGACACCATTTAAGTATTCAAAAATGCTTTGGTTCTCACAGATAAAAAAAAAAAGTGGGGGGTGTGAAATTACCACATGCAACCATTCTTTATCAGGAGTAATATTAAGGCAAATTAAGGCTAATTTTATCAGATCTGTCATATCAAGCTATCTTTATTTCATTTGAAATGTTTTAGGAGAAACAGAATTTTAAAATTGTTTCTTGACAAGAGTGGCCTTTACTGTAACTATTCAATTGGCTTGGAAATACATCAGTATCAAAAGATGACATGACCAACCTCTGAAAATGAATTTGCTCTTCACTGGGTTGAATCTACAGAGGGGACCAGCAACATAACACTTTTCATGTGGAATGGAAGAAGGGCCAGAGTTTGCTGTCACTATTTTAACAAGCCTCAGTATTTAATGGCCCTATCCTGTTATTTTTAGTACTGTTTCTCATGCTAATGGACTGATGACACATCTGACAATAGCAGATTTGTGGGTAAAATATCTGTTCACTGAACAATATAAATTATGCCTGCTCCTCTAATGGAGATCTTGCACCCATTTTCCATCATGTACTAGATGCAGGCAAACAATAGCATAAGCTGGCTGTGGAGATGCTTGCTGCTCTGAAATACCTCAACTTATTCTGTGCTATGGTTCAGCCTTATGAGCAGCAGCCCAGTTACACCAGACCTAAATAAAAAAAACCCCAGCACTAAATTACCTAGCACATGGGTGTACACAAGGGAAATGCAGTGTCCAACATCAAAAGTTAATTTACTTCTGAATACTTACAAGGAAACAGAAAGTACAGAACTAGCAGAATACTTTTTTGTAGCACTCAAGCTATACTATAGATTTTTCTTCCAACCCCTAGGATTCTGTGATTCTGTGATTTTTGATAAGCATAGATCAGTCTACTATGACATCCTGGAGGTTTGTTTTGGCTTGGTTGTTTTTTAAACAAAAACCGATTGTAAACCGCTTGTGGTAATAAATACAAATATCTGTAACATTCCCAATTCTACTGAAGAATGAGTAACTCTCATTACAGTTCTCTTTGAATGACCTGGAAATCCAAGCTAAGAAACAGCTACCAGAAGTGTGGCATTGTTTTACCCAGTTTGCAAGACTTACAGCACTGATTCCTACAGCGACTAGAAACTTCTACTTGAATTGGAACAGCTTATTCAGTAACATGTATCAAGCATACGGAAAAACGTAAGAATATAACTAGATGCCTGCTCATATGATAAGGCTCATATGCTCACAAACTAGTGCCTAGAAAGGAAGAAGAGAAGACCATAATGTGCAACACAGATTTTCTTTTATCTTTGTCTAAATTTATGTATGTAGCTACTAGCTCTATGCTTGGTTTTGTTTCATGAGCTGGAGAAATAAGAGTAACCTTTTTAAACGAAATAATAATAATAATAAAACCCCACAAATTTGTAATTTTAAAATTGTATTTTGTAAAAAAAGTATAAAAATAAATATATATAAACTTTAAGTTTTATATGTGTAGCTTTCTTCCCACTCTTTCCCTCTACCCCAGTAAGGGACTGAGGGGTGAAGATGAGTATCAAAATATTTCATATCTTAAGGCAGCCATGAGGAATTATAATGTTTCAACTTCAGGACTTTCTACAAATTCCAGTACCTGAGAATGAATCCCACAGTCTTTTTTCTAAGAGAGGCAAGGCTTGCCATTGCACAAAGCAGCAAATTAGGAACTTGAAAACATAAGCTGAGATTTCTTCTGCCAGACCACATTCACAAATTTGTCCACAGAAGTGAAGAACAACTCAGAAGCAGAGAGAAAGCTCCTCGAATGCTAAGGCCCAAATATCTATTTTAAAATTATTTTAATCACTTTACCTTTGTTGTTTGGAACATTTCTGGAGAGCTTTGTGTCAGTCTTAGACTTGAACTTTACAAATTAAAAACTGCATTAGAAAGGTAACTGCTTGAAAATCTGCCACCCAGTGTTTCAATGCTAACATATTGATTATATTTGGATTTATAAACCTCCTCTGGCTTGCTAGCTAATCAGCCAAGCACATGGGATGAGTATAGGAGAAACTGTCTAAAGCTGATGCAGAGGCTTGCTGCCCCCTATGGAGAAATGCTTCACAAACCTTTATATACCTCACACTCTCAGCAAACACATCCAGCACTCAGAAGGAAGGTATGCTTAAATATTTCATTATTAAACACAAGTATTCTTAACTGTCATGAGAATGAAACAACTACTTTGTGTTGGACTCAGATTTCAGCAACAGGCATAGGAGGTGTAGGAAGACCCAAGCTAATTTTAAAACTGGTCCGTCCCGGAGCTGCTAGCAGTGTAGCCATGCCAGTACCGAGTCTCATGTTGACCACCCAAGGGGATTCTGCAGCTTCTGCTACGTTTTGCTGCTATGGTTACATAGTTAATACTGTGCAAGCTAATCACTTTAAGCCTAACTTACACTTAAAGCACCTATGCAGAAGTGATTGCCATGCACATGCAGGTTAGGAGTCACACCTTTCCATGAGATACTGGCTGCCACCTAGGGAGCTGATGACAAAGCACTGCACAACTGGAAACTTAAAACCACTGGGGCAGAAGAGGAAAAAAAACTATATATTTTACCAGTTCCTCTTCATAGAAAGGGTCATTTCTTTTCCTCTTCTGGTATCGATGCTCATAAGATGCTCTTATTCTGCAAACTGATTTCACAATTCATACTGAAACCCAAATGATGAAACACTAACTGTTAAAAAGTTCAGTATCAATACAAGCACATTTAGTGCAATTGACCAAATTCAGGGGATCTGTCAATCTTCTTGGTTTTGCCTAACTTTGTCTCAAAAAGTTGCTAGAAAGGATTGTCAAGAAAACACGTAGTACCCTAGAAATAATAAACATCAGGGATTTCAAAATCACTTTTCACCTAAGAGTGGTAAGTCTGATAAAAGTAAAATGCAGCTCTCTTTTGCACTTTCTTAAATACAGCTATTGTAATTAATTTGATTTTTTTTTCTTTATATGCCTCAAAATAGCCAGGATAGTACCCCGAATCCTTCATCTTTCAGATAAGGACAGACTGCTGTAGTAAATTCAGAATACTCCCGGGCTGCTAACAAACACAAAGTCTAAGGAAAGTGGCTGTGCTGCTGAAGAAAATCTGTGTTGTCATTCCTCGGTATGGGTTCAAGCATTTCTGTGCAACAAATCAAACTGAGGACATCAATATGCTAAAAAAGAGGAAAAAAAGTTTTCAGCCAGGTGGTTCCCTGCTCTGTATCATGCCTATGGGAGGTGCTAGAGCAGGATGATTTTTCAGCAGCAATGCCAACTTGAATCATTCCTCAAAACAAACTTCAAGTTTTCTGGAGCATTCTGTGTGTTTTTCATGCACTCCCATTATACATAACAGATGCTACCATCTGGGTTGGACCGAGTTCAAATCTTTAAAGTCTGCAGAACTACACGGTTCACAGGATCTCCCAGAAAGGTGTCTCATTCTGGCTTGAGGTTTAAAAGACATTTTCAAAACAGAGATATTAAGAGCTTTGTTCTTTTAATTGTGTGGCTGAGGAACACACACACTTGAAAAAAAAAGTGTTCAGATCAGACAAAAAGTTTCAGTCAGTTCATACAACTGCTGTGGCACCATTAATTTCAATGGAGTAGCAACAATGCACATTAGTGGAACGCATCCTGTTAGGTTTACGTAACCTGTATTTTAAATTCAATCTCCTATTCTACATTCACTTGAAAATTTGCCAGCTTGCCTCCAATCAAGTAGAGGCACCAAATCCAAAACAAGAACTAAAGCTCAGATATATATTAGTGAATAAGGAATAAGTAGCTCTATGACAGCTCCTAATGACAGATAATAGACACCTTTCTGTAGATGGGAGACAGCTGGACAAAAATCTTATGTTCTGCTTAAGAACTTTTGCATTTGTGGGCATTCATCCAAAGTCCATTAGAAGGTGGCTGCCAAGAACAGATAAATCCCAAAATCAAGAAGTGAGAGACATCTCTGCAGGTAAAACAATATGAATTATAATTACATCCTGACTCCACAGGACAAGTATTTTACGTCCATGTCCAGGTGCAGTAAAGTCCAGCAAAATTCAGCTCCTTAGACTGGAGATTTTGGACACTCACAATGCACTAGGAGATCCTTGAAGGCACTCGTGTAAAGGAGAGGGCTGTACCTCTTCGTACTGATCACCTGCACTTCCTTAATTAGTCAAAACATTCATTTAAGAAAATAATGCAGGTAAAACTATTTCCATCTGAGCAAACAGTATTTAACAGTGTAACAGCACTGAAGAAAGAAACTCTATAGAAGCCAACGTGCCACAACAGACTGCCACACATTCCCAGTGCAAAATAGGAATCCTGTGTCATTGCCATTTCCAACAGTACTGCTGAAAACCTCTGAAGCATCCACAACCCCAGGTGAACTAATACTTTGAGGTAGCAGATAAAAACAACAACAGATAATTGCCTGTGTGTTAGAAAATGAAATGAAAGAAACTGTACATGACTGAAAGGCAGCCTCCTAGGTCATCATGCCTTGCTCTTCCTACTGCAGGCACTACATCCCAAGACACTCAAAAATTACTGAGTTCTAACTTAAAAGGTTGGTCTCAGCCTCCCAGTCTCTTAAAAGGTAGGTCTCGGCCTCTCTTCTTTCATTGCTCTGATTAGATGGCTATTCCAGAATGCATCTTTCATGCCAGGTCTTCTTGCTAGCAATAGACAATACAGACTTACAACTCCTCTGTTTTAATCAGTGGCAGCAGTGTCCATTTAACAATGCAACACATACTACATTATCCTGTAACACCACAAGAGCTCACAAGAAGTTATACATTTTGATGTAATTCTTGCAACTTGTTGATTTAAATAATGGTGATGGTCACTGCAGAGTTAATGCACATTTATGCTGTTTCCCTTATTTGGAGATACAAGAATCTTGCTAAAGATTGTATTCAAATTGAGCAGATTACTGTTATGCCACACAGAATACTGAGCATCAATACTATCTTGCCAGGGGAAACAGCAGCGAAAGGAAAAAAGATCTATCTGTGCATACAATGGATCGTTTTACTCCATGCTTTGAGTATTAAATTTATGCCCATTGCTTCGGCATATGCACTGTCAGGATTTGGAAAGAGGATACCAAATGATACCAACTGATCAATCAATACAGCAATTCTTACATTCTTATGTGCTACCTACTTAGAAACTGCAGCCAAATTAAGTTTTACTGCTCATGAGCTAGCAATCAACATTACTTTTAAATCAGTCTTCTTAAGGAAGAGAGATTTATGCCATAATATAATCAACATGGTGCTGTAAACCCCAACGCTTATTGAATCTTTGTCAGCTAAGTCCTGCATTTCTCAAGGATGATTAACACTGTTCCAACTTCTGTGAAAACAGGTTGCTACACAGAGTAAGGAGACTCAAGATGGTGCTGTACATCTTGCAGCAAAATGAAATATCCAATGGCAGAAACAAAAAGACGGTAGCAAGTGGAGCAGAAGTTATGAAAAGATTTCAAATAAAGCCATGTAAGGCCCTATTTCAAATCAGGAAAGCAAATAAAACCCTTAACAGTGGATTTGAATGCAACTTCCAAATTCTTGCAGCATGTATAACTTAGTAGAAATTTCATGAGGTTTTAAGGAAAAAGTTTATAAATCAGCTTAAAAATTCGGCTCTTGGGAAGTTTGCTGAGCATTTTTAAGACAGTCTAGCTAGTAAAAGAGGTGTTGTAACATTCTACTGCAAGGGCTGTCTTAACCATCTATTGATAGAGAATGTGATTATTTCTACAAGTCTTCTAGCCCATTTTTCTGACTAAGCATTTTTTTATCTTTTTTCTTCTCTCCTTGGATAAGACTTTTTCTGATTCCCATTTCCTCCTCTACTTTCCCTCTCCACCTTTCTCTGGACTTTCATAATCAGCACACATCATAAAGATGTTAAAATGGAAGCAATGGCACCTGTGTATTCCCATAAAAGTAGATGCCATTTCTTCTCTCAGCTAGCAAATGCTTTTTCTTCAGACAAAAGAGAACTTATTATTACATGTTCTAGTATATGACCATGCTCTTTTATGGGGAGTCAGTTGAGCAGGCACATTCCTAGATGACAGGGCATTTACCTGCCCCCTCCTCCTCTCTGAGGTAGAAAATTAGGACAGATAAGATCTCCACAAAAAAATCAACAGATCTTAGACCTATTCACCATTTGGTTCTTCAGGATAAAGCAGCATATTACACTTTTTCTCTCCCCTGTAGCAACCAGACAGACCATTAACCCATAACTGGGGCTGCTTTGCTGAATGAGTTTTGCCTTTTATATAAAATACTTTAAAACTTTAATTAAGAGCAACAACAGCTTCTGTATGTAAGCATGTTAGCAAGCACGAGGGTGACACTCTATGGCACTAATGGAAGAACACATAAATCAAAGACTGAATACAAGGCTTTTAAGTTTTACAGTTTTCTCTCCTCACGAAGACTTTACTTATCACATGGTAGAAGTGACCCCAGTCAGCTGAAATACGGGGCCTGACATTAAAAGGATATAATTTGGAGGAAGGAAGTTCCAGCTTAAGACCTGATTGGCTAGTGCAAGATAACGCTGAAACACTGAAGACATCTGAGCATTGAGGTTTTCACGTCTGCTGAATTCCTGAAGTACCTCTACTGTGAGCATGAAGATCTGCCGCAGATCGTCCTCCTATGGTCAGGACGAACAATATATTAACAGAGTCTCTCAATCATTAACTGAAATGTTGATTATAAATAAATACTTTTCTAAAGAGAAAAGAATTTAGTTTTCACCCTATTTTTCATTAAAATACAGTAAATATTCTCAAGTTATCAGTTAGAACCACACCAATCTTTTGCCAAAATTAATAGATTGTGTTTGTAAAGAATAAGAAAAAAAAAATAAAAGTCTTCTCATAAATGCTAGTCATTAAAAAAACCTAAACAACTTAATAATGTATTTTTAACAACTGGCAGAGGAAAAGGTTGGTCTTTGGCACGAAAAAAAGTTGGTAAGTTGTTCCACAACAGTCAGTTTAAAGCAATGCCTTCACAAAAACATTTCTGCCTGGCCAAACAATACATTTGAGACAACCAGACTACACCATCTGCAATAATATTTTTAAATACATAGCTCTCCTTGGCTTTAAACCAAAGCTATATTTAAGGCTATCATTGTTCCACAAGAGTATTCGTTTTGTTTGCAATTGGTAGCCAAGGAATTAAAGAGTCCAACCACAAAGATCTGTAGCTCTACATTTATAAAATGGACAAAAAGGGATTGCAACTTTTTGATACAAGTTTTTTTAAAAAATACATTATCAGCTTTCCTGAAGTAGCCAGTATAGGCTTATATAACATTTGTCCTACTAAATGCTCTTAGGTACATACTGTAACTGAATGCACCTGGTGCAAGAAAGTATTTCTGCTTCTGAATATTTAAATTTTAGAAAGACAGTAGCATATATTGATACAGATCCAGTTTACCTGAAATATACGTTTACAGTTACCATGGAACTCCATGCTTAGTCCAATGTTGCTGGTTTTACTTGAACTTGAGAACTCGCTCAACAACGCCGTTAAAATGGAACAGGCCAAAGTTTGCTATAAAAAAAAATAAGGGGGAATAATATAACTAAAAGATGTCTAACAACATAATACCACCTACACTGTCCATTTTAGCATATTTCTATGACTATTACTTCACTTGCTTCTAACACAAACTAGAACAACTCAAGCTTTCAGGAGTATAGATCCTTGGGAGAACCACCTCTGGAATCGTTCAGGCTCCATCCTTACAAAGAAATTCAAGTATTTGAGCAACTTGAGAGCCAGCACCTGTACAATCACCACTACAAAACAGAATCAAACTTATTGCAATGCGTTTCCCAGCCTTGCTGTTTACTTTCTCTCCCTGTGCACACGGCTTTACCTGTATTAATTTCAGGGAAGATTCCGTTTCCACTTACTTCTATTGATCTAATATTCAGGTCACCCTGAAGTTAGCTTTGGCCCTTCTTTGCATTTGCTACACTTACTGTGTTGGCATTTGATCATGACTAAATTTATACCAGCGAAAGTGATAAAAGCCAGTCAAAAACAGCACCTGCAACACACCCGTCTGCTACATCTTTTCCCTCTCTCTCCATTGAAAAAAAAAGAGAGGAATACAAAGCTTAAAAGCTTTTGGATACTTCCCTCCAAAGCACAACACCCACAAGCCTCAGAAAGAACCTTTAAAAATTCTCTGTTAGAATGATGTCTCTGAAGCGATATAAATACTGGTGAGGAAAAGGCACGTTAATTTTTGAGAAACAGATCCATGAAGATTGAAGGTTTAAGTATCTTTTTCATTCTCAAAATTTAAGGTAAGCTAAATCAAACACTTATCGTAAAACACAACTTAAAACCCAACTTTCCTTTATGAAACAACACCGCTCCAGCCTTTGCTGCTGCTTTTCGGAAAAAAAAGCAGCTTTTTTTCCTGACGCTGAAGTCCAGTAGCCATCATCACCAGTTTTAATATATTTTTCTTAACTGATCATTACACACAAAGGGGAGTAAATGTTGTACAGTGAAGATGCAAGAAGTACTTCAGAAGTGTGCCATACGCTACTGTAATAAGCAGAATAGAAACTGTCTATCAATGAAATGAAAACTCTTTGTTAAAGCAATGTTCTTAACAAAAAACTTCAAAATTACTGGCTATCCTCCCAGACTGTTTGGAGCCAAGGTGCCAGGGATGGACAGAGGGATAGGAATTGTTAAAGGGTCATGCATGCCAGCAAGTGTCCAGGGGTTAAACAGAAATATGCACACTACCTCTGAACACCCGAAAGATTAAAGTGGAGATGATACTATTTATGCAAGCTCATACAACAGCTGAGACCAGTGCCATCCACCCACCAACTGCAACATCTTTGTTCAGAAATGCCTCTGAAGTCAGTACCTTGACCCCCCAGACAACTAGTTATCTTAGCCGGTATACACTAAATTAACATTCTTACTTGCTAAATAAGTCCCAGGCAGATCGAACATAGTGGCTTCATGATAATATATGGGTTTTCTCTTCTACTGTATAATAAAGCTGTGCAGCAGACCAGCATATTGCTAATCAGTTGCTAAAGCCAAGCTTTCCCATTTTAAAGAAATTACTATTTCAAGTGGACTGTTTCTCATCTACAGTCACATGTCACGTATGATAAAAGCAACGTTTAGCCAGCATCACACTTTAAACTGCTCCAGCAAAAGTGCAATTTTGTCAGTTCTACACTAGACTTAGAAATATTTCTAATTAGCTCAAACATTTCAGTATTTTATTTCCAAATTTCTGTGTAAGCTATTTACCCAATAAAGATTTTTTTTGTTTAGAGGAAATCCAGATTTGATAGAATATAAAAAAATTACTGTAGGCTAACACTGAGTTTTAAATCCCACATTAAAAGTTCCATATGAAAAGAATTAATGGGAGGGATGGAGGGACAACCCAAAATTAAAAAAAAAAAGAAACAAAACATCACCAAAAAACCCCCCTGACATCTGGCTGTAGAACAATGCTTCAGATAAGAATACATGTTTTTAAAAGAATAATGCAAAGTTACCAGAAAACACTGCCCAATTTCATTATGTGTCAGGAGATGCAGAAGTCTCAAGGCTCTCTAAATACTTTAAAATGCAGGCTTTTATTTTATGCTTGAATTACTGACACACTGATACTTTTCAGCTCAGAGAAGCCATGATGCAAGGATACCATTTACAAATCTGTACAGTTTGATGCTCTATAATGTGTCATGATTACCATGTGGTATTAGTGACTATACCAGTACAGCAGCCTGGCTGAATATGAGCTGCCTCTGCTTTATCATGCCAAGGTCCCCACGCCAAGCCACCATCCAGACCACCACAGGACAAGCAGGGCAGTGATGCAGACTACCCAGCATTTGCAGTTGGTTGCCAAAGGTTGGAAAATAAATTAGTATGTCTGAATGACAGGTAAGGAGCAATAGGAAAAAAATGTTTGTTCCCACCATGATTATAAATAGTTACTATTAGCTGAAATAATTAACATTTTCTCCTTCCATTTTCTCCAGGTTGCTTACATGGAATATGGTAATTTATCCTTTATGTTTGGATAAAAATGTGCTACTGCAAGCTAAAAGCGTGTTCCAGATTTTTTTGTGCTCTTTCCTCCTGATTTCAAGGATAAATTTAAAAGGAAGGTTGAATTTTATGGTTGGTGGTACAGAATCTCTTCAAAGATGTAAAGAGCAATGGGTGCAGCTAGACTGACTGAATCTGCTAAGAGCCTGAAAAAGCAGCTTGAGCAGCGACCTGCCCCCCAATTCCAGTAAGAGCTGTCTCAGATAGTTCTGACATCAGTACTTGCTTTGAGCACGAAAGGAGAAGCATGGCATTACTAGAGATTTACACACTTTATTCCCTTCAGTGGCCTAGCGAACACCAGGGCACACTGCATCCCTCCACTCTCCTACCTCCCAGGGAATTCCCAGCATCCCACCAACTCTTTCACCTTGATATTTCAATACCTGGAGTGCAAATCCTGACCCATTCCCTCACCACCCCTAGGCTGCTGTGTGCACTACACTATCCTGTCACTATCTGCATTTACCCCATACGTCCGTGCAGAACTGTAAGTACATCCCAATATCCAGGTCACCAGAGCAGGAGAAGACCAAAGATAAGATATTGGCCAGTAATTTAAAATTTATTTCAACAACAGGCTGAGAGGAGATTGCCCGAGATTGGTTTTCTAGAAGGCAGGTGTCAACCCCCAGGAGTTCAGCTTACAGACAAGTGCAGAGGAACAGACCAAGACCTGTAACCTGCCCCTGCAATGTCAAGCACTCACATAGAGCTGCACACAAAACCACCACTGCTTCCCAAAACTGCCATAAGACTATGGGAATTTATATGAATTGTTGTGCATAGCAGTAAGATTGCCATTTTCCTATGAATATGCTCAAAATAATTAGCATAAAAGAACACGTGCCCTGTCATCTAACTTCTGAATACACAGTAATGCTTCAGAAACTCTGGAATAATGCTTAAGTAAACTTTCTTAAAAGTAAAATTTTACTTCATGAGAAGTAACTTTACTGAAAGTTAACTACTAATATTTGGAAATACATTTTTTAATTTACATGTGTGTTTGGTATGAAGACACTTTAAGTACCTCAACCGAAATGCAGGCTGTTAGAAGAAAGATTTCAAAAATCTGAAAAACAATCTAATTTCTGACAAACAAATACAGTTGTGCTCTGTGAAATAACATTACTTCCTCTTACACATAATAAAATTGAATGCATTTAATATGTGTAAAGTTCTAGGGTGGAGGGGCTCTTTCATGGCTTTGTAGTGTGATTTTTTTTTAAGGTTTTTGCCGTGCTGGAGGAGATATTAACAATCCAATTTAATAATACCATACAGTAATGAGTAGAAAATGCACATGATTCTGGGCATCATATTAAAAGTCAGATCATAATGTCTATTGTGCAGTAATGCCATTAACTTCACACAAGTAAGAGTACACCTCTGAACCTAGTTTGACTCACTCGCTAGCAATTTCACTGGTTCTGCCACAAGTACATACCCAAACAATAACCCCATCTGACAAAATAAAATACTTCTCTTGTTGAGAGCGGACCGCCTCTGAGAATAGCTTGGCACTCACCCCAGTTAGCTTTATTACCAGGAATAAACTTTATGAAAGATCGCTATACATAAAATAGACTCTCAGCTGCTCAAACAGAAGATCAATGGGACTTGTGATAAGAGATTAACTTGGCAATCAGACACCGAGTAGTAACATCGTTTTAGTAGTTTTCTTTTTAAATTACTCTGATAAAACACAGACACTACAGAAAGACCATGCACCATTTTAACAGTAAACAACATTTATGTATAATTCATAAAACTCAGATGCAGAAGGCAAATGCAACTTACTCCTCCAAATGGAATGTCCCCTATAACAAAAGTTAAAGCCCTAATGTTTGAAGGGATTTCACACTTGTGTCTGGACTGCCCATGGAATAAGTGAACTGCTTCATTTGAGGGTAGTTAGGTTACAAAGCATCTGAAAGGAAGAAGAGTTCAAATACAGCTTAGGAAAAAAACAGACATGTGGTACACCAGCTCCAAGGCAGAAAAACCAACAGACAAAGCAGAATGAACTACAACACCAAAAATGTTTCCTCTGTTCTGAAATTCAGAGCAGACATAGAGCTAGGTTGTTATAGGCTTGACTGAATAATCTATTTTACTACAAAATCTACACTATCATCTGACCTTCCCTCATCTTCTACAGGTGTCATTTATACCTACAGAAAAATGAGAAATTATATTTAAAAGAATAAAGGTTTCACCTGAATAGACCAAATGGTAACACCTACCCAGCCTGAATAGGCATTTAGAGGACTTTTTGTCTCCATCTGTGTAATGTAAACTCTGTTACTGAAACCAAAGGGAAGCCACAAGAAGCATTTAATGATATCCTTAAACCAACTAATTTTAACGTGCACAAGAGCAGGAAGAATCAAAAAGCAAATTTATTAGAGGTGGAATTTGCTGTGCTGCTCCTAGGTGATAAAATTCTGTAGTGAGAATGTGTCAAAGGCAATTTTACCAAATAAATTGTTTAAAGCATGGCTTCCTTTATAAAGGCAGTAATATACTTCTTCCCTAACTTCCTCGAATAAGCACAGCTGTATTTGCTAACATTTTCAGAGAATCTAAATGTGCAGAATGTAAGCTGCAACTCCAAATGGAAAGGTTAACAGGAGTTGCCACGGGACCAAAAGAAACACCATTGTGTACACAGAGTAACTGGGGCCACTTCAGTCTTTCAACTTGTGATTATTGCAATGAGAGGGGCAGAAAACCCAGGAACTGAAGTAGTTCCCAACCAAAGAAAACCAGAATACATTCTGAAGAAACATAAGCAAGCAGCAGGAAGAACCCACAGGATTTTACCTTTTTGTTCCTTCCCAAATGAGTCAACTGGTGGAAAAAAGCTGTAGAGCAGAGACAGGATGATGGCAATAGGACCCACAGCTGCAGTTTTGTGCTGTCAGCAGTAAGGGACTGGCTGGGCAGTGAAACCCTTTCCTCCCATTCCACTCTGCCACAGTGCAAAGACAGATGAGCAGCACCAAGTTAACACACCACAACTACGGCAGCACAAAGGACAAGATCTTGCTTCCCTTCCCTGGGGGAAACCAGGCAAACCAAGCAAGGGAAATTGCCAAGGCTGAGCTGAGAAAAAGAAAACCAATTGCTCTGCGAATCACTGGGGGCCACAGGAAGATGATCTTGTGGCATGTGAAGCATGCAGGCTTTGGCCAAAGAGAGGAGGGAAGTAGCAGCCTCTACTAATAGTGGAAGAGTTTGCTGGAGCTTAAGGTACAAAACATGCTATTTGTTTCTCTGGGGACAGGCAAGTTGGGGAGCAGGAATTGGAAGGAAAAAAATGTAACCTCATCAAAAAAAAGTGAAGGTCTGGAAACCACTTATCTAGAGGCAACATAGCCATTTCCAGGTTCTTGTCTGAAAGGCACCAGTTGAATCTTCATTCCTACAGTAGTTGCATGAACAAATCCCAGACTTTAAATTAAATTCAAATTAATGAACAATAAAACTAGCCATGCAGCTCGCCACCAGTATCACCCAGCTTTAAGTATACATCATCCTGGCAAGTGCTGCTTGGTGGCAGGAGGTCCTGTCTGCCAGATATGCCAAAAGAGCTGTGTTACACAGCTGTGCCCCACAGCAGATCTGCTAAAAGAAAAAAATATCTTTAAAAAAGGGTTGGGAGTGAGAAGGCTGGTCCAGTTTAATACTGAACATATATATTCAGAAGGGCAGTACCTCAGAGGAAGCAGGACTACAGACCAAGCAGCTAGGGTCAATAAACTTCTTAAAAAGGCTTTTCCCCTCAAGCCTCTTTATTTGTGTGTCACCACAATAATAAAAGAAATATAGGTATAACACATGGAAAGGAATAATTTCTTTCTTCCCAATGAGCCTCTGAGGTCTACAAGTGAGGGCCTCCACATCTGCACATCTCATCAGACAGAAGAATGGAGGAAATTAAGAGTCCTGGATGCCATACACAGTACAAGGGGGCACATATCTCTCCTCTGGATCACGCCTCCTCACTTCCCAGCTCAGTCTTTGAAACTGTAGCCCTATTGTAAATTATATTCAAAGGTATCAATTTCTAATATTAAACTTATTGAGGAAGTAAGCTGGAGTCTTGGTCTACTGCATCTCTAGTAAAGTAGGCTTTCAAAAGAAAGACTGGAAAACTTTAAAAGGCACCCTAGTTAATACAACTACTAAAAAAATACTTAGGTTTTATAGTTCTCCTACCTTTGTGTTACTGAGTTTTAACCTCGTATTTGGAGTAGTTTCTGGATCCCTAAAATTCCCAAACCAATCTTTAACACACTAACTTAGGCCTTTATAAAGCACTTGTCAGCATGAAGGAAACAGCTTAAATATCCTGGTTTACCATCTGGTTTTTATACTCAACATGTCTCAAGGGAAGTAAGGTTCATAGGACAAGGTAATAATTTTATTAGACCTGAAGATACAGCTGAGAGTAGAGGGGGGGAAATAATATGTAAGTTTCTGTCAAAATGTAGAAGTAGTGAGAGCCCTACCCTACCACATGACATAGCAACAGCTAGACAGGGATCCAGAAATAAAATTCCTCTTAAAGAACAGAATACGAACCACAGACGCTAAATAAATGTAGTTAGTTTTCTATGCAGCCCATTGTTATTGATAGATTAATTTCAATGAAGATGAATGTCTAGGGTTCTGCTTATTAATATTTCCCACTATTCACGAGATCCATCCACAGCACATTCCCGAGCAGTTTTAGGTAACCTGAAGTATCCAATTCTTCTCTCTAGCCCGATCCCGAACACTGGGAAACAGACCAACAGATATACAGATTTTTAAGACAGACAGAACTGTTAGGATCCCAGAGCAATTCCAGCAAGTCTTGACAAGTCTTCTTGCACATACAGAAAAATTTAGGCTATGGAGCTTTACATTAGAATTAGCATTCTACTGTATGCATTGCAGATCTTAAAAAAAACACAGTTTCTGTTGCTTCCCAGACCTGTGTCAGGTCTATAGTAGCTGGACCTCTCTGCATCTGCCTACCCATGTTCTGGAAGAAATTCAGGTGTGAGCCATATCCTAGACTAGTTTTAAACAAAGTCCATCTGACTGTGTTCACATGCAGATCCATTCCTCCTCCTGGGAATAAGTCACCTTAGCTGCCAGGATTCCTGTCCTGGCACGGATGAAGGACAAACAAAATCCTTCAGCTATGCAAAAGCAGAATGCCGTAACACAAAAAAAGGCCATGAAATTGAAGACATTTATAGTTGAGAAGAACTGGGCCCACGTAATTCTCCAAAATCTTGAAATCAGTGATAGAAAACTTGTATTTAACATTTTAAGATTGGCCCAGTGTCTACTGCTCTGTCCAGCAGAGACAAAGATTTTGAAAAGAGATCCTGAAATTGCTACTGGAGGGAGATTACAGACTCCCCTTCATGAGCAGGAGGAGGGCTTGTATCTATGTTACAGGAGGAGCCAGGAAAAACAAAACCAGGTACTCCAAAGCTAATCCTTGTCCTCCCAGAGGATTACAACCTAAATTCATTTCTAAATTAACAGGCAGCCAGACTGTAGTCTGCTTTCCCTTCTCAGACAGAGGTTTCATCCACAAGATTCATAAAGGTCCATGCAACAGGGAAGCAGCAGCAGGAGCCAACGCTCCAGGTCTAAACCCTAATCATGCACCCTTCCCATCCCTGTAGTTTTACTGCTCCTTACTACCCTGTTATTTTCTTAGCATGCACATCATGTTCCACTGTTAAGAGATTACTCAATAGCAAAGTCATCTTTTTCATCTCCTGCCCACTTTCTTCCTCTCAACACTATTCCTCTCCTTTTCTTGCTTCCAATATCCTTTTTGTTTTTTCATTCTCAACAGTTCACCCATCAGCCTTGCTCCCATGTCAGTTTGTCACAACATTACTCAACATATCTTCAAGTTCCACCCTCAAAATGCATCCATTTCTAAAGATATTCTAAAGGTATATTCTAAAGAACTAATACTTGAGAAGTTAAGGTATTAAGCATATCAAATACTCAAAAAAACCCCACATGTAAAAGGTACGGAACCATCTATATTCATTGCCACCCTTATTATATCAACATTCAGGACCTAACCCTGACAACATTTTACTGAAAAGTCCCAAAGGTTTAATGGAGCAGGAGTGCCTAACAAACACAAAACTAGTAAAGATGTCTGACAGGAACTGGGGGTAGGACTGCAGGGAATGAAAGAGATTAAGTACCTACTTTATTTTGTAAGATAAAGAAGATCCAGGAAGCTTCAGAGTCAGCAGAGAGGAAAAAACAAGTGGGAAGCAGGCAAGAGACCACTTTTCTTTTTTAGAACGGACTTTCTCTCAATTACAAACTGCTGTAAAAAGCCATTATCAACAGCTAAGGGTCATGTTTGAGGGCTTTAAACATCATTAAATGTGAAGTGACCTGCTGCTGACTCCATGTGTTATTTCTCAGCTGCTGGAGTGAAACTCAGGAGAACACAAACAGGTGGTCAGTAGGTCAGAGGAAACATGGAGCAGAAGTCTGGGAAGGACACAGAAAGGGACCAAGAGAATCCATAGAGAACCAGGAGTCACAAAGGTATGGCAGACTTCTGAAACTTGAGTGTACAAGGCTGGAGGAAAGAGCACCCATCACACCAAAGGAAAGATGTTAAAAAAGTGGAAGGAGTCAGGGAAATACTGAGGGCTGGAAAACCTCTGTTGATGTCTCCCAAGACCCATATCCTAGCCTCCTCCCTGACTTGGATGGAGGCCTGTTTTTATAAATAACTAATATAAACACACCTCCAGTGAAGTGCAGAAGCACCTGTGACACTGCATGGCACTGTCCTGACAATGCATCTTGGATGTTGAAAGCAGTATCACTCCCTTAGTGTACCCCGAAGCACCCTTCGCTGAGACTCCACGTGACAGCAAGGCAGCTGCACCTCCATGGCTCCACAAGGCCTGATGGGCATGGCTGAACACTACAGTGACACTAGTAAAAACACCCATCCAGATTTGAAAAAAATAAGCAGATAATTCATTGTGTGAATTATTTCATATAACCTTTCAAAGTTATTATGCATTTATACAAGAGGCATGCCCTGAAGCCTCTCAGAGCTAAAGCTGTGGCAGGTACTGTGCTAATATACAATATTACTGTTTATTATTGTGTATGACAAGTTCTGGGTCATGTGAAGCTGCACCAGTATCGCTTTCTCTTGCAGCAAAGTCTCAGAAGATTACAAAAACATTTTTATGAATGAGAACTCTTTTATAATACAAAACCTCACATACACATGGGAGCACATATTTATAATCAGCTTGCCCAAGCCTAACAAGCACATAGTGCACCTCACAGAAAAGATGTTCCAGCAGCATCACGTGTCATTTTTTGCTCGTAAGTCATATTGGCACACCGGAATAGAAGACACCATTTTATACTCCAGACATTTTCAACACCATTCTTAAAACTTGACCACAAATACTTTGGAAAAACTATGGACAAAGTAATAGTGGATAAAGGGAAATGAAAAGCTGAGCTAAACTTGGTCTCTGTATGGTGGCAACAAGCAGAACTTACAGAAGAGTGAAATATTGCCCCTTTCTCCCAGCCAGAGCTTCTCTGTGACACTCTGTTCTGCAGAAAGCCCAGGATGATACTCAGAGCACACAGCCTTAACTATATATGCTGTGGTCAGTGCAGCATGTCTGTGTATCAGTGCATACACAGAACACAACTGCAGAAGTTAGACTGTGCAAGAGTTAGTTCAGAGAGGACTTCTGTGTTAACACCACATTTCTAATTACTCAACTTTTGTATCTTTATGGAAAGACCATAAAAACTACAAAAGCATACACACTGGCATGCATAAAACTTGAAAACCTCAGTTGCAACTCCATTTTAATAACAAGTCTATGTTCCCTAGCAAAAAGCATGAACTCAGCATTGTTCTCCTAAACAAATACCCACTTCTATCCAAATCAAGTGCAACCAAAAGGCTGAAATGTTCTTAAGCTAAATAACAGTGAAATGAAGGTTTGGAAGTGTAACTGAAATTTCCATACCCTGGAGGGGTATCACTTGTGCTCAGAGGTGACACGCTATTTTTAGGACCATGACACGAGCCACATTACTTCCAGTACACTTTGGTTGAATTTTTAGAGTTCAACATTTGCTGCTTATGTCTAGTACAACTGCTGCTCAGCAATGCTATGAGTCAGTTCCCTCAAGGTTTGTTTCATTTGAGAAAAGTTTCAGTTAAAAGTTTCAGCATGGAATCTACATTATCTTCAATTTGCATTTGGTAGGAGAAAAATCACCTCTCTTTCATCTCTAGTTACATGCCTCTATTATGACCTATTCTAAACTTATCTCCTGGCATAGCAAACGGAATCTCACTAAATGCATAGATAGATATTGGACACCTTGTTTCCACTTTGAGCTCAGTATGGAAGGTAACACTTACCCCTAGTAGTATGACATTAAATCTAGAGTAAGTTTTGTGTTTCCATTCCATGTTTTACTTTTTCACACCCCTTTCTCTCCACCTACCAGCCCCCCAGAGAACAGCAGAGGCCTATGCCTCTTGCTAGGTAGCCTATTCTGACAGCTAAGCTACAGGAGGGTGCAGCACTGCACAGATGGAAAGGGAACTGTCTGTACTGAGAACCTGCCAGCTAATGGAAAATCCATTTTAAATCATGCTGTTTTATTCAAGAAATGCAGGGAAACAAACAAACAAATCCCCATAGCACTGAAAGTGACTATTCAGAGAAACCTATTTCCTAAAAAATATGGTGCACGAAAGAACTACACATACAAAACATTCTTACTCAAAAATCTCAGACTTGGTAAATGATTGCTTGAATAGCTATCAACTTAGTTACTAATTTTCATTTTTAGATAAGTATACAAGATTATATAGTAACTAAGTATATAACTTCTGCTGCTGATACAGATTGCTTAAATTTCAAGAAAAAAAATAAAATACTTACTACAGTGGGGTTACCGCTGCTGATCAACTGGCTGACTTCATGAAAAATGCTTTTGCAGTCAATTGATTTGTCTAATGATCCCCGTTTCACTATCACCGCTACTGCTAATAGAATCTGCTCCCGAACGTACTTTTGAAGGCTGTAAACAACATCACAAAAATACGTTTGCAAATAATTTTGAACATCAATGCTTAATAAAATTTTAAACTCATTTCTTTTCTAAACATTTTGTGTGAATTCATAAGGAAAAGCTGACAACTATAGAAGGCTACTAAGCGTTAAGAATGGAAGATAAATTATTGTTGAAATGGGTCTTCTACCACTACTCTTGGAAACAAAAGGATAACCCAGACTTTACGCAAAATCCTACATGTTGAGAGGTCTTTCAGCTATACTTACTTAGGCCTTTGTAAGACATAAGTTAGAAGGAATGTTCGCAGTGATTCGATGCTAGTTTTTTCCAAGAGAATCCATTCTCTTACAACTGCTTCCATTATCGCTGTAGCAGCTTGAAAAAGGACATAGTCCACTTTACTAGTTTCTGTGGGGAAAAGCAAAGGCAAACAGAGTATCAGAAGGCATACATGTATTTATCTTGTATGTATTTCTAAGAAAAAATGAATGGAATTTATTATTATTATTAAATGGAAATTTGTTGCTATAAAATTAGGCAAAGCATTTACAGCTCAAAAGGGGAGAAAATAAATCAATAACCTAATTATCAAATTGTCCAATACTATTTGAGTCAGACACTCAGGGAAAGAAAAGTTGGCTGTGTGAAGAGACTTGGGCCAAAGATCAGAAATAAGAATGCTAACACAACTGTGGAACAACAACAAACACAGATTTAGTCCCAACACATTACAATACAAATAATTTGACAGGCATGCCAGAATCGAATACTCCTTCATCATCTGGGTGCTTGCCTTTGGAACCAACAGTGCATAAAATTACATTTATTTTATGGACGGTGAAGAAGCAAGTCCACTTACACCTAAAGATAAAACATTTGTGTTTAACTATCAAAGCGCAAGTTTTACACTATTTAAGGTTTTCTGCATTATATTCAAGCTTCCATATTTATCATGAGGTAATCAAAATATATCTTCCTAAGTGTAGGAATTATTAGCCCTTATTATCTGAATATAGATTGCTTTGTACAGAGGTGCACTAAGGAAATGGAAAAAGTTGACAGTTTGGATGACTACAAAGTATAAGTTAAAGAGAAATCCTAGAATTTGAATTTAATTTCTATGACAATAAAAATCTACAGAGAAATTTTTTTTGCTCCTTTGTTTTTAAATATTTTAACTTAGAAATAGTCAGTTGTATATCAGTAGCCAGTTACAAAGCATTATGACTTCTGCAGAAAACACAGAAAAAGCATTTACAAAAGGTACAGTCGCAGGTGACAAAAGCATAAATTATGAAATTGTGAAATAAAATTCCCAAACAAGAAGTGAAGTTTGAGCTATAGCAGGTGACCTGCCAGGACTAGAAAGACCTGGTTTGTTTGATAAAGCCTGGGTCATGAGATGATGGGCTTTAATGACCACGAAGCGACCTTTCTTCCCCTGATTATACACATACAAGTTTGTAATATACACTTCCTTTATATGCAAGTTCTACATCCAAGATAGCAACCAATTTGCTGAAATGTTTTAAAGTCACTTAATCGGGCTCAAAATCTAAACCCTATACAGGTAAAGATGCTTAAATCAAAATAAACCAGCTTGAAATTTACTTAGCTTAATTTGAAAAACTAAGTAACCACTTAATTAAAAGATGAATGTATATGTTTAGAACACACATAAAAATGAGCCAAATTATTCCTGCATGGGAATCTTAATTCTGGCACTTTCTAACTCCTGGGTCTTTGGCTTTTCAAACTGTACAAAGCTCATACAAAAAGAGAATGCTATAGAAAAAGGAGAATGGAATTTCTCCTTTGTGTCAAACACCGTGGATGCACAACTGCAATCATTAACAGCACAAACGTCCAGCACTCAGTGTAAGCTTATAACTAGTCAGAGCACCATTATTCTCCACATGAAGTTACTAAAGAAAGACTGGACAAGTTTTGCTAGTACATTTAAGAGCTATAAGCTTACAGCAGAACAACGCAGAGCCTTCCTGGGCGTAAGTCCAGGTTTCTAAAGAAACTGTATGGTATTGGCTGTTCCCCTTTTCCTTACGCTCATCATCTCTGCTGCTCTCTCTGTATCACTCGTGCACTTTTCCTTCCATCTCTCTCCAACTCCATCCCAATTCCCGTCTTAACTGTTTTTTTCCTTTTCCTTTTAAGCCCATCTACTCCAATTCTATGGCTCCTGTCTGTCCTCACCTGCACATATCCCTTCAGTACACTTCTACTCTTCAATCCAAATAGTTTGTCTCCCTCCCTAGTTCTTGATCTCATGATCCCTACCTCTCCCTTCTCACTTCCCAAGTGTTAACCAGCTGTCCTTTCTGTCTGCACTGTACAAACACTTAATTAAGGAGCACAAAGTTTTGGGGAAAGTGTCTCAGTTTCAGGTCTCAGCATCACAGCTGCCTGTTGGAGAAGCCACTGCCAGGAAACACCTGACACATGTGGAAACATACTGGTTCCTCAATGGCAATAGCACATGAGCAGTTTAAGGATGTAGTATTTCTAGACATCCAAAAGGTGTTAGAACCAGGACCACATTCCTTCCAACCAGACGCATTTCAGAAGGAAGAAAAAAAAGGAAAGAAAAATGTCTGCAGTAATATTTAATTATTAATGCTAAATGCATTCCCTTCTTTAAGAACCAGATGCAGTGATGTATCCCTTAGCACAGATAGTACTGCTATTTAATCAATTTTCATTACTTACTTCTGAGCAGTGACAAATATATCACTTATGAGAGATCAAAATGTTCTGCAAAAAAGTTAATTTATGTTCTTTCATCCACTTAAAAGTCTCTAAAAATCAATGTGAAAATAAAAAGCATAAATTTGTCTGTTCCACAAAGCAAAAAGTGTGGTTACAGTCTTCAGGACCAGATGAAGTACTAATATAATATACTAAACCCAAAAGAAACTGATTTAACTGATTTGTCAAAAAAGTTTTGATTGGGGAGTGGGTGTAGGAAAGACCCTGCTCTATTATCACAGTATAATTTAACAACACGGTAGGAGGCCTGCAATACTGACAGCACAATATTCTTGACTTGTACTGCTCTAATCCAGTAAATTTAGAAATAATTTTTAAAAATACTATAGAATTAATGAAGTATGAAAATAATCCTATTTTAAACATAATTCTAACATTTCTGTTTATCCTGGCAAATTCCTTGAAAGTAAAGTTGCTTTTTGGGTTTCTGGCATATGTTCTTTCCCACATATTTCCAGGTTATCCTCACCAGGTTTCAAAGTCAGTTTTTGCTGAAACTTCCCCCTCACCTGCCTCCAACATTCCCATCTGGTCAGTACAGCGGTGCTGAGGAGGAATCTTACATGCTTACTGCTCCTGCAATTTTCAGATTATTTAGCTGCCAAATTCTAATAAATCTCTATAGCACCTGTAAAAACAGACTTGTTTTTAAGGACTTGTAACACAACCACATTTACATAATTTCCATTACAGCCAAATAAATTTCTGATAAAAGGCAACACCTACCTCTCTCTTTCCTTTCTCCACAGGTATAATCCCACAAAACTTTGAATCAATACTCTATTGCTTCTACCAGGTGGACAAACTTTTCTAACTTTTATTGTATTATTTTTTTTTTTACACAAGAGTTGGGCTGTTAACAGCAACTTACTAAGACATTCAACCTGAAACTCTCACCATGGAAAGTTCTGCATCAGTGCAAAATCTGGTAAAGCTATATAAAATTATATTGCTGATTAATTTAATGGGAAGCACCAAGCAATCACACTACAGGCAGTTCTCCGAGCTCCACAGATTAGACAGTATTACAGTAACCATGTAGCAGAGGAAACTTAAATCTATTAATCAGTTTACAAACTCAGCTATATGAAGTTGCACCTTACAGCTTTAAAGCTGCCAGAAACAAAACCAGAAGGTAGCAATAGGCTTCCTACTCCATGAGAAACTACTAATCAAAACTAATGCTCATATCCCCAGCTGCAGAAGAACACCACAGTTCCAGTTACAAAAACAGGTACATGTTTAACATCCTTTATTAAAACTTACCCAAAATGTGTTTGCAAACAGCAAATGGTGATTTTGATTTTCTAAACGATAAGAATATGTGCTCAGCATGTTGGCGTTGTTCATTATTGACCATGGAAGGTGGTGCCTGAAAGAAAAAAAAATTATCCGAGTACTAAAAACCGATCCCAGTTGTAAATATACATGAGCATTGTCATGAACTTACACACATAAGGGCAATGAGGCTTGTTAAGGGTTTGGAAAATATGTCTTATGAGGAACAGCTGAGGGAGCTGGGTTTATTTAGCCTGAAGAAGAGGAGGATCAGGGGGGACTTCATCGCTCCCTACAACTACCTGAAAGGGGGTTGTAATGAGGTGGGGGTCGGTCTCTTCTGCCAAGCCTACAGTGAGAGGACGAGGGGAAATGGTCTTAAGCTACAACAGGGGAGATTCAGATTGGATATTAGAAAAAAATTTCCCACCGTTAGGGTGATTAGACATTGGAACAAGTTGTCTAGGGAGGTGGTGGAGTTGCCGTCCATGAAGGTATTCAAGAAGTGCCTGGATGTAGCACTGATACGGTTTAGTGTTTTAGGGGTTATGATGGTGGTGCTGGGTAGATGGTTGGACTGGATGATCCTGAAGGTCTCTTTCAGCCATAGCGATTCAGCAGTTCTGTGGTATTTGCCTTGTTAAACACCAAAACCAAGAATCCCTTGGTAAAACTGCCTCAGTCATGGCCTCCTCTCACATACCACTGTGTAATTTGTATCATGTGCACATAAATGTGAATATTGAGACATCAGGCAGAGAGTAAATGATTCCAAGTATTGTGTTCCTAACGATGCTTCTGAAGAAAGACAAGAGTCAGACCTAAATTCAAACCAATGTTTTTTCTACCCAAATCAAAAATGTCATTGCACATCACTAAATGTCACTAAACACACTCATAACCACAGAAACAAAGCATTACTTCTTTTCTAGTGCTACATTTGTTTTAGAAGATTGAATTGTATAATAAATTCAAGGGATTAAAAAAATCATGACTATGGGTATGTTCTAAAATAAAGTATTGGTAGAAACATACTACCCTCTAGTGTTTCACATTAAAACTGACATCTTAAAGACTGTGGGCATGAATTTGGGATGGGTCAGCTTTTTTAGGGATGGCTATAGCAGTTCCCCAGCTGCCTACACCCATGCCCTTACATACCCAGCCCCTCACACCATGGGCACCTTAATTGCTCAGGTAGCACATGCTGCTCCAACACTGCTGAAAGCCAACTCCACAGTGGCCTCTACCTGAAAATCAACTATAGGTAAAGTATGAAGCTATGTGGTAACCTGGACCATTGCAAGTTGGGCTACAGAGTGCAAATGAGAGCTAACTGCCTGCATTGCAGCCTCATCCATGGATCAACCCTAAGATCCCCTCCCAACCTGCCACACGGGGTAAAAACAACCCTGCAATAAACATCAGCCTTGCACAACACCATGCTGGTCTCCACTTTTGCCATTAACATTCTCTGATTTCTGTTTGGGATTTATCTAAACAAGCATATGGCACAACACACTCCTACAGGGGACTGGTACCACCAGGCAGAGTGAGCTGAACCGATCGGCCTTCAAGAAAGGAATGTGCACATGCAGAAAAACTACACACAAACTACAGAGCCGGGTCCAGAATAGGCTACTGAACTTCACCTGAACTTCCAAACTCCAAATCCGAGTCCTGTCCCTGGCAATCTGAGGAGAATGTGTGTGTCACATACCTTTTGGTTTGGATTTATACCTGCTGCTTTGGGAACAAAAGCAGGAAGGTCTTAGCATAAAGACCAAGGTATTTAACTTAAGAAAAATATATTCCAGTAAGTAAAATATATCAAATCTGACTGAATTAATTCATCCTTGACAAAGCAGACAACAGAAGTTTTAAATGTGAGCTAACAACACCACAGATTAAAGCAGCTGCTCCTCAATCATTTCCTCAATAACGTGACTATATGAAGCAAAGCAGAACAGGCTGCTGATCCTCGCATCAAGGGGGTCCTAACAAACTGTTGTGATCCTTCTTACACAGCAAATTCCTGACTCTCACAACTCTTCCTGTGCAGATATTATCAAAGCCTTGGGAAACGAGAGGTAGTAGGTACAAATTACTCCTGGGGAGGTTCAGATTGGACACAAGAGGAAAATTTTCCACAATGGGAACAATCAGCCACTGGAATAACGTCCCCAGGGAAGTGGTGGATTCCCCAACATTGCATACTTAAGATTCAGCTGGACAGGGTGCTGGGCCATCTTGTCTAGACCGTGCTTTTGCCAAGAAAGGTTGGAACGGGTGATCCTTGAGGTCCCTTCCAACCTGGGGTTCCATGATTCTATGAACTCCAACCCAATGCTGAAACCCAAACTTTTAATAACTTCTTAAGCAAATTTAAACTTGTAAAGAAGCAGCTTCACCGAATCGGGGCATGTGGCGCTTTCGGGATAAAACATCAACTCTCCTGCATGCAGTCAGCCACGAGCAGGAGCTGCTCCCAACCACACACTCCTTCTGCAGTCTGAAGGGCAGCACTTCTGTGTGGACTCTAGCTGTACCCACCGCAGCAGAGCCAGCTGTACTGAAAGCCGGAAGAGTATTTGGAGCAGGTTATCCAAAACGCAGGAATTCCCTGTACTGCCACAGCCTGACGTGTGCTTCAGTCAGTGCTATCGCAACCAAACCAAACAAAAACACAGTCCTCACTTTCTTCCCCAATGTATGGGCAAGCATTTCTGCAAACACCCAGACTGGAGAAGTGATCACCAAAAAGCATCCCACCAAAGGCAGGTTATTTTCATCTGGATCAGCCACCTAGTCAGCTTCACCACAAGCCAGTACAGGACAATGGCTGGTGACACAGGCTGCATTTTTCAGCACAACTACCATTTAAAGTGCATTTAACCTACAGCCTCTGCTGCCGTGCAATGTCATGGGAATACTCGGACGTTTCAAGGAACACACAAGCTTTGATCAATGAAGTTTCGTGAGAACTGACTTTAATAACTCCACTACCAAAAGGAGAGGTCCCACTCCTTTCTTGCTCCCACCTGTGTGGTCTTGTTAAGAAAAGAAAAAAGGCAAGGAAGGCCCAGGGGAAAGAACACGCTTTTGTTACTTTAGTAAGCATCAAGTCAGACAAGTGCCAGAGCAACATGGGGAGAAAAGGAGTGGAGTGAGGCTGCCCTTTCAGCAGTACTGACCTTGCATCTCACAGCTGCAGCCTCGTGAAGCCTCACTAATTACAGTCAAGTTAGAAGGAATCCTTTGGGTATGACAAAGCACAACATTTTGCAAGCCTGGGGTCATTTATAGTCACATTCTTAGAGCAAGAGCAACAGACCAGGGCTACCTGATCTTGAACTAATTTTGCATTAACAAAGCATATTTGAGTTTGTCATATAGAAATCAGGCCTGTTTTCAGTGTTCTGTAATACTTAAGGGCACTTTCAGGGATGTCAGCAGCAAATTATGGTACCCTTAAGAAAAGACAGAATTAAAGTTTTATGGGAAACATCCCTTTGTTGTTACCATAACTAGAAAAGAAACATCTAACTTCACATTATTTTAACTCTTCTACTTCTTTGAAGTCTGATTATGGAAGACCTATGGCACCTTGAAAAGACATGTGGCACACCATATTACTGCATTAATTTTAAAAATCACGATTATTTAATAATACATTATGCACTTAAGACTCTCAAAACTGTCTAGAGCAGATAAGTGCAACGGGTAAGCTTTAAACTGTACTATAGCCACCAGAGGGAGCTTAAAGCTCACGGTCTACTGCTGTCACTGCATTCCAACAGTAGTTATGTGTACACTGGATGTCAAGTCCAGCTAATTTAAGGCTTTAAAAGAAAGCCCAGCATATACATATTCGATGCACAACTTTCACATTACAGGAACACTGTCTTAGGTGAGCCCAAGAGCCCTGAAAGCCAGTGCCCAGCAACCCCTCAACACAACAGTTAGAAACACACCCCAAGTACTCACTGCACTTGGAAAGTCCCCTCAAACACCTACATGTTCACTGTTTTCTAACCATCTCCTTCAAACACTTCCCTACGATCCAGCTTACAGGGAATTAAAAATCAGTGTGGTAATGATCAGACTCTCTTGGCATGCTGAGACTATTGCCAGCGATAACTGCTTTCCTTTCCATGCTGCCAGATGTTACCTCTAACACCCATCAGCTCTCTTCGGTCTTACAAGTTACCTATAAAACTTCTCCGGGACAATGATCCCCTTCTGGTTTTAGCATAGCAAGACACTGCCCCATAAGAATAGAGTTCCTCTATAGTATTATAAATAAAATCATAGCCTTTCAGCCACCAAGGCTGTGTGGATACAGAACAGTAAGAGCAACAGCAGTGTCTACTGATGAGATCCAAGCAGGCCACTGACTCAAATGGCTAGAAACACTTTGGCAGACTAGCACTAACACTTTCAGGGCCACTAAACTTACCTAAAAGCCTGAATAACTAATAACAAAGTAATTCGATCTCTTCCCTTTCATGTCAACCAGTTTATAAAAAAAAAAAGAAACATAGTTTCTCCTAATTCATCATGTGCTGCTATCACTAGTCCAAACAAAACAACAGGAAAAGAAAAGAGAGAGAAATTAAGGCATTTGATGACAAAAGTGCAATAAAACTCATGAGCGTATGTTAAATCCTGCACGTGCTTACAGAAATCACATGCTTTCTCTCTGTGGTTGTGCAAAACCTTTACTGTGGTTCTTCTGCTCAGGGAAAAGGCATGGGAAATCCAAGGTCTTTGCTTCACTTCTCACTCTTCTTAGAACACAAATAATTGTGATGATTCTTCTCAAGCCAACAACAGTAAATGAGCCAGTGGAAAAAGAGTATTTTTTTAAGAGCAGAAACACCAAACTTAAGGATAACACCTTTAATGCCTCACAACCAAAGAAGGGGACTGAGGGAAAAAAAAATTAAAGAGAGAGAGATTGAAGTTCTCCATATGATGGTAAAAACAGGACAGAGCCCTCAGCAGCCAGCACCCTTCTAATATTTTGGGATACAGGCAGACAGATGCAGTTTGAAGGAACTTGTTGGCACAGACTGGTCAAACAAAAGCTGTCCAAATCATAGGTACAAACACGTTTTTCTGGCGTAGTGCAAGCATGCTCCCAACTTACTTTATAAAGGTTGAATGCACAGCGAATGACTACAGCTCCTTCTGTACATAAAGATCAGTTCTGCCAAGAGCAAGTCTCTCAGCCTGCATCCCTCAGGTGTGGGCAAGCCTTTCAGAAGTTGGGCTGTGATCTTCAATGGTAGGAAGAGAGCTAGATTAGGCTCTTACATCCATGATTAGATTGTTAATTGTTTCTTTCCACAGGCTCACATATCACCCTACATTTGATTTTTCACTTTTTGTACATAAAAATAGCCAATAAAATCAACTCACTCTTGGGAGATAACCTATCTCTGCTTACATGGGTGTCACAGCAATGAGACAATTACTTTGAAAGGACAGGAACTATGGTGTACAACTAATCCCAAGTCAGGTTTTGCCTTCCTTGACTTTTAGACCAGGTACTTTACAAAAAGATTTAAATGTAACTTCCATGCAATTACTTTTTCTTTCCAGCGTGTAACCTGATAAAAACAAAATTTGATTCAGCTTTCCATCAGAAATAAAAGTTTTTCCTCATTGAGTTTGAGGTCAGAATGTTACGAGAAACCATAGCACAGACAAAGCTCTAGCACCCTTCTCCCTCTTAACAAATCAGGGGGTGCCCCAACACTGTTCATAACAACTGTCCACCTCTGGCAGTCTCAGTATAAGCACACCACTGATCTGAAAAATGCACAAGTCATAAACACCACAAATTAACAATATTAAACCCTCCAAACAACACAAGGTCCTTGACATCCATGAGAGTACTGGTAGGTTTTTAATCAGCTTTCCCTTTCTCACTGCCTGCAACCATACTTTTTTAGTACTATGCAAAGATAAAGAAGAGCACCTGATACAGAAGCACCATGTAATTCTGTAAGTTTATATATTGCCACTTAACTTTTTTCTTCTCCAAAATAACCCAACTTTGTTTCTTCCTTACATACCACAGATTTCCCATTCCTAACTTTGATCTTCTTTTCTGCTTCCCCCTTGATGGTACGCCATCAATTTAAATGGTACCATATAATTCACTGATACTACAAGAAAGGACAGCACAACTGGGAATAATTAAAAAGGCTAAAAATTTGGCCTACATTACCTAGGCAGAGACTGATTAACACAAAAAATATTAAAAATAATTTAAAATATTAATTCGTAGTGACACTCAGAACAGAAAACAAGCAGAAATGAGAAAAGGTTAGATCAACTGTCATTTGGAAAATACACACATGACTCAAACATCTGGTAAAGGTACATGTGGAAAAAATAAGGGGCAAAAATAAGGGCCCTGCAGATCTGGTTTGGTTTTGTTTTAAATCAAAGTAGTAGTTAGAGGCAGATACAGAATCTGAAGCTACACGTACGTATTCAGAACCATGATCTTAGTACAACCATTTCCTACCTCAGTAACGTACCTTTAAAAAATAGATACAACTACAACTCGTCATGATGGAGAGTGCCAAGCAATGAAGGTCAGACACATGAGAAAGGTAGCAAATGGGTTGCAAATACCAAATTCTGCCTAAGCTGAACTCACCACGTATTTGCCAATAACGGGCTGAAGAAGTAACACCACATTCACATATGAAGTGGTGTCTGCTTTTTTAGCTCCTTCCTCTTATTTCTGAAAGCACTTTGTCTTTTTTTAAAAAAAAGAGGTATCAATTTCCACCCCCCTCACCAAGTGATTCTGTTCAGACAGTTTCATGTTGATCATCATAGACTTACAAAATACACTATGTTTTGATCGTATGTTAGAAGTGACATTATTGATGAACGATTTTAGATGCCAGAGAATATTATTCATCAAGCCCTCGTGGACAGTGACAGTATCTGAAAATTAAAAACCTTTAACATTCAAGGGACGTTATTATTAAAATCAATAATGGAGTAGCTTTTTGTCTAAGTACGATCAATAACAATCAGTTTGCACTGTTAATTCTGCATCATACTTTTGCTAAGAAAAAGCCTGCCCAGGATTTTGTATAAAAATAGTTAAGGATGGGATGAATAGCTTCCATTTCTTACAGACAGAAAAGTTTGCTAGGGACAAATTCTGTGTTTCAACAAGCTTTTGCTATGGCGAGACAACACTGAAACAACTCAAGTCAGCTTCTTTCTACAATTACACTGAGGGAAATCTGCGAATTATCCTGTCACAAAGAACAGTCACGCACTCCTCCAGACTTTGCTGCTTAGGAGAACACAGAGAGAGTGCACCAGAGTGTTTTAAGCTGACACCCACAGTATTCCCACCTACAAAAAAGGTCCCCTATGAACAGCACAGCCTAAACACTAGTAGGATTATGGAAAGGCAAACATGCCTACTAAGAGAATTTTCTTGGGTTTAAAAAAAAAAAGATCAAATTGCTTGTACCTGCTACAACTAAAGCCAAGCAGGAACTTTCTTGCCAAAGGCAATGTTTATGTCTGCAAGTAAAGCACATTACAAACTTGACAGGAGTAGAAATAAAAATCTGATTTCTACTGAAGTGTGACTTCATAAAATTCACCACAAACTCTCAAAACTGAGCTTTCCTAAATATGTAGGGGAATCTTGCCTTCCCTGCAGTCAGGAGATAAAACAAAACCGTCCCTGACCTCTGGTCTGTGGGCTGTTACCAGCTTATGAAAACCCAATTGAACACGTTGGTTGTTCTTCAGAATGGCATCTATAGACTCTGTGCTGCAGAGAGCCTGGAAGCTTAAGAGAGATGAGAACAAGAAACTGAATCTCGATCAATACGCAAGGATAAGCAAAAGCCACCACAGACAGCAGTGGCACCACTGGGACTGGACCTCGTTGACAGTCACCATCAGGCAAGACACACTCTGAGAAGCCAGGAGTAAGGGAAGCCCAGATGGCTCGTCAACATGTCCCAGCAGGCAGGGAAGCCAAGTAACAGTGAGGCATATGCAAAGGAGAAAGATCATGAGCGAAACTGAGAAGCATGTGCAGGGGAACACCATGTGATAGTGATAACGTAGCTGAGGAATATGGGCAAAAATAAGAGGAGAAAGAGGAAAAAAAAAAAGGAAAAAATATCATTAAACATAAGGGGAAGCAATAATTTTCAACTAGTGCACGTACTGCATTTAAGACAGCTAAATACATTACCCAGTTAGCAATTGCTATACATCCAACATACCTAAATAATCAAAATCACAAAATCTTAACTTACTGTGCTCTGCTACCAAGATGCTCAAAATCCCCTAAAACCAGATTTTTTTTCTTAAATTACAAAAAACACCTTAAGAGAAATACTCCCCAGCACAGTTCTGCTATCTAGGCGAGTTATACAAAGAATCAGATTCTCAGAATAAGAAGATTCCAAGTTTAACTCTACCAAATCATGTCAAGCATCATGTCTCAAGACTGCCCAGAATTCTGTGGTGTCAAGCCATAACCAGTTTCCAACCCAGTTTTACCAGTAATACTTTTCAAGAGTTTTAAATAAGCCTTTTCCAACACCATATCATAGCAACTTCAATAACTGCTGCTTGCCTTATTAAAATAGCTAATAAGAGATTAAATACAGGGTTCAGATACAGAAATGGATGATTAGACACACACTCATTCTCAGCTTTTCACCCCATTTCCCTACCGCATGGTGATACCTAATGACACCAGGATGTCTGAGCCACTCATGAAGCAAATGCCACTGGCCAACAACTGAGGCTACACGAAGATGCTCAGCTCTACAGCATTCAGCAACTGCTTCACAAGTGGATCAGACGTTCCTGCCTCGGGCACCAGGCCAGGAGGCAGTTTAGACAACTGGTATCGACAGCAGCTTCTGCTGTCCAGTTCAGATCTGTCATTACAAGACTGCCAGATCCTTGAGTAACAGCTCAGTTACAGGAAAACTAGTTAGTAGAATAAACAACTTCAGCTATGCTCCAGTTATTTCCCTTGCACTTGCTTTTTGGAATAATAATTTAAATTACACCAGGAACCCATCTTCAAATTTTAAAGACACTCGAGATTATTTTTGAAGACCAGTAGGAAAGATGCAGTAAGATGGCTTCCAAGCAGAGCTGCAAGAGACAACGTGGTAGAGATTTAAGATTTTCTGAACAAAAACTTTGCTTGATTTAAAAAAAAATATTCTTTCTCCAAAGTAATTATGATTTAAATTATTTAAACCCCAGAGTGCCCAGTATTTTTCAGGATATATTTGGAACACATACGTGACTGCTGGAGGAATTACCTCCTACACATTTACTCACTCATATCTTGCTTTCATGCAGAGAATTAACAATAGGGCGGAAAAAAGACTTTTTTCTTCATGTCAGATTTTGCTTTGTATTTTGGAGCTGGAGTACTTTATTAAGTCTTTTGCAAGTAAAACAGGACATAAATTGTGGATTGTGGCAAGATCTATTCTCAGTTTTGAAATGGTCTTATATAAGATACTATATATACACATTAATTGACTAGAGAGCCAAAATTAACCATTACCATCAATATCAAAATGTGTTCTGAGATAAAACTTCCTCTCCAAGATACGCAACAAAAACTACTGAGATTTTACTTCTCTGCTAACAATTTGACCCTCAAATACAGACTACTACAGGTTCTCCACTGAAATTACCATTCATTTACGTGCACAATACACTTCAGATACATGATTCGTGGTAACCAGTTTGCAGAGGAACTGCTGTCACCGCACGAGGACACCACCTCCACAGCTCATGTCTGCTTCTTAGCATCAAAACAGACCTGCTCCTTGAAGCAGAGCAGGTAGGACTTGAAAGGTGAAAGGGAGGAAGGTGGAGTCTTTGTCCAAGGAAGCAGGACCATAGAGGAGTGAGAGAAAAGAATCAAGGATGATGAAGGCATAGCCCTCAGCTAGCTGGGGTAGGACACGGACAAACTGACGTCTGTAGCAGGTCTACATATCTACATGAGCTGTTCATCCACTATCAGGTCTGACTGTTGTTGGATTCTTCACAGGATTTATTTAGGACTCTTTTTTCTGATCAATGTGCACATTGCTCAACAACAACAAATTTAACTCAACTAACAGTACATTGACTCACGCCAACCCTCTGGAAGCATTAGGTGAACAGAATCAGCCCAGACTCCATCCACCCCATGGAGGATTGCTCCAGCAGAATTTGGAAAAATGGCTGAATTCTGCATGGGAAATTCATTGCATATCCCAAGAGTTACAAGTTTAAACTTGTTAATGCCAGACAAAACTCACACAGCCCAACATGAAGTAATCACTATAGCAGCACACACAATTCACTGACCTTACATATACTACAATCAAGATCTGGTTTTCTTTTTTAATCTTAATGCTTCCTTTATAATCTCTGGGCCAAGAAAACGTTTCAAATTGATTCCAGGAAAATTCAGTGTAAACTGTCAGTCCTTCGCTTCTGTAAGCTAAGGCAATGAAAACCAGGATACAGCATAAAACAGCAGTGAATACAAAATGCTTTAGAAATTGATGTGGGTGCTTTATACCTATTTGTTACTGTTTCCTCCATAACTGCAGTTAGGATATCGGTTTGAGCCCACTGACAGCAGAATCTGAGAAACGTTCTGTAATGGATATTTAGCTTACAGCAGCCTGGCTGTAGACAGCCCGAGGATGAATGCTGACACAAGGTTGCAGTTACAGCCTTAAATAAAACGTTATTTCCTAATCTCCACATTCAGCACTCTAACGTTTCAAAGCACAAGCAAGGTCTGACAAGCAGTTCTGTTTAGCAAAGTAATTTCTGTCAAACACCTGACTGACAGCGATGGGCAAATCCACACACAGTCCCTTTGAAGTCAGTAAGATCCTACAAAGCTACAAAAAGTCAACCCATCCAGACCAGAGAGAGCTCAGTCAAGGCAGAACAAGTGCAACTCAATACAGAAGAGAAGGACAAAGATAAGAAAAACATTATAACTAGACAGAACAGTTATGGAAAACCACATTTTTCCTCATCTTTTTAAACCATTTAATGTTAACAAAGAAAATCACCTTGCTTTGACTTCAGCAGGAATGAAACATCACTACTGCAGTAGCACAGGAACCCTAAAAAGATACATTACTAAAGGATACAAAAAGTTGTAAAGTGCCCTAACTACAACTGCACTTGCCTCTAGTCCTCCTCTCCTGCTTCCTTTCTCTGACCATTCTCCTGGAGCATGAGTGAACTCAGCCTCCTCATCTTGCAGCAAGGAGAAGGGTTAGTAGAACCAAACTTTTTCCTCTGCTCCTGCCAGCTACAGGTGCTTCTCTCCTTCTCCTGCAAGTAGGCATGGAAGATAAATGGGTGCCATGTTCAGGCCATGAGTCCATTATCCTAGAGGGTGGGAAGGAGAGGAGTCTCAGCATCAGCACCCAGCACAGCCTCCACAGCAGGGTGGACTATCCCCATGAGAGGTCCTGGTACTCCAGCAAGAGATAGGACCCTAGCTCATCCACAGTCCCTGAAATCACAATTGCAACTCGATCACGAGATCCAAGTAGCTCATCTCGATATTGTCCATTTCTGTACCTATGAAACAGCATAGGCACAGCTTAATGAAAAAAGCCAGGACTGTGACAGCAAATAACAAGACAAAGTTTAAGTCAAGAAAGAACCATTGTGCCCCCTCTTCTAGCAGCCAGTAGATCATCATAATGCTGACAATGGCCATACTCATTTTCCAAAGCTCACAAGTTGAGATGTAGTTGATACATAACCTATTTATCAGGCTCACTGTACATCAAATATTGTCAGCAACTGCTCTCTTTCTGCAAGAGAAAGTTTAGTATAACCCCTATGAAGAAGTATCTTGTAGTATCTATTTTTTTCCCATTGTACAATTTCAAATTAAACTTGCTGAAACTACAGCTATAACCACCCATTGCTGCAGGGGTGGCATTGCTTTTAACTAACAAGGAGCCTTTTACAGTAAGCACCTGCAAATGGAGTAGGACATTACAGGGGTAACAGGGCATCACATGGGTAACCCCCCTATCCCCCTCTCACACAACTCCCAACACAGAAGATGAAAGCCATCACTCCATGAAGTATTTAAACAGAGATAATGATGCGTTTTAGTCTCAGAGTTTTAGGCTCTGTCTCCTATCACAAAAGTGTTTCCTCTCACCAAGCTAATGAAAAAAAGCAGGCACACAGGGCAGCCAGCTTCCCTGCCAAAATTCAGCTTGTAGCACTTGCCCCTTCATCAACCTCACTAAAATTTCCAAACCATTCTGTCCCAGCACGGTTTTTTGGAAGGAGTTGATTAAAAGCGAGATTTTTTTTTTTTAGTTTTCAAAGTTTATCTAAATTTGACACGGAAAAAACTCCTTTGGCCTTGTGTACCTTCAAAATGGCACAGCCTAACACACCTATCTGTTAAAGACTTTTAGCTGTTAGCACATTAATGGAAACCTAGAGACAGACACAAGTAAAATACACATAAAACACAATACCTGAATCATGTAGCAGAAATGTAACTACAGGGACAATGAAATCAAGATTTAGCAAAAAGAGAGATAGCACAGAGGCCAGAGGAGGAAGCTGATCACTTAAGCCAGCCCGCAGAATAAGGAAACCAAGAGGAATTGCAAAACTGAAAATGATTTCGTGAAGCAAGTAACTTCCTCCACTCCAAAACAGGAAAAATTCTGGACATTCACTGAACACCTAGAAAAGCTCCTTTCCCTAACATTTTGTCCATTACTGGGAAATGGCAAAAATCTAGAGCAGTACATTCTTGAGAAGGTAGGATGTCACTTATTTTTACCTCGTTTCACTAATTTGTTCCGCTCTTGTGGATGCAGCCTGAACCACCTTACCAAAGAAGTTACATCTGTGTCCATCCTCCAGTATACAAAGGAGCAGACACACAATAGCTATTTTAAGAGAACCTATTCTACAAAGCAATTCTTTTATGAAGAAAATTATTTTTTTTATTCCAAACACACGTATTTTGGGGTTCTGTTTAGAAGAGGCAACTTTTAAGACTCCCTTGAAGTTAAGTGCCCAAGCTCATGATAAGAACCTGCATAAATTAGCTCTGACTTCTCAAGCTCTGAGAAGTCACGGGGCTCCGCATGCTGAAAAAATGTGGTCGTAATTATATATTTTACTCTTAGCACTGTTAGAGGGGATGTTATTGTAACACGAACAGGAGAATAGCTCCAGAAACAATATTGTCATTTCTGTCAATATTAGAATTTAATATTTATATATTCCCTACTAAATAATTCACTATTCCAAAGCTACCCAGCATCTGTTCTTAATGCAACTTAAAACAACCTCACAAAATAAAGGCGCTGAAGCTAAGCGTCCCTAATTCTCTGAGGAATAAGCATGTTTGGTTTTTGGGTTGGGCTTCTGTGGTTGTTGTCAACAGATAAGGAAGGCACTATTCATGTTTGCTTCACCAGAGGAGTGTAGGTGTTTTGTAAACCTATTTCTGCATCTTCTCAATAAAGAGGCAAGACTTCGGCCACCTGGGAAGCTACCGAAAAAGCAAGGTGGATAGAGAAGTCAAATAGCAGCAACCTTATTAGCATAGCAAATAGAAGTCAGTGACTGAAGAGATGATAAAGCTAAGCTAAATGTGAATGGATAAGACCTTAACAACAACAAAAAAACCCCAAAACTATGGTCAGTGCAGGAAGTACCTAAGGCTGTTTGCCCATAAGATCAGTGAAGTTTTAAAGTAGTGCTTCTCAGCCACTCCTTTAAAGCACAAACTCAGCTTTAAGGCACTTAAGATCAAACCCACATATGTAGCTGCAAGGGGGAACAAATACACACAAATCCCCCCACCCCCGCAAGGGCTGCAGTTCTGTTGCAACAGACACACAGATCCAGCCTCCCATCTGGGGCTCTCTAGTTACTGTACACACACATATCTACATACAGATGCTCTGGAGGAGTCCTCATGAAATCTACCAGTGACAAACGTGTAAAACGCAGCTTTAAGACAAGGGAAGTAATGTAAGAAGAAACTAACTGAGCTGTAAGGCAAAACCCACAGCAGGCAGCCAGGGTCTGCCAGCACCAATGCCTGGGCACAGTCACGGCAAGCAGATGAGGACCGGACCAAGGGGCACTTGTGATACCAAGACCACAGATACAAGCCCAAGCTGTGGCAGACTGAGTTTGGGGAAGTTCATTCCAAAACCTTGAAGACCATCTATTTGCAGCACCAGACAAAACCAGGAAAAAGAAGACCCTGCCTCTGCTGTGTGCCCAAGCTACACACACAGATCTCTGTCCAGAGAGGACCCCAGATTGATCAGGTGTGCCCCCACACCACCCGTGTGGGAACCCTCCCCTGTCCCCAGCCAGGCATCGCGTGGAGCTATGACTTCTCTTGCACTGTCGCGTGACAGAAAAGCGGCAGCTCTGCAGTAACTCATCAATGAGCATGCAAATGAGCCACTGTGGTTTGTGTCTGTACGTTTGTTTCTGCAGCTGTGTTAGCTTTAATACTGTTTGCATATCATCACTCATGCCACAATCAACAATGGTTGGAATATTATTTTATTATAATAAAGGATGGTATAACTCAATGCTGGTTGTCATCCAATTGCACCGTTGATCTCTGTACAAACCGTTGCTTAGGGTCCAGAGCCACAGATGCCCAACACACCTCTGGAGGACACCCAGCTACTGGGTTTTAAAACTCTGTTAATGACGCTGCAACCTGTTCTGTGAATTCTGTGAACTGCCTCTGCCCTCCTTCACCCGTTGTCGGAGCAAAAACCTCAGCAGCCAGGACATTTACTTGAGATGTGAGAGTCAAATTCGAGGTACTTCCAAAGCAGACCAAAGAACTGACTGAACAGGCTCAATCATCTCTTGGTGTCTCAAAAGCTAGCTAGTTTCTCATTTCTGAAAAACTGGCAATATAAAGTCAAGGAATATACCAGCCACTCCAGTACAGTCTTAATGCCATACTACAGCAACCCCTCCAAAACACCAGCACCCTAAGCACTGCGCTTCGTTCTTACCAGGAAAACAGAATACTTCCGTGAAGTACATATAAACACAAATATCATGGAACTTTTCTGCAGCTCTTCCCGTAAATGGATTTTGAAACACATTTGTGAAGGATGCTGGTACTATTCTCTTCCTATGTCACAACAGCACCCTGGTCTAAACCACTAGCAGTGAACAGAGGCTGCCTCTCCAGAACTCCAAGGCTGTGGTTCCCGCAGAGGCAATGCAGTGATGGAGACCTTCCTCATCTCCTTCCAACCATGCTAATTCCTCTCCACTCCTAGACGCACCTTATTAATATTATCTTGTGCTAGCTTTGACAACTGGCAGGTCCTTCCGTAAGCCAGTCCAGCTCACTAAAATAGCAGTTAATCAATCCAGCTAAAAGACAAGTAATGGTTTTCCTCAGTCACTCCCTGCTAGGCTACTTTAGGCTCCTGTGAAAACATAGCCTAGGTCTGCATCACGCTTACAAGCCTGGGACTGCAGATGTTCGTTACCTTGGCCAAGTCTTTTGAAATCCCAGACAACTGTCATAACAGTAAAATTCCATGGCAAAACACCTTTATGCACTACACTGATTTCACAGTCACAAATTAATTATACAAAGCCTTCAAGAGACCCTAGCATATGGCTCACTCTCAAAACCACTACAGCTGTGCATCTGCCATTTTGCACAGCTGCACTGCATGAGGATAAATACCGAAATTCATCATTTCAGCACAAACCATGATGTATCTTTTAGCCTTTCTTCATATTCACTTTTATAATTCTGTAAATTTTGAATTTGCTAGGCACCACAAAAACAACTCGCCTGACTTCTAGAGTAAAAAAAGCAATAAAACTTCATTCACTTGTTCCAATATTAATCCAAATAAATTTAAGTGTATTTTTCATTTAAAAAAATAATAAATAAATCACTCTTGATCTGAAGATAATTATATCTGCTATTTCCTAAGTGGTTTTTAACAGCATAATTTGACCAAATTTTCTTTTAGGAGCGTAGGCAAGCTTTTTCATCTCAGGTCAAGGTAGCAAAATTGTTTACAATACAACATAGTAAAAATTACCAGAATTAAAAAAACCTCTCCTCTTGCATCCACTTCCCAATCCAGTTCACCACACAGCCACTCAGGTGGATGCGCTTACCACTATGTTGTGGGAGAGCCAAAGGCAACACTGTACGGCTGCCACTCATCATCAGGTCTCAGAAGTAGGAAAGTTTGGTGTTTGGGAGGCAGATAAGGGAAAGAAGAGGGAATATTTAAAATATATCCTCCCACCAGCTTTCCCCCAATTCTTGAACTCCCTATTTGATCAACTACTCCCTGTTCTACAGGATGTTTTAGATGGGTTTTAAAGGGATAAAAAGGAACTGAAAATCTGCATCAATGTCTCCTACAGCTTAGATATGACCCCCTCCCTTCTATGTCACATTGCACATACATATTTGGTTTTATGCCACTCAAACACCCAACTATGCATCAAAATTGCTCCACATGTTACTACATTCTCTTTACCAGGTCACTGTCCCAACACAGGCATCAGTTCCAATTTCCTTTATTATGGGGCAGCCAAGGACACCAGGAAAGCAAGAAAGGAGATAGATACAAAAGATGCATTTTCCTCTAGTAAAATGAAAAAGGACATTATCATCAAAACACAGAATTCCATCCCTGCATCAAGCCAGGACACAGAAGTGGAGATCTTATGCATGCTTAAGCCAGACAATTGTTAGTATCCAAACAGTGACAGAAATTTATGAAAAGGAATATATTATTTAGCTGCTTGTGATAGCATCAGCTCAACTTAATAATCAAGAGGATTTCTTCCATCCTTCCATATGGAAAGCTGTTAATTAACTAATGAACACAGATTAGCATAGCAACAATAAGACTCTTAGGAAGCAGGTTAAAGGGAAGACAGCAGTAGGTAGTGCCTGACGAAGAATTATCCAGATGGAGTTGTGGACTAATGAATCTCCCCAGTAAACAAATCTAGGAGCAGACACACAGTATTTTCACTGACGACTGTGAACAAAATATAGAAATATGCCAATGCAGCAGTGACGTGTCAAATGAGTGTGAAACATCATCTCGATTCACAGATAACTACTCCCTCTGTGAAACAATCAGGGGACATAAACCCTAAGCGTGAAGAATCCCATTTCACTGGGTTTTAATTTCATCAGATGCTATGTTTGCTTTTCAAAGATACCATAATCTGTATTAATCCTCATATTCCTATTCTCAACTCCTCACCCTCAGTACTGTGTGCTTTGGGTATGTTCCATGTACATTTGTCCTCAACTCCCAGGTAAGTTTCATTACATGCCACACACTGCACATACTTATCTCCCATGCTGTAATCTGAACCATGTGCCTGTAAAATGTACCCACCGTACCAGTTCTTAAGCAAAAGGAGGAAAATCAGTTCATGATGGACTCTAAGTAACTTAGTACTGCTTCAGAAAAAGAGCCAGACTGCTTGGGCACAGTCCTCTGAAAACATCACCTTGCTGGTCTGAGGAAAATCACAGTGTTATGAAAGGAATACAGAATAAAAATAATAAAAAAAATTACCTGTGAAACACCTGTGAAACTCATTACCACCACACAAGTATAACATAAAAGCTAAGAAAATAAAAATATAAATGCATCTCAGAAACAACTGGACACGTTTGTGGAAGAAGAGCTGATCAACTATCATGAAACACAATGATGCTACCTCGAGCTCTTGAAATAGGTAAATTCTAACAAGGTAAAGTGTATACTAGTGAAAGGATTATCCTTATTTTTGAGACCTTCTCTCCACAGCAGCAGCCAGAGGCCATCACTGGAAACATAACTCAGCTAGGCAGACGTTTGGTCTAATCCAGCCATAATATAGCACACATCCACCTTATTTTGCTGGGTGATGACTTGGAGAACTTAAAAATTTTTCTCAGCATTGGCATGATTCATTTGTCCAAGTTCTTCCCACAGGTAGCCTGCCATAACAAAAATCAGAGCTAGTACATCTCTTTCTTTCACCCTTACTATTAGTCATGCTTCACAGTCTGAAAAACTGCCCGTGATGAAGACAGGCTGCAATGACAAACTGAGCTTCCTCATGGAAGGAGGACTGCCATGGTCCTTAACTCCAAGAAAGGCAGGTCAAAAAAAGCCAACCATACAAATTGTCAGGGTAGGTAACAATTTGTTCTTGGATTTTAAGGACACTAATGTGCTCCCTTATGCTCTTATTCTAGAATAAGTTTAATTCAACATCTGAAAGAAGTTTGTATGACTAGTGTCAGACTACCTGACTTTAGCCTGAAACCTCCCTCAGAAGGGCAAGATAAGCCACAAACTAAGCAGGACCATGAGAACATAGTAATGCGTGGGTCCCTCACCACTCCCAGAACAAACCACAGTAAAACAAGAACATTTACAAACTCTTAAAGAAGGGAATTAGTCTGCAAAAGCCTTTGCTCAACTGTTCTTGAACCTGCTAACACTACCCAGATCCCTGTTGCTTAGGGTAGAACAGCTTAGGATGACTGGGACCTCTGGATCTCACTTCACTCGATCCTCTGCCTAAAAGAGGACTCGTTTCAAAGTTAGATCAGGTTGTTCAGGGCCTTGTTCAGTCAAGTTTTAAGTATCTCCTAAGATGGGGGATCCCACAGCCTCTCCAGGTAGCCTACTCCACTGTCTTCACCAACCCATACTTACTGTGATTTTTTTTTGCCTTCTCTCCAGCTGCCATTTCCCTTTCTTAAACTTGTAGCCTCTTGTCTTTTCACTGTGCACCTCTGAGAAAAGTCTGGTGTTTCCAATATCAAGACAGTCTGAGTTAACAAGTAAATCGTACAGTGAAGGTATATGATACACTTGAGCCAACCTGACAGCTCACCACTGCTAATAGGAGCAGACCAGCCCTGTACACGTCCAAAAATCTAATTTCAGCCCTGCTGTGCCAGCTCTGCAACTTAAATGGCAGCACGGATAGCCAATTCATCTTGCTAACTTGACAGAAATCCATTCCCTTGTTTAATTCCTATGTCATCTCAGCAATATTAATAAGTTGAGCACAGGGTCAAAAGAGAGAAAGCGGAGCTGCAGGTAGGAACAGAGCACCCCTTTTTGGAGGGTGTGGGGGAAACAAGCTATAACCTGTGAATTTAGATTTAGGTGTCACAGAACATCATACGCTAAAATCTTCAATCTGCTTTCACAAACTGCCAGCAATAACTAAACAGCCTTATGCAGGCTTCCTACTTCATTCTCTCAGGTATGGGATGACATTTATATTTCTTTCCTTAAGAACACGACCTATGTCTTCTCTCACCCACAAAGATAGTTTCTGAAACAATGCTTAACTGATACGAATTATATTCACATTAACTACCACCTGAGCTAAACAGAACATAATAGATAGAAACCACATACATTTGGTTAGGGGACACCACGCCAGCTAGAAATGGAGGAGCAGTAAATTAATTCAGTTCATACAGATGCTGATGTGTGGTCTTCACCAAGCCAAAGTCTCACAGGTCCAGGGCAAGTGTCAGCCCGTGGCACTGAACAGCTGCACAGCATTTTACATGTTATGTTACAAGGCACTATGGGATCCTTGCTTCAAGTAAACACCATTAGATTGTTGGAAAGGAATTAAGAACCCAAAAAGTGCATACTTTTTAATATAGCAAATGCTCTTGCACACACCAAAGAAAACCAGCATTCAAAGGCATATTTGGCAGCTAACGACAACTCAGGCTTCATCTTTTGTAACAACTCTTCAACTCATACCAAATTTCAATCATTTTCCAAACTAAGCCTTTTGAATGTGCGTTACCTAAAACCTGTTGAAAGGCATTATTGGTAACAAAGGAAAAGCATTTCTATACAGCTGTGGAGAGCTTGGTGAGAGCACAGATTGGATCTTTCCAGCCTTCATACACTGCATGCCATGGTTTGCAAAGTCCATAAAGATCAGCTATTTATGAGATCAGAACTAACGTATCTCCTACCTGACATATGAAAAGGAGCTTTCCAAAGGAAAACTCAACTAATCCAGAGCAATAAAAAACCAAAACTATAAAAATAGCTCTCAAGGACTGAGAGCGCTCATGGTAATCCATACTTACCCTTGAGGAAAGTTAATTAAGACACATTCAGGTGTTTTTTATTAGCATGTCTGAATTCCTGAAGTCCATTATTCTCCCCCAAGGCTCAGTATTCCAGTTTGAATTCCAGTATCACATAAACCACCATCGCTCTCTGCTCCATCCTCAGACATGCTGCACCACCTTCCGGCACCTCCCCAGCCAGCTGCATTCTGCACGGATTGCTGCTGTCTCAGCTGCCGCAAGAAACCCTCACTGAATCCCTCCACCACTCCCTGCCCCACTGAAACTCGCTGCCATCTATCGTCAGACCATCCACAGTCCTGCCCTTTCCTATTGTCTCAGGTCTGGCTCCAGAGCAAGGTTCCAGCCCCTACTCATGACCTCCATAACTGGTTCACCACCCTCCCCCAAGTCCTCAGATTTTCACTTAAAATACCTCTCTAAGTGACCCCACCAGTCCACACCTCCCAACCACCACACACAGCTGCTCTCACCCTCCTCCCCAAGTACACATTTTACCAGATTTCACCAGTGTCGTCCTCTGGCTAAATTAAACTAAGATCATCAGTGTCCAGGTGCAGCCCTGAAACACGATTCAGCCCTTGTTTCCCCACCGTTGCTGGTGAGAAAGAACAGAAGTGGAGGGTATAACCCTTTCAGTCTCTGAGGTCTCACATCCACCTCTGGAAAGCAGCACACACTGTGAGCTGCGCTCCTCCTCTCCTCCATCACACCAAAGACCTGATGACTTTTGAGAAGAAGAAATGCAGAGCAATAATCCTAAGCAGTTTTCACAGTTCTTCTAGAGCCAAACCAGCTCAAAGCCCAACTCTGGGTCCTGTGCCTCATGGAGAGCTTTACTAAGTATCTCTGTTTTACGTGGCCTCCTCGGGAAGAGCCATCTAACTAGTTCTTGTCAGTTCAGCGTTGTCTATGAGACTTGCAGGAGCAGATGTGGAAAATAAAAAACAAGAAAAAGCTAATGCCTGCAACAAGTCAGCCTTCATACTGCCAGAGGCTGGAGGGACAGAGAAGACTGGAAATTCAACAAAGATCCATGTGCTCACACACCTGAGAGTTTCATCAGCAAGCTTAGCACTTACTCTTCAGCAGAAGCACAAACATCACCATAAAAGGCCTGCATCTTTTCGCTGTGTTAACATTTTTATCTACTTAAACTCCACTTAAACTCCGCATTAAGCAGCATTTCCCTCTCTGTGGCAGCAGGGCTAGGCTAGGGAACCTGTGCCAACACAAGCAACTTTAAGTTTCCTAGCACAGATGCAAAACTTTGGACACGCCACTCCATGTGCTATCAGCCTGATACTGAAAACTACCTAACGGCCAGCTTCCTTCCACACACGTGCCCTGTCACACAATAACAGTTATTACGTGTTTCCCCTACGCAGTCACACGCTTCTGGTCATTACAGCAACTGCGTTATTTTTAAAACTGAGATACACAGGCACCACGAGAGTGTCCAACAGGCCATGCAGTAATGCTCTGCTATGGAATGCATGAATCAAAAGTAACTCAAAGCCTAAAATGCATCGCTGTTTGGACGCTTTGAAAAGGTTTTTTCCAAGAGGATTAGTGCTCCTTGCTAAGCTCTCTGCCTTTCCTGTTTGGAAGCAGTCAGTGCCTTTCAGGCTTGGATTCCACAAGGAGTAACACGCATGGATTTTGATGAGGACACCTGCGAGCAGAGCTCGTCACCCATCACTCCACAGCCGGGCCTCCTGGGCTGGACATTAACTCACAGCCTTTTAGACCCCGGCCACTGGTCCATTATTGATACCAGGCAAACTTCCCTACAATTTGCTTGGTTCTTTTGAGATCCCTTTAATATCAGCAGCCCACAAACATCATTCCTGCTGGAATCACGTTTTGATAAGATACATTTTGTGGGGAAGGCTTGAAGCCAGCCATTTTTAGGAGATCTGCAAGCGAGACCTGGGAATGACAGCAGCCAACACACAGCTCTGCGCTCCAAGGGAAAACCTGCACAGGTGTGTGCCTGGGCTGGCCCAGCACCAACCACCATCTCGCTCTGCCGGGTGGGCTTGGCTTTTCCACGAAATCACGGACCGTAACGCACGGCCCGTCCGGGGCCGGCCGGCACGGGGGGCACAGGGGCCGGCACCGAGCAGCTGAGGGTGCGAGCGGCAGCGAGCGCTGCGCTTCGAGGCGGCGGCACCGC
>VZRW01003496.1:114039-173987 GCA_013398125.1 Aegotheles bennettii
CCCCGGGGTGCCCGGCCCTGGTGAGGCCGCGGTCGCTGCCTGCGGGTCCCTGCGCGGAGCCCGCGGATCTCCGGCGGGATGAGAAGCACGGGGTTTGAAATACAGCTGAGAGCAGGGTGGGGAGGGCGGGCAGCGTCCGTCCGGCTGGAGCCGCTTTATGGCAGGCAAAAACAACAGCCGAGGTTGGAGACTGACCTAAAATGCGGTTTTTTCCACATAAGTGCGTGTGGAGCTCCCCTGACGTGTGGGGGCGATTGCGGGACAGCGGTGGGCGCTGGAGGACCCGCTGGAGGGAGCGCTGTTGTGCACCTGCGGCAGCGAAGGGCTCCCGGGCTGTGCCTTCACTGGCGCTTCGCTTCGGCTTAGGAGTTTGCCTTTTAACCACGTCTGATGGGGGCCGCTTCGGTTTGTGCACTGGAGCAGACGTGGAGCTTTGGTCCCTTCGGCTGAAGCTGAACTGGGAGGTCTGCAGCCGCCAAGGGGCATTCGGTGTGTAGGACCAGGCTGGACCTCCTTTGCAGCGAGACGCTCGCAGTGCCCACCTCTGAGCAGCATCCCCAGGTCCTGCTGGACCCCTCTTACCGCAGTCAAGTGTTCCAGCCACATCTGTCCCATCCTCCCAGCCTTGAGAAGGCATTAGGTGACCTCTAGTGCTGAACTTAGGCAAAGTTTGGAAGGTACCAGCTAACTGATGAAGTCCTGAATGCTCACAGACTCCTTACATAAACTGAGTGCAAATGTGCAATGTTTCCATGCAGGTGATACAATGTAACAGCCAAAGACAGAAGAAAGGATCAAGGAAATGGGAAGAACAAGAAATACATCTTTCCTACTCAAAAGAATGGCAGAAATATTTTCCTCCCAAGAAATGGCAGCTTTCAGTGCTACACAGCGTTAGAATTAGCAGTACAACTGTGTAAAAGTGATTTTGTGGTTTACCTAGGAGGTAATGCAATTCATGGCAAAACATTATGTGCATTTCAGGGTAACATTCAGCTTCACAGCTGAAGGATGTGGGAGATCAGCAGAGCTGCATTGAAAGGAGAGAGAAGGAAAATTGAACCAATGGTCAGAGATGGAGAAGTTCAAAGGCAGTAAAAGTGTGACAACAGACTTAAGTCCTGAAGTGTATTTATTGTGCAAACAGTGCAACATACGATGAGTCTTACTCTACAGAACAGCAAAACAAGTGCTAAGGACTTACAGATTTGTGTGCAAAGACATTACGTCAAAAAAAACCTGAAGAGTATGAGAAAAGTTTTTTTAAAGAATTCTGTGTTCAAATAAAGGCTTCATGCCTCTAAAAACAACCAAGTATGTCTTTAGAAAGCTAGGCTTGCTCACTGCAGTGGCGATCTTATGCTTGCTTGTGTTTAGCTTGGTATCTGTCAGGGCCAAGTGCTCAACTGGGCATTAGTTGCTCTGACACCCTCACCTGGGACTTTAGCATGTGCAGTACTGTAGGTTTACCAGTGCCAAGTCCTGTCTCCTGTTGTCTTGGTTTATCAGTTGCCTTCCTGGATGGACCTACATAATACATAGCCTTGTCTCCAACCCTTTCTCCTGCATGGGCCTTCTCTCTGACCCTGTATTCTGCTGTTCCTGGCTGGACTTTCTGGCTGGACCCTGGACATGACTCATTATCTCACTTTGTCTTGGACTCTCAAGAAGCCCTGTGGTCAACCCATCCCTGTCTGAATCCTGTGGGACTGCACCCTGGCTGGTGAGGGCACTGCCCTGCCCATCCTGTGGTTAGCCTCACTTCCCAGCATATCCACCATCGTAGAGTGACCCTGCTCTTGTTGTCCATGACATGGTCCACCAGGACCTCCAGATTTCCTATGCTGCTGTGGTGGTTATTCCATCTCAGATAGAGTATGACACCTTAGGCTCCATCTGTCAGTTCCTTGAATTGGCATAGTGGTTTGGTCAATCCGTATCTTTCCTTTCTCCCCCCTGAAGTGGTCTGTCTATTTGAGCATACTTCAAAAGTAGCATGTTAGTGAAATCCACTCATTTTAACAAATGTATACAATATGTGCAGACAAAATCTTGCATTTTACCATATCATCATCAGGTGCACCTTGCCCTCGTTTCCAGTGAAGGACTGAGTGAAGTAATCTGCAGTAAAAATGAGCATGTTCAAGTAGTCACGTTTTCTCTCAGCTATATTGCAATCTTAATGTTCTCTTGGCTAGTCTTAGAAAAGCTGATTGTTCATTTATCTTGTCAGAGTGAATGCTGGAGCTATTTCTGCTGTTGGCTAAAAGAGATGCATCACACTATGCCTTAACGCTTCCCTCTTTTGTGGTGTTAATACTCTTAAAATAGTTCAAAGCTTTTGGACTCGCTGCCAGAAAAAGTGCTGTGGGTAGTGGAGCCTGTGCTTCCTACTCTAGCAGTCCTCCTCTAACTTGCTTTCTTCCAGAGCTGACAACATCCAACTAGTGCTAGTTCTGGCTAAAGATTAAAATGTTAAGAAAATGAGCCAACAGTTGGTAGTAAACCAGCCAGAATTAGGTTTTTTGTTTTGTTTTCAGTATGTAGTAAGACAGTTCTATGCATGCACACAATAACACTAAGAAAGATGTGTTGCAGTCAGGAGCATCTGACAAAGTCCAAGGTAAGGAAATAGAAGTGACTGAGTACTCAGGTAGATGAGGTAGGGAAACCAAAGTCAGTAGGGAGGTGGATCACTAGTATGAAAGCGCAATGGCAAGTGGCAAGCTTAGGAGGAATTAATCTTTTATCATTGGTTAGGTAGAAGCTTTTGAAACCGTCCTCTCCTACTGGGGCATGCATCTTGATTTATCTCCTATTCTTGGTTTCCTGGTGTTCTTGAAACTGTTTCCCTCTTGTTTCCCAGATGTGTTCAAGAGATCTCTTCCCACATCTCTTCCCACTTACTTTTTCAATAGACCTCATTTCTCTGGCCAGGATGTCCAGTTTGCTTCCTTGCCCTAGCGCCTCTTTCCTAACATCTGCCTCCGCTGGCTGGATTTCTGCAATAAATTTTGCAAATAAATTCTACAATAAAATCCTGCAATACTTTCTGATCTATTGCTGGCTTTCTACCAGCACCTAGCAGAAGTCTGTTCAGAGTAGTCACTCCAGTGCTAGCTGTTCCAGCTGTGGTAGTCTGTAATGCTCATCTCCAGTGACACAGGAGAGCTCCCACCAGTGTGAACTACTTGAGAGGGTCACTTCAAACAGTTCTGCTTAATTCCTTCAGGCACCCTGGCTAGATTTCCATACAGATGGCTTCAGTCAAGTTACATAGACACGTAAGTCACTATTTCCCTCTTGAGCAAAAGCTTCTGCCAATACTATTGTAAGCAAGTCTGGCAGCACAGCCCAATGCTGCTGGTCAGTACTTCCTATTATGGACCTAGTTCTCAATTTCTCTTGAAGTTGGGCAAGGTTTAAAATTCTGGGAATATTGGTTTCTGTGCAACGTATCTGTTACATACAGAGCTTAGAGTATATGTACACTTGTGCTAAAATGGTAGTCACTTCTGAGAACAAAGCAAGGGAAAAATAAAGTTGAAAGACTGAATTGAGGCTTTTGCAGAAAGCCACTTTTTTTAAAAAAAAATGGGTTTAAAGTTTGAGAAAGAGCAAAATTTTTATTGGAATGTGTTTCTTCCCATACCTGATAATCAGTTTGTGTTTGGCCGCGTTTGAACTAATAAACTGAAAAGGCTTATGTGTACTTGATTTGATAAAGCAAATGTAGCCCACAGATTTCCCTTCTCAATGACAATTCATCTTAATGTTCATGGAGGATCTCAGAACAACCCTTTCCCTCACAGCTTTCACACATGACTGGACTGCACATGTCTCATCCTACAGAGCATGCCCCAGCCCCTCACAGCTTTTGCTTCGGGCTGGAGTCTCTGCAATCACCATCCACTTCTCCCTTAGCCCTGCTTTCCTTCAGGATGCAGAGAATGGTACTCTTCCTGTTATACCCCAAAGTCTTTTCCATTAATAATGTAAGATCCAACTGTAAATCAGAGCTCTGCAGTAGAAGCGGCTTGTCCGTAGGATAAACCTCACCTTTCTTCTTGAGGAAGTGCAGGATGAATTAAAATGATTAAGCAGATTCTAGGAATTCTGGGAGAGTATCTGTCTTGAACTTGCACACAGGTAGAGATTCTGGGGATAAGAAAGAGGTTATAGAGAGTTGGTGCATTTTGTAGTTGTGTGTGTGCCGTACCTGTGACACGGTCAGAGCAGTGAACAGTGACAGTGGCCCGGAGCAGTTGCGGCACACCCAGAGCAGCAGCCAAGTTGCCACAATAGTGGCTCTGGTTCACTCCCTCAGCAGCCTGCAGAAGGGGAATTCAGGAGGATGTCAGACACACGGATGACTGAGTCATGCTCAGTACTTATTAAACTAATATTCCACCCAAGAATTGAGCCACACACCTCACACTGAATCTGACTTTTCACAAGCAGGGCATTTCATTGGGGTAGATAAGATTGACACCAGGAGGCAAAATATCAATAGAAGCAAAAGATGTAAGATGGACAGTGTTACTAAATCTAGACTTTTGGCATCTTGTGACACTTACTCCTGTACCTGAAGCTGTAATAGCAAGAGCATAACCATTGTTTAAAGCCAGTGAGTGCATTAATTGTTTTACAGGAAACACACTGTCTTTGGTTTTGTATCTGGTTATGTTCCGTTTCTTCCTGGCTCTGCTTGTCTAGCAATGCCATGTCGGTAAGCAGCTCAGCGTGCTGAGGAAGGGGGAGCCCAACATCACAGTCACTAAGTTTAGCTATTTTGACCTTCAAAGTTATCTTTAGGATTTATGACTGGTTGACCAGAACATGCTGCTTGTGATTCACTCTTGGAAGTTTATCAGCAATAACTTGCACTAAGTACTTGGAAATCATGTGTGCTTTCCTTCTGTAGTATTCAGGAACACTTTACTGGTACACTGAATGGTAGAGTGATAGTTTAAGCTAGCCTGTCTCATTGTGTCTGTAACAAACACTTAAAAATCTTCATCCAGCAGATATCTATGTTCAAGCACACAAACTCCCAACTCTGATTGCCAGCTTACTGTCCCTTTCATCTTGAGACTGTTGTGAAGGCAAACTTGCCAACCTAAAAGGGATCAATGCAGCACCAGTGTATTTTGGGCTACTGTCTCTAGACATTTACTTGTTTCACCTAAGTGCCATTCACTCAAGATTAAATCATGATTACTATAGGCTACAGTACTGCGACTTCAGTCTCTCCTCTGAAATTGTTCTGTTCTGGCCCTGCTTTAAAGATGCCTGCAAAGGGCTTCCTGCTCCTAATGGTTTATTCCCAAGGCCATTTGCGTAGGAGGTGTCTTTTCCTTCCTCTCAGTAGCTTAAAAGTCACAGCGAAGTTTTCACTGGTCCTGCATAAAAAGCAAGGACCTACATGGAAGTCCTCAGCAAGACCATTATGTAAGATCCCTCTGCTAGGGGAATTCAGGGGCCTAATCTGGATGTGTGGCTCCCCCTGTATAATATAGGTACAAAAGAGTGGGGTTGGGAGAAGCTGACAGGTGAAACATAGGTGTTAACTCACAGAGGAAGGTGCCAAGGAAGCCTTTGCAGGTTAAAACACACACACACACACGAATGCATGCCTGCTTTTGTTTTACTTACAGTGTTTGTGAACGCTGCTAAGGTTTTCCTTAAGCATCTCTGACACAAGCTGAGAAATTTTGCCCAAAAGTTTTCCTCTTAGCTGGAGAAATGCTATGGTGTACTCACAAGTTGGTTCATCATCTGTCCATTTCCTATTTTTAAGGCAGTCAGGGGCAGCAAGCTAATAACTCAGTTGACACATTCTCTGTATGATTGCCATAGGCATGTGCCATGTAAAGAAATCAGTTGTGACAGAGAAAGAAAGGTCTAGCAGTTGGACATAGGCTATCTAAGAGTGGTTAACTTCTGAAATCACAGCAGAAATATGCAACAGGACTCATCATTTAGTTCCTCTGTATTTCTGTGCATGTACAGAACAGACAAGTACTAGAAAGTGATGGCCCTGCCAGTTGCAGATTCTCTAATGGCGGAGGGGAGGACACAGGCAGAATGGTCATTGCATATCACCAATCTGCTGCTTCTGCTTGGGTCTGTAGTTTGCACAAGCTCCCTGAAAACCCAGTGACAGAGTACAGTGATTATCCAAGCTTATCCTAAGGGTGAGGAAATTTTTCAGCTTTGGCAGTTCTGGAATAAATTAGGATTTTTAAAAGATTTCTTGCTCTCCTTCCTTGAGTTTTATGGAGGGAACATGATGGTGTACCTTAGAGGGAGATTCCTGGGTGATGGGTTAGGATGAACTGTGGGCATCGGTCCTACCTGCCGTGTTTCCAGGGTGGATAACCACTGTCACTGAATTTGCACCTCCCTACTGGCTTCTGCAACACATTGCAAGTGCTGTATGTTAGAAATTAACTCTTCTAGTTAACTCTTCCGAGGTGGATTGGACTGTTTTATTGAAAAAGTTGGTATTTATTTTCCTAGTGTGTTGAGATATTAGAAAGATCCTTTAGCAGCTCTGGCTAGACCAGATAGTCCAAACATTTGCTAGCCTTATCAGAGATTGGTATTGTCCACCTAGATAGTTAGTATGACCAGAGTTATGACAGCCTAACAAAGTCAACCAGGAAAAAAAAACGTTATATATCATCTACGAGAGGAATGTGATAAATCAGAAGTGCCTTACAGTTCTAAGTTTAAGCCCTTCACACTGCAGAGTCATGAGCAGTCATGCATAAACTAAGGTGTCTAAGGTGAGTTAAGTTTCTTGTCCTCACATCTCCCATTGAACCAGAGTTTGACTTTTCAGAGTTGTAAATCCTTCTGACTTGCAGCTTATTTACTTTCTCTGTATTTGCTGCTGGTTTGCTGGCACAGGGATAGATATTGTTCCTTATCCCAATTAGGTTTTCTTTCTGCCTCATGTTTATTCTAGGTTTATTTAGAAAGTTGTGTTGCCCTTATTCTTCATATTGCAAGTTCATATAGAATTAGAAGAGTTTTCTTCCCATAAATAAGTTCCTTCCCATAAATAGCGCTTCTCATGTTCTAACACAAGCTGATCCATCTCAAAAAATGACCACCAGAATGGTGGTACTCCAGACCACATTTTACAAGGGCTAGGCTTTTGCTGTAGCTTTGTTGGAAATGCATAGACCAAGGTTGTAAAATTGCCTCCCCTAGTTTCACACCTGCATCGTTTTAGTGACTTAGTAGTGCCAAAATCACCTGACACACATGCATACATTACAGCAGGAATTTTAGGGTGTTAATCCCAGAAGCCTTATGGTAAAAAACTTCATGCCATTTCTATTATTCCATGCATCCAGGTAATTTAGTTTTTCCTTTTACAGTACTTTTAATAATATTTTATGGAATATGCCTGAATACTATTTGTAGATTTCATTAATGTGCTCTACTTTTTGTTCTCAAGTCATTTGTTAAAGTATTAAAATTGAGTCTATTTATAGGCTTTCCAGCCCTCGACATGCCCCTTTGCAATGTGGTCTATGAGACAGAAATACCATTCTAATTTCATCATCAGCCCCTCGGGGACTTCACTGCAAGTTGTCTTAGTGCTAAAATCAGCTCTGTGTAGGGAAATCAATGTAAACAACTATATAGAAGTTCCTAAACCTTCTAATAAATTTGGAACAGAAATTCCATTTTTCTCCATCATGCAGGAGGGCCTTAGAAAACTCAAGCAGCTGTAGACAATTTTAGGTTAACGACCCTTTCCAAAGTTATATCCCCATCCCATTTATGTACTCAATTCCCATTTATCTACCCATCCCTTCCTAGTGGGAGCTCTCTGAGATTCCCCAGTTGACCCCTCCATCAGCAGCTGAGAACCCTGATCTTGCTTTGCTTCCTCTGGTTTGAGGTCTGGCAGGGTAGCAAGTGGGTACCTTGATGGCCAACTCTGACTTTAGCTGAAGAAACTGGTCAGCAAATCCTTTTACTGCTACTCTACCTCTGGTGTGTCAGCATGGGGGAACTAGGGGATAGATCTTTTAAACCATTTTTCCTAGGTTAAGTTTTTCTTTGGTGTCCGAGACTTGGTGTTCTAGTTCTAGGAGGTTGGTCAACAAGTCTCTCACCTTCTTTCTGGTTTTCCAGGAGGATATTGAAGGATCACAGTTCTTCCTGTAGATATCTTACCTTATTCCAGTCAGGGGTTTTCCTCTGGAAGTTGCCAAATAATCCTGGGTGACTGCTACTCCTTGCTTGCCATTTATATATTTCAGCTGCTGACCACCCTTTGGATCGGTCCAGCTAGGGTACACTTGCTCCACTGCTGAGATACTAGACCTACTTCATGGCTACTGTAAGCTGCCACTGACAAGAATCATAGAATCTTTTAGGTGGGAAAAGACCTTTAAGATCATGGAGTCCAACCATTAACCTAACACTGCCAAGCCTACCATTAAACCATGTCCCTAAGCACCACATTTACACGTCTTTTAAACACCTCCAGGGATGGTGACTCAACCACTGCCCTGGGCAGCCTGTGCCAGTGCCTTACAACCCTTTCAGTGGAGAAATTTTTCCTAATATCAAATCTAAAACTCCTTTGGCACAACTTGTGGCCATTTCCTCTTGTCCTATCAAAACGGACATAAAGTTATTAATGGATTGCTCCTTATGGCTCATTACTCAAGAAGCTTTCAGTCAAGATCCTCTTCTCCCATTTTCTTTCCAGTGCAATCCATTCCAATTTTCTCGCTGATTCTAACAGTCCTAAGTATCGCTAGTTCAACTAACAAATTTCTGTGGGACAATGGAACAACATTTTTTGAACTCCAGAAAATTTAATATGGAATAAAATAATGGTTTGACTGTGTAGTTTTTTTATTCTTCAAAATAAATGCATAAGTACATAAGCATTCCCATTCTGGATTAGAATTTATATAAATTTAATACTATACCTTATATCTAGAGGTGTCAAGAATGAAATACTGAAGAGGCAGGTGGAAGCAGATGAACAACTGGCAGATACAGACTCTTATGTCCTCAGCGTGTGCCATCCACATCTTTAATGGTTGAGGGTAAACCTGGAATAAGCTGTGCTTTACAAAGATGGAAGATATTTTAGTATTAACTTTTGGGTATAGAAATATGCAACAGCACTTGTGAACTTTTACTATCCTTGCACATAGTTGATCCTTTTGTGTTTCTTAAATTTTTGTCCTCAGAAACTTGCTTAGAGTTGTGCTGCGTCATAATCTGTGTGCAGATATGCTCCCTGTTATTAGTACAGCGTGTAGACTCCCTCAAAAGTCCCCCCTCTCATTTTGCTCTTTTCACCTCCATCAAAAATGAAAAATTTGAGAGAGGACATGGAACCGGAGGGAAGGTGCCACAAGGAGATATTCCACAGGTTTTTTTAATATTATTATGTATTCCCTGTCCATTGTAACATTGTAGGTGCCTTCATGGCTATGTTGAATGTTTACCAGGGCTATTCAATAAACTGCCTATGTTCACACACAGGTGCTGATCAAATTAATTTAGACTCTTTGAAGGTGTCTGGATAGTTTATGTTTTTGTCTCCTGTGTTTATTATATTGTTTTTTTCACTGCTGAATTTTCATTTGATATCATGTTGTCCATTTATATATTCTTATTAAATCTCTCTTGAGTACCATGGCTTGTGCCTGTTTTGTTTTTTTTTTTTAAATAATTAATTTACTTGTACAATCTGCAGATTTTTTATCTAATATTTCCCCTTCCAGATGGTAATATCTTAAACAAGAATGGAATTAATACACAACCTTGAAGCACCTTAATTTTAGTCAGTTACAACATAAATCTCTTTTGGATTTTTGTGGTTTTTTAGCCAGTTCCTTTTTATTATATTATTTGAATTCTCATCTCAGGGCCACTTTATTTCTTAAACAGTCTCCTGAAAGACTAAATAAATATAAATTACCTCTCGATTTCCTATCATTTTATCACAATTTTTAAGTAATGCTGTGAGACTGCTGGAACATGATTGTCTTATTGTGCTGGTTTAGCAAACGGCCAGGGCAAGCCACAAACCAGACAGAGTTTTGTTTCTATCACTCCCCCCCGAAAATTAGAAGGGGTGTAAGGAAGAACAGGCTTAGGTTGGAAATTAAAAACTTATAACAAATTTAATGGCACAGGGAGAAAGAGTAACAGGTGGGGAAAAAGGGAAAATGCATATATACAAAAATATACAACCCGAGCTCAGATGACCGGCGATACAGGCTGCTGAAAGGTCCTTCACTGCAAAGCTGATGGGAAGAAAAGAGTCCAAAACCCAGCACTCTGTGCAGTCGGAGGCCACAGACCACGTGGCGAAGCTGGTAACCAAAGCTGGGCCTTTCCTCCAGGCTGGTTCCACATGGTGAGCTGCAGGCAGGAGAGTGCAGGAGCGAAGCAGAGAGCAGACTGAAGCCGGAAAGACCACGAGGGCAAGAGAGGGAAGCCCCCAGTCCTCCTGGCTTTATAGAGTCTGGCAGGAAAATGGGTGGAATACTGACACCTGATACCTGACACCTGATACCTGGACCCCTTTTCACAACAGGGTCCTAAACTCCACCCCTCATTCACTGGGTCGGTCCAGGAAAAGCCAATAAGATTTTTGCCTGCCCCTTTCAAACCATAACACTTACACAGAAAGCACGCTGGTTAAATGCTAGCACAGCATCTCATGATTTTCTAGGCACTTTTGCATTCTCTCTTTAAGTATCATTTCAACAAATTTGTCAGATACATAGAAATGTTTCATTGATCTGTGCTTTTCAAGATCAAACCTGGAGTTACTTTACAAAGCAGGTACAATCATGGCCAACCCCTTAAGGATTCAGTGCCACAGCTGATTTAGGAGATACACTCACACAATGGCTGGGGTTAAAGACGAGTACTTTGAGCAGTATGGCTGTGAAGATTTTATGAGACAGTGCACCATCAGAATGTGCTTTACCTCCTCAAGGCCATCACAGCTATCTCGTTTCATGACTTCTCTGTCTGGTTCCCCAGTTAGCAGAGTATCAAGGGAATACATATTAAAAAGTATTTCAGCAATGATTTTGTTACTAGTTGTCCATGTGTAAAGCTGTCAGTGAAGTTACACTCACATGCTTATGCAGATAAATTTAAATTCCGATGACGTAAGTTGCATTTGCTTGTTTCTTCAGATAAAGGCTTTTTTTTATTTAATCACCAAGTAGTTTTATTTTGTGAATACATTTGTCTTAACCAGAAAAGCAAATACATAATAATTTGGTTAGCCAGTCAGAAGTTGAAATATTACACTGTGATATAAGGCATCACATCTCTTAGATAAGCAGCCTTGAGTATGAACTTCTCAAAGGAATGTTTGTAGTAAACAGCTGAAATTTGCTGTGGGCGTAGCTTCCCAAACTAGGTCTGTTAAAATTGTGGTTTGCTTGCAAACATTTTGTGAATAAAGAAAATCATAATGTTTTATTTGTGAAACAATCTTCTTTCTTGGTGAGCTGCTGGTCTCATATGTGTGAAACCTCAGGCCCTACTTCAGGTGTAATTCCCACGGCAGCCAGTGCCCAGGGTAGGATCAGAGGTGAAAGCTTATGACCTGAAATCAATGTGTGATCTCTTCCAAAAGAAAAACAGCAACATGGAAAATGATGACTCACGGCAGGCTGGACTGTACTCTAATTCTGCTGCGGTGACTGATCTAGTCTCATTACAGTTACATGGATGTTTTTCAGCAAGAGGGACATTTAGGGCAGCCCCCGTCCTGCCCATCCTGACCCGGTCCTTCCAGTGCCCCCCAGTTCCCTGTGCTCCTTCATCGTGCCGGCATGACTGTCCATGTCCCCGTGCACTGAATTGATTCAGAAAATCAATCCAGCTAAAATTAGCAGCTGCTCTTTCATTGGGGTGTTTTTGCCAAACTCTGCTCTGAGTTTGCTGCCCAGTTGCACAGTGACACCAGCACAGCCAAAGGAGCATCGCCGGGGCAGCAGGGAGCAGCGGCACTGTCAGGCTCACCTTCGGTGGCCTCGCCATTAGCTGGGTAATCCTCACCCACACGAATCCAACTAGCAATGTTTTAATCCTGTCCTTGCTTCCTCTCTGCTGCCTCCTGCGCTGTTATGGCACAAGCATCTGTGAGGCTGCACAGTGACCCATGCTGGAGGAAATGTTCCTAGCAAAATAAATAAAAACAAATCTAACGGTTCTGTTGGCTGATTTTTCAGCAAGATTGATTCCCCAATCTGGAAAGTCCCATGGCCACACAAACACCTGTCCTGGGAAGAGAGTGACATGGGGCTGAAAAGTCAATTCAGTGTATTCAGGTTGTACAGATCCTGAATGTCAAATCATGGACCTGGTTGCTCAACAGTCTAATTAAGTAGCAATAACAATCAGCAATGTTGCTGTTGGGTATTCAGAGGACTTACACATTGAAAAAAATGCTGAAAGAGATTTTCTGTCAGGATGTTGGGGCAGTGAGTGTGACAGGAGTCAGATTATGACCGTGTTTGGTTTGTTCTGTTGCTGCTGGTTTGACTGCCTCCATTCTTCAAAGTTGCTAGTACAGAACTTTTTATTTGCTACCATAGGTGCAACTTCTTGTCAGCAGCAGCATTTAGGAATAATTCACCCAGAGTAACCTAAGTAAAACATGTATTGGTGATACTATGCTGAAAAATGGAAAGAAACACATCATGACAGGCAATAGCAGGTCTGCAGGATCCAACACAGGAACATTTCAACAGTTCAGGCAGTGACACTAGCAGTAGCTCACTTTGCTGAGATCGATCGGTGCCGTGTCCTCCCTCCTGTTCCTTTGCTAGCTGTAGTTCTGACATCAGGATATGTCCAAAAGAAAAAAAAAGAAACACAATAGCATTGTTTTGGGCTGGATGAACTCTGAAGCGGAAGGTCAAGGTGATTAAGGCAAATAAACTCTGAGACTGTGTTTATTAGCCAGGAAGTGGTTGTTACCAAATTGGCAGGAAATGCACCGGAGGCCGATGTACCAACTCCAACATAGCTACATGTATCAGTCATCTTTTGTCAATGTTGTTGAAATCTTGGGATAATGATGGTAACTGCATTAACTTTTGTTTGAGAACAGGCAATTTCTTTTTTTTTTTTTCCAGCCAATCCTGCAACTGAAGCCACCTCTTTTGGAAGGAGTGCATCTAGTTTCTTTGCTGCAAATATTTTTGTGAAGGTAGTGCTCGCGAAATGGGACCGGCCACCACCATCGCAGAGGGTGTTCAGAGAGATGGCAGCTGCACTGTATGTTGTGGTGGCAGATGACAAGAGTGAGCAGGGAGAGACAGGATGGAGCACGAGGGGTGCTGAAGGGATCCCTTCAACAGCTGTCATTGCTGGAGGCCGCTTCTCACGATCAGCTATTTTTTTCTTCAGGGCGAGGTGGGATCCCAGGGTCAGGATGGGATCCCACCCTGGGATCTAGCTAGCTTCTCTCTATTCATGAAGCAGTTTTGGCCAAATGCTCCCTCCCATGCTAGTAGGAGCCGTGCCAGCTTCCCAGCTGATCAACAGCATCCTCAACTGGAGGAATCTCTTCTAGAAACCACAGCACGGTTCAGCCTCCATGACCTGTTTAGCTCAGGACTGTATCCAGACACTGCCAGTAAACTTGTTCATGGACTACCAGAAGCTGCCCGAGAGAACACCAGCTGCTTACATTTGAATACCTTGACTGGCCATATGATGGCCTGCAATACTCTGCTCCATTGTGAAGGTGATGTCCCTGGCTGTGGTAATGTGTATGTCACAGATTCGTTAAGAGTTTTGTTCCATCATTTCTGTGGAGTTGTCATAACTATGGTATTTATTTTTAAAAGTATTACGGGACACTGTTTTCAAAACTGGCAAGCAATTCAATTTAAAATTCTGAGGATTTTCTAAAATCTACCTGGAAAAGATAAAATCCATTTTTCTTTGCAGTCCAGCTCAGCCTGTTGCTGGGGCCTGACTGTTATACAGCAGCATTTGCAGGTCCTTGCTCACTCTGCGTTTAGTGCAAATGTTTATTACATAGTCATCTTCATTTCCAGGCTCCTAAAATACTGCCAGTAACACAAAAAGGTCAGAAGAGGCTCAGATTATTCTTTTTAACTTATCGGCACCTCCTTATGGACCATTGTACAATGACCGTACGAGTGTCCCACCACAAGATGGCCCCTACCAACCGCAGCTCGCGTGCCTGACCGCGGCCTGGCTGCGTGTGGGAATGCTGGCCACTGGCTTCTGTTTCTTACAGGGTCTGGGAATTATTATCATTACATGATCATTACTACAAACTGTTTTCCCAATGTATGAAGCCTCTGGGAAGTATTTACCCTTGGGCTCCATGGTGACTACTCTAAAGGCTGAGTACTCTCTGCCCAGTTCATCACAAACATAAATTCTTTACACAGTTAACTTGGTTGTAGCTAGGTGAAGACTAGATGTCTAAATAGATGAGATTTAGGGAGAAATTTTAGCACCATATCAGCAGGTCCCTGAGAAGTGGGGGCTGAAACATTCTGTGAGGAGATGGTCCAGCAGCAGGGACAAAGCCACACATGGGACACTCATCGTGAGAGATTGAATTAAATTTCCACAGCATTTTTCCTCTCCTTGGCTGCTGGAGTGGCAGCGCTTAGATCAGCAGTTATTAAGGTTAGTGCTTAATTTAGTGAGATCATGGGGTGCTCTCAGCTCTCATTAGCATCAGCGGTTGCTGAGGACATCCAGACCTCAGCCTTAGAGATTGCAGAGATTAGATCAACAAAAGGGGCATCACTGCCTGAACTTGTGGTGTCACTTATCTTCTATAACCTTAAATTATATACATAGCCAGGACCCATAAATAATGTTTATGGTGAGATGTGTATCTTATTAGAAGCTTATAATAAATACAGTCCTTTATTGAGGGAGCCACCTGAGACAGCCAAGTCTAATACAGAGACAAAGAACAACACTTTTGTCACCCATATGCATACCTTTGGTCAGAGATTTGCACCTGTTTGTGGGCAGTAGGCACCCAAATCCCAGTGTTCTCACCTGGGAACAAATACGAAACTGCTTTCACTTGAACATAGTCAGTGGCCTCATGGCTGGAGGTGTGAGAGGGGCTCATGTTGGATCTCTGCCTCTCCTGGAGCCAGAAGTTTCTCTTACTCCTCTTGTGACAGTCGATCTCACCAGACCACTGGCTGTCATATCATGGAAGCTCTTTTGATTTCACATGTTAAAGATGTTTTATTTTGTATAAATAGCAGTTTTGAGCTAGAGAGGGACCAACTCTAATTCCAGTTAGTAAAACACTCCTTTAAAAGAACACACACTTACCAAAAAATCTCTTGCAAAACCCCGTACAAATTAGTACAGATTATACAGTAGCAACTGCCCTCATATATGGAAGAAAGAAATGGAAAAATCTGGTTCTGAAGCAGAAACTTCACCCTATACCCCACTCCAGTACCCTAATGAGCAGGACACAATTAGCCACCCTTTTCCTTAGAGATACCCAGAACATGTCTAACAAAATGGGCACTGGTTGTCAGGTAAGAACTCCCTTGTATAGGCTGAGAATCTCATTTTGTACCAAGCTGGCATCAGCTTGAAGAAGGACCCTCAGCAGCTTGTAAGGAGTGGGGCAAGTTTTGGTGTTTGAGCATCTTTGTCCTATGAATTCAGGGACCCCATGGGATTTGGACTTTTTGTGGAAAACCTGAGAGTTATCAGAGCTATCCAAATGGTGGCAAGGAGCGAGTAAGAAATCAGATGCAGGTGAGCACCATATAGGAACTGGGTTTCAGCTCCTTTCAAATATATGACACGTGAAGCATCCACCTTTCAACCCACTGCTCAAGAGTCTGTCAAGGAGAGCTGTGATGGAGAAGGGAAAATAATCCTAGTGACAAGCCTTTGTATCTCCTCTGCTTAACATCAGTGATAAAAGTGAAGACAAAGGCAAAGGTAGACTGGAGGCATCACACAACAACACATTTTCTGAACCTGCATCTCCCCTCATTTCACTTTTTGTCCACTGACAGCAAGTGTGAAAAAGGAAGCAGAGCATGCCACCCAGGGACAGGCATTTTCCCCCAAAATCTCAACTGATTCCAGACTGGCCACATTGTGCTTCTCTCGTGACAGCTGATCAGCTATAGCTGCCCCTTGCAGGGACTCAAAAGGGAAATGTTTCACCCTTGACTCATATCCCAGGATTTAAAAATAAACTAGAAGCTGATTTGCGAGGGCACAGGTGTTCTTTAATGTCTTTTCCCCAGGCTTTAAACATCCTTCTCTGCCTCTACATTTCTGCTGCTTTTGTCTTGGGACATTTACCAGTATCTGCTCTGACAGATTCTGGTATCCCCCTTGTGATCACTTAACTGCTGTTACTCGCTTTAAAAATAAATGAGACACTGGGGGAAAGAGTCTTAATAGAAGCACAATATGTTCATGTTAATGGAAGTACATATTAACTCTGGGCTTCCCAGTGCAAGAAGAAGCCATCTGAATGCCAGGCTGTGGGGACTGGATAAAGCTATGCTATTTTCCCTGGTATTCTGTAAGCAATTAAAACTCATGCCAACAATATGATTTTGTGACCCATAGCATCCTGCAGCACGGAGTTGTTCGGTGCCCACAGGAACAAGGAGAAGAACAGGGAGACACAGAAACCACAACTGGCTGTCAAACTCCTTCATAGGCAAGCCACTGTTAACTGTAAAGCAAGGTAGAGGCAGCATGTGGAATTTGAGGTGTTAAAGGATTTTATGCCGTGTACAAAATACCATTCCATCACTGTGCTCCGAATGCTGAGGTAATTCAGTATCTGTTGGTGGTAGGGTATCTTGGCAGAAATGAGCAGTAGTTAAGTTACCCAAAAGAGGGCAGCAGTTAAACTTCTATGGCCTATTTCATGTTATATTAAAAATGGCTTTTAGCAATGGCAAGTGTTGTTTCAAGTAGCTCAGTAACTGGGAACCATGCCAGAGCCTGACAGCAGAAGCTGTTATTTTATTGATATTTCTCAAAAGGAAGTCAAGCCTGATTATGTATGTTGACACTCAGAAAATGCAAAGTAACATCGAAATTCATAATAAAAGGATGAGGAAGCTTTATGTAAGAGTGAGGATGTTAATCATTTAATTTAAGTCAGTCATTTAGCTGCAAAGTGAATATCAATGTATTAGAAAAGAGCAGAAAAAACAGAGATCTGCAATCTGTTTTGGAAAGTTTCCTCCCTGTCCCTTGAGCTCCAGCTGCTGTCACTGTCTGTACTGCACCATGACTCTTTAGCAGGAGACCACAAAGTGACTTCTAAGCTCACTAATCATCTTGGTTTTCTTCTTCGTGATTGGTACAGTGGTGCTTTATTTTCCTTGCTGGTTCTCAGCTACTACAAAAGAGATTTTTCCTTCCAACTAAATGTTTTTCCACTTCATAGAATCATAGAATGGTTTGAGCTGGAAGGGACCTTACAGATCACCTAGTTCCAAACCCCCTGCCATGGTCAGGGACACCTCCTACCAGACCAGGTTGCTCAAAGCCCATCCAACCTGGCCTTGAACACTGCCAGGGAGGGGGCAGCCACAGCTTCTCTGGGCAACCTGTGACAGTCTTACCCTCACAAGAAAGAATTTCTTCCTAATATCCAATCTAAATCTCACCTCTTTCAGTTTGAAACCATTCCCCCTTGTCCTATTGCTCCATGCCCTTGTAAAAAGTCCCTCTCCAGCATTCCTGTAGGCCCTTCAGGTACTGGAAGGCTGCTATGAGGTCTCCCTGGAGCCTTCTCTTCTCCAGGCTGAACAATCCCGACTCTCTCAGCCTGCCTTCACAGGAGAGGTGCTTCAGCCCTCTGATCATCTTTGTGGCCGTCCCCTGGACTCACTCCAACACCTCCATGTCCTTCTTATGTTGGGGACTTCAGAACTGAACACAGTACTGCAGGTGGGGTCTGATGAGAGATTAGTAGAGAGGGAGAATCACCTTCCTCAACCTGCTGGTCACGTTTCTTTTGGTTCAGTCCAGGATACTGTTGGCTTTCCGGGCTGCAAGCACACATTGTTCCTTTTTTCTGCTGCTGAGACTTTCACCTTTTGGCCAGGGTAGCTGACCAGGCTGCTTAGGGCAGTGTAAGGTCACTTCAAGGTGTCTCATGGCTGAGGTGGAGCAGGAACCAAAGCAGGAATGTGCTGGAAGCAATTTACTCTGCTTTGGCAAAACTGCTTATTAAATCAGCTGATTCTCAAACCAGATGTTAAAAATCCCTCCAAGCAATCTCCATACTGAGCAATTATAATTTTGCAGCTTACCACCAAGTTTCTCCAAGTATGGGAGATTTTGAAGTACCCTCAATTTAATAGAAACCAAACACAAGAGTAGAGCACCACAGGCACAGGGGCACTGCAGTCATGGGTGCTCAGCAGACTGTCTAGTACATCGCCTCCCACCTGCTTGAGGTTCTTAATTTTCCTGTGAGTTTGAGTAATTGGGCTTCAAGGTTGTGACCGCATTAATTACCAGGACAAAGTGCAAGACTATTAGGAACATGAAATTAGCTTTGGCTAGGGACCTGCCTATGGTAGGGATTGCTCTCGATTGCCATGGTTATGTGGGCTTTATTTTCAGTCAAGGAACATCAGGAGACCCCTCTGTCAAACAGGAACAGTCTGGGGGCATAGGGAAGGTGGAAGTGCCAGGATGCTGCCTACTGTGGTCACCACATGCTGCTGCGCTCAGGCTGACGTATGCCAGGCACTCCATGTGCCGTGCTCACCTGTATGAGTTACATGCAAGATGAGGTTCTTAATTAAGTTAATTTTAATTCCAGATACTGCTTTGATTTGTTTTACCTTTTTTGTTATTTTTAGAGCTCCTTTAAATTGGCAGGTCCTGTTATGTGGGAAATTTAACATTTAAAAAAAAATAAAATCCTTCAGGCCTGAATTGGAACACACAGTTGGAATTTTCCAAGAAATTATATTTCCAAAATGTGTTCTGGAAATACTAAAACGACCTAGTCACAGCAGTTCATTTTTATTTTTATAATTTTGAATATAATGTGCTAAATACAATACAAGCCCTTGTCCTTTTTGTTACATTTTTTTGCTTTGATTTTTTTGGAAGCAAAGTGTTTTTATCATTTTTCGGCAGTATGATTGTAAATGCACCAGTAAGTTCCCCAAAAATATTTCCATTTTGTCAAACCAATATTTTCCTATGAGAAGTGTTTTCTTTGGTAATAAAAACCACTGTAGATTTGAATTTGCCTCTTTTTGCCTAGTGACTTGGTCTTCTGCAACACAAATAGAGTTCCCTGAGGGAAACCGCCTTTCCCCTCCCCATCCCTGGGAACGGAAAGACTACTTTCTTCTGGGAGATACTTTTGTTTGGATAATTCTTCCAGTGTTAAGCATTTGGGGGGCAGCACGCTAACTTGTGTCAGTGTCACAGTCCTACTGCATATCCAGGAGAAGGCATACCTGGAGAAGTTGAGTATAGGAAAGGCATTACTCCCTCTGGTGACATGCCACAGCTGTCCTGCAGGGCTTGCAGCAGATGGTTGTCATCCCTACCAGTGCTCTGGATTTGTCTGGCGCTTCCATCTATGAAATGGCATCTGCTCTCTGGCAGCAAACCTATTGATCTACAGCTATGTGGGTGCACATTTTCTGGAAAGGATCCCTTTCAGGTGAGACTTGTGTTCTGGCTGTGCACGGCTCTGTTCAGTGGTGAGCAAAGGTTGGGGATGTAGCCAAGATGACCTGTGCACCAACTCAACAACTTCACAATCATTCATGTGGCCCTTCAGCTGTACTTTCCTTCAAGGTCTTTTGGCTGGACACTGTCTTTCCGTGCATTCCTGCAGCCCTGGTACAATGCTCAATGGCAATATGAGGCTTTTGTGCAGTGACATGATGCCAAGAAGAACAACAACCATGCAATCCCCACTGCCAGGCTTCTCTGGAGGGCTTGGATAGCAGATCTGGCTGGCGGCAGCCATCTCCTGCTCCACTCAGCCTCAGCCCCTTGTGCTGGGGGGGACGGGCCATCCCCAGAGGCTTTCGCTGGAAAAAGCGCTGGCCGGCCAGACCCAGCACTGGCCGTGGGCCCACAATGAGTGGGAGGTCAGACTGTGGATTTCCAGAGGTCCCTTCCAACTGGCATTTCTATGGTCCTATTGTTTATTCACCCCTGGCCCCATCCAAAGTAAATGCAGCTGTAAAGCCAGCCTTGATACCCACTGCTGTTTCTGTCACCCCCCGTTCGGCTTGGGTATCTGCAGTCTCCCTGGTTTCCACCCAAGCGAGTTCCTCCTTTAAAAAACACTCCTTCTGCTGGGGTTTCATCTTAACACCAGGTTAAACCACACTCTACGCAGATGCACTTAGCCAAGTGCAGCCAACCGTTGTGTTGAAAAAAAGACAAGGAAAAAGCCCACTCATGGCTACCTGACAGCATAAAAGTAGGAAAAAAGAAAAGCCATTACTTAGGACAACTGTATTTATGGGACAGTTGACGCAGCCTTGAGAAGCAGAATCAGGAGTTTAGAAGAAAAACTGCCCATCTGTGGTAAGCACTGCATGGCATATGGTGAGCTCCTCCGTGGCACTCGTCTGGGCAGCAGCATCGTAGTCAGCTATTGCTGTGCTTTCCTTTAAAGCAGCCCAGGGGTGGAGGCAGTGTGGGAGCCAGGCTGCAATGCAGCCTCTCTCTTCCCCATGCAGCGTGGCCCAAAGCTGTGGGTCTGGCTCACTGCATCACCACACATGTAGGCTCCCTCCTGCCCAGCAGGACTCTCCGAGGGCAGCATTGTGTCGTGTGCTCCCAAAAAGTGTAAAACAGGAGGTGCCAAGGTAAATGTTTTCCTTCAGACACACCCCGCACCATGGGGTAACCACTACATGCTGCAGCAAGGCTGGACCATCTTCAAAGTCCTCCCTGGCTGCCACCCGTGATCTAACATGATCAGCTATTTCCCCTCATCTATGTGTACCCCTCGCACATTTGCCTGAGGCTTTCCTGGTTAATGGGAATCCCAGGACCAAGACCAGGAGATGAGTAGTGTCTTACACCCTGATATTTTTTGAGCCCCACTGAAGTTTACGAAACACCCAAGATGACACAAGGTCTGCTTCATGAAGCCTCATTTTCTTCACGTATCTAAAAATTAATAGATGCAGGCAAAAGTATTTTTAATCTCACAGAATTTAGGGCACAGCGCCTTCCAAACCACGAGAACTGACAAGTCAGGGCCTTGGTCAGTCTATTTGAATTTAAATTGTCCATGTCACCAGGCTCCAGTTTCCTCTGCAGGGCTTGGAGCTATTGCTGCACTTGCAGAGGGCGACCACAGCTTTACGGATCAGATCCTCAGTTTATTTTCATAAGAATGAGCCCAGGACTCCATTTTTACTGAGTGCTGCTCATGGCTCATTCACTGCTCAGAACAGAAACCAGAGGAAGGCACAACTTCCATGTTCTTGCTGCAGCAGACGTCTTTGCCAGGAAAAACATTTTTATGCTTTTTTTTGGTGTGTTTTAACGGTTGCTATTTCTACATTATCTACTCCTGAGATTATTTCCTGTGGGAAAGATTTAATATTTTTAATTTCAATAATAATTTTAGTAACAGTTGCCATTTTCTGCCAATGTTTCTGCATTTTAGAATAGAAGCAAATTATATGTTCCAAATGCCTCTTCTCATTACAGTTTCTCTAGGAAAGCTTTTAAGACAGTTATTTCATATGTCAAAAATTACAGGGAAAAGAACAGAATTTTCTTAGATTTATGAGACTGATTTTCCATCGAGTTCCAGGCTATCGTGTGCTTCCTGCATAGTTAACCTCATTCTTCCATTTCCATTTAAAAGTCAAATGTTTCTCTCTCTCATTTAGCTTTCATGTTATTCAAGCTAGGTTATAACTTCTACTGGTAGCTCTTTCACATCCAACTAGGAATAATTTGCTTATCAAGAATCCTTGCTGCTCCTTGGCAAATCTGGTGGCACTGAAGGGTACAGGTATGAAAGGCTGCAGAGGCCCTTTCTGTCCCTGTGCCACTGGCACCCTTGCACTATAAAGTTTCCATTCTGGAAGCAGCAATTACTTACATTTTTTGAGGCAATTACTTAGACTTTTGTACACACACTAAGTGATGTTACTGCATGTACGTGTCCTTGATGAATTAAATTCCTGTCTTGCCGAGATCAGCAGCAGGTTCAGCATTGACTTAGCAAAGTTAGGATTACATCTCAAATGTCCCCCGTGGCCTTAACTAAGAACACTACTTCAGAACTATTAAGCTCCTCATTTTCAGTCAGGAATAAACACATCTAAGAGGTTGTGTTGTTGGTTGGTTTTCTTAAGGGAAGAGGTTTCCTTAAAACAAACACTGAGTTGATACAACTTCTTAAAAGAAGATGTTAGATGCTTTTTGCAGGAAGTTCAGGAGAAACGGGAATGCTTAGAACCAGTCTCAGTACGCAGCATATTGTTTACTTGTCCAAATTTAATAAAATTTACTCCAAGTTTCTGTTTACCTCTGAAATGTCTGCAAAGGATGTGAGCCTTCCAGAGACAGTGTCCGATAAGCTGGAAAAAAATTGTTTTTCAAATGAGTTCTTCTTTAGGTGAAATGGGAGTTGGCTTGTGCTCCCCACAGCCTAGACTTGAAATGAGTAATATATTCGTTGTGGAAGCACCTGTTTCCTTCTGGGCTACGTTCTCTTATTTTGCTTAGTTGCAAACACCCTGTATTGTGCATTTGCAATTTGATTAATTATTTACATTTAGAAATACATTGGCCAGAGGGGGCAAGCACAATGGCTGTGGTTGTCCTGGCAGCCACCACCGCAGAGAAAGTGACTGTGTTGAATTTTATGCCACCTACACCAAAGCAAGCGTGATCTGGGAATCGTGCCCCTTATTCTTAAGAGCCATGAGGACAGGAGAAATTGTCTTAATGTACCCAGAGATCCCACATCAAATGCTGCAGGAGAGGTCAACCATCAAATCATCACTAACAAACCCATCACTAACATCACAAAAACAATCCAACAATCACTTTCAAGAACACTTAACACATTTTAGATTTTGATTCAGATTTTTAATAAATTGTGCCAGTAGAAGCTTTCAAAGGCAATGATATATCAATAAATAACAGTTAAATTGAGTTCCTGAGAAAGAACCTACCACATGAAAGAATGTCAGATAGATGTAAATAACAAAAAATGGCATTACTATATAAAAAAGCAGTAATACTGAATCTTACATGAACTGTCACAACACAAGCACTGCATACCTCAGAACATTCTTTTCATACAAATGTAAACAAATACACAGCCATTTTTGTTTAGTTTAGGCTGATGAATTTATATGTTGTTGCTTAGATATCTAAACAATGGATAGAATAGGATATGCTAAAACATTAAGGAATAATATGTGGAATAATATATGGAAAAAATAATGAAGCTCCAGATTTAAAAGTAAAATAAAGCAAAAACACATTAAAGGAGTGCTTTCCTCAAATGTTATTATGTCAATCACTTTAAATAGGACTGTTACACTAATCTGAATTAAGGATTTTTGTGTGTGTTTACTTATTTAGTTATATATAATATATATGCAAATATGTATGGCTTAATTATCTTTAGTATTCTGATATCACCTTGAATAATTCTCACTTATACATATAAGAAAAATGCATATTTCAACATAGTTAAGAATTTATATTTCAAAGTATGCCTATAATTCGACAGAAATGCAGGACTATTGTGCTCCATCACAGCAACGCTTTTGCCTACAGACAACAGGGCAGAATGACCTATGAGCAATGCCAACATTTTCAGGTGTCGGTGCCTAAAACATCAGGATACTAAATGGATATGCAGCCAGTCTTGTGTAGGGATCCGATGTCAGGAAAAGCCATGTACCTCCAGGTTCTGAAGATGTCCGTGGAGCTGCATGCGCTCGACACCAGCCTCATCACACCCGGGATCTCCATGTGTACGGGAGCACCGCTGCAGCCACTCTGTTTTGAAGACGCTGAACTACATATGTTAGTACTGGTGCTCTGCATTACTGCTAGTATTAAGCAATGGACACTGTGCTTCATGCTACGTGAACAAGCCCAATACAGACTGTTGCCACAAATCAGCTTTGTAATGATGGTCTTGCTATCGACACTTTGTGGGGAAACGTGTGTGCTGATGATATGTGTTTACTAAAATGATCTATTACATCAGACCACAAAATCACTATTCAGTAATAACCTTTGCAATCTGTTTTACAAAATTAAATTGGATACAATCATAAGAGGAAACCACCCACACAATACATTATCAACACACGGTTTAAAATGGTCTAATTTTAGACCCTTAGTAAAAATGGATCCACAGGACCTGCCCGTGAATGGCAAGAAAAGGCCATTTCAAATAGAAAAACACTGCTCATGCAACATTCTTCACACACTAGACAATGAAATCACACCCAAATTGTCACTTGCTCACACTTTCTATTACACTCCAATAAGCAGAAGGAAATAAAGCAGCTTTAAGGTTATGTCACAATTTTGAAATGTGGAAAATACATACAATAACAAAAATCACGGTGTGAATACAACGGCATCAGTAAATTTAGAAAATTAGAGAGTAGTTTTCTTTTTTTTTCTTTTTTTTTTTCTTTCTTACATTATTGCACAGAGACCTTTCATCACATGTTCTTCAGCTTTATGCATCTTCCTAAATGTGAAATAAGTGCTATGGATAAAATAAAAATGTAGAAAAGAAGAACAGCAGCATGATTTGTCAAAGTTAATCCCTATAATTTAGTAGGAAAAAAACCCCTGCTATAAACAAAATATAAGTGCTCTTTATTCATTTAAAAAATAATGCTGACAGTTGCAGAAGTCTGTAAATGTTAATCTGAGTAGGGGGATGCTGACCTCAAATAAAAATAGGCCTAGAAATGACAGACTGCTCGCCTTGCAGATTTTGGTGAAGACCAGGATTTCAAGTGTAATTATCAACAAAGTTATTTACAATAAAACTGACCCGAACTTTCAAGAGTGCTGTTTTTAGGACCTGGCCCTGCGAGCTTCTGACTTCCCAGGATGACTCCAGCCCCAGCTGAAGTTGCACCTGAACAAGAGCTGCAGGATCAGCTCCTAAAGGATCAGCTAAAGGCCCTACTGGATTTGAGATTAGTCTTATCTGGAGTTCTCTATACAATAATTTACACATATACAGGCTGACAAGCTCCAGTCTGATCCACACCTTTGTCTTCTACATCAGATTTCTCAGACTGGCCAACTTCCATGCCAGAAGGTTTGGGATATCTGAACGGATACCCGTTGTCATCGAAGAACCTTCGGAAAGTGAATTCGTAAAAAGCATGTTCTGTGTGTTTGCTATTGGAAGAGGCTAGTGGATCCCATGTCCTGGTGCTGTCACCACTAGCATCGTTCCAAGGACTTTCCTCTTCAACTGGATCAAAATTTGAAGTGTCCATTGGATGGCTGATCTTTGGAACATAGGGAGCTGGCTGCCTACGGATATCGGTAGAGAAGTCCATAGAGTGAAAGAAAGAATGGGCCTTAATATCATCTGCTCCGTTTCTTCCAAGCCTGTCCTCAGCAGCACAGCAGAGCTTTGTGATGAGATCAGTTGCTTCAGGGCTTAGCTTGATCTGTGAGGGAATGTGCAGTGTGCTTTCCCAATTTATCACCTGGAGGTAAGAAAGGTAGTAAACAACTTCTAATCCTGGAAACAGAATCCTTCCAATTGTCAAGATTAACTGTAGAGAAGCAAGCACATAACTAGCCAACTCACAGTTGTTTTAGTTATTTTAGAGGTTCAAGAAGCCAGTGACTAGATTGCATCGGCTGTTAATAATTACTTTAAAGAATCAAGAAACATTGTTGGATAGCAGATAAAAGGAGCAATTCCATTTAAAAAAAAAGGAAAACTCCTTCCTGAATGCTCCCATAGTCCAATTTGAGACCGTATTCAGTTTACACATGACTTCATGGAATGACTTCAAGGAATTACTTCATTTTGTGTCCGAAATGTAAACTAGGAAAAGTGGTCACAAGATACATCCTTTCTAATAAAAACTGCTCACTGCTTGACTTTGAAACACATTGTCAACTGCAATTAGCACTGGTATATCAGCTTACTCAAATCTGATATGCACTCTAAGGAATTTAGATGGATGAACTTGTGCTGATACAATAATACATAGTTAATAACTATCTGTGCAGTTGGACAAGTCAGTTCTAGTCTGATATTCACTCTCTGCACTGATTGGGAAAGGATTTGTCCCTGCATAGAACCATTTAAAAATCAGGCTTTTGTTATCACTGCTCCTTTCTCTAGTAAAACAAGAGGGGATGGGCCTGTGCATGGTGGAGAATGGAAGGAAAAGGTCAAAACTTTGCTACCACAGATTGGAATTTTGCTTCAACTTACCTTCAGTTGAGTTTCTGTGGGCGTAGGGGCCAGAAAAGGAGGCTGTCCCACTAACATCTCAAAGAGGATTACACCAACGCTCCACCAGTCACAGAGCTGAGTGTATCCTGAAAGGCAAGTCAAAAGGTTTCCTTCACCAACCAAGGAGAATGTGTATAGCTACTTGCAATTAAGTATCAAAACATACAGCACTGATTTCTGTCTTTCCTTAGACTAACAATTTGTGACCTAAAACCAAAGAACTTCCGATCCACCCTTCACATAAAATTGCTTCTGCTTGCTGACCTGAATTCTACTGCTGTCAGTAAAGACCTAACTCTGTTGTCTGTGAATCTTTCTGAATAAATTTCATTCTCAACAGAAGTGAATTGTGAAATAATGTCATTAGAATGAGGATTTTTGGTGCCCTGTCTCACAACTACATCACTACAGAGCACAAACTCGACTGAAAGACACAGCCTGGATCTAGAGACAGAAGAAAGGCACAGATGACTTTTTGAGCAAGTTCCAAGTAGATGAACAATTTCAATCACTTAATTGCTGTGACAAGACAAATAAGGTATATGGTTGAGATCTCCAAAACAGGAATGGAGGGTTTAAATGCCGATTTCAATGGAGATTTGTGTCACTGTATGATGCAGGGTCCAACATGAAATCTCTCAACTTGAAGAAGATCAGGCTTAGGATGTGACTTGCAGACAACTTTGAACATCTAACTTCCTTACTACAGTGGCCATGTATGTTCTGCATGGTTAGCCACCACATACTGTCTAAATTCCTCAAGCCAAGATTTTGAATGCATGGTGTCCAGTGTAAACTGTGGAAGACTTTCTGTTAGGTTTCCCCAAGATTCTGGCTGGACATGTTTCCAGCAGTTTACACCATTCATATTTAAGTGGCCCATCTGAATCAGTGTTTCAGAACCACCAGCTGGCTACTCAATGGTCTATGTAAACTTGCTGCCAGTCAAGCTAATCGGCTTTATACTTGAAAAATACCACTGCCAACATCATCTGACACTTATATTAGCCACCCCAGAGTGCATATATACACAGACATAATCAATGTCACAACATGATGCTAAACAGTGGAGCATGTAGAGAAATCTTTTCTCCTTAATCTGAGCTAAGTGTTAGTGGCCTTCAGAATGACAAACTGCCAAAGCAGCACACTTCTTTAAGGCAGAGAAAAAAAAAGGTGTTTCAAAGCATTGATGTTCACTTAGACATAAAAATACAGGTTCTTTACCTTTACGAAGCAGGACTTCAGGAGCAATATAATTAGGGGTTCCAACTAATGAGTGGGCTAGACATCTCTGATGCTGCTTCTTGGCTCTCTGTTCCAATGTCTTCAGCCTATCTCCACATCTACAATTGGACACATCATCCCAAAGATCACTGGGCTCCATGCTGTCTTGTCTGATATGGCTCCCTTGGAAGAGAAAGTTTACATTCACAGTCATAACACACAGATAAAAGTATTTATCTAAATCTAGTTGTGCCATCTTCTCACTGAAGAACAGCATTTAAATTTTAAACTCAAGGCATTTCCTTGTGCCCTCCCCTTCACAGTTCATTTTCCATAGCCAGACAAATTCCTCTGTCTCAGTACAAGGATGCATGCTCTGATATGGGCGATACAGAACAAGGGAGTACACATTTAGATTAGCTATACCAATTGTTTATGACTTCTTTGCCCACAGACAAATACTCCTCAATAGCACACACAGGAGGTGCATGGACTACTTTAAATCTGCGATTAAATTATTTCACCATCAAAAGAGACCCTCCAAATTGAGGTCTTGCATTTCTGTTTTCCAAACTGAAAAATTGCTGCTACTGCAGTGGTCAGTCAGATTACTGATAGGGATTTAAACAGTACTGGAACAAAGGACTGGAAACAAACTAACTGAGCTAGTGAGAGACAGGTGCATCATATTGCCATTGACCCTTTGTTAATGCACACACCTCTGTTTTCTGAGCTGGCATTTCTGCCAAGAGGCACCTGTTTGCTTCAAAGTAAGTAATTCAGTATCATCACAAATAGAGCCTAAGAACACTACCTTTCTGATAGTATTTTGAATTGTGAGTCCACCTGAATCCAGTACAGAGTCCAAAGTCAGTCAGTTTGATATGCCCATCGAGGTCTATCAGAATGTTGTCCGGCTTGATGTCTCGATGAATAAATCCCATTTTGTGCACACTCTCTATAGCCAAAGTGAGCTCTGCAATATAAAACCTTGCCAGACGCTCGGGGAAGACCTCCATTCGTATCAGTAGACTCATCATATCCCCACCAGGGATGTAGTCCATCACAAAGTACAAGTTATCTTTATCTTGGAAGGAATAATAGAGTTTAACCACCCACTCATTGTCTGCCTCAGCAAGTATGTCCCTCTCTGCTTTGACATGAGCCACCTGGTTCCTGTTCAGCACATCTTTCTTTCGCAGAGTCTTCATGGCATACAGGGCATGCGTATCCACTTTGCAGGCCAGGCATACTTCTCCAAATGCACCAATACCCAGTGTCTTGATTTTCACAAACATAGATTTGTCCATTTTGGCCCTTTTAAGCCTGTTGTAGTTGGACTCCTTCTGGTAGAGAATTTTCCTCATTTGTTCCTGTTCTGCTTCACAAAGGCCAGCCTACACAAAGACAAGCAAACCACAAGAGCTAGTACTGTTATATTCACAGCAAGAGAAAATTAAACTAGCATTCCCAAAACACATTTCTCAGAAAAGTTAACCAAGAACCAGAAGAGACGTATTCATGAGAGATACACTCTCCTGTCTGTCCATTGAGATATTTCTGAAATACTGGCAAATTCACTGTGCCCTAACTTGTTACCTGAATTTGCCGTATCTGAGATTGGTCTGCCTTTCTCATTTGACTGAACGAAGAAGCTTGGGGCAGTATTGTCAGAGAGGGGAATATAACATAACAAACTCTCCACTAGTGCACCAACTGAAGCACTGTGAGAGGAAGATAAATGTCTGGTGGGAAAGGGCAATGGGGAGGAGGGTGGAGGGAGTTGAAGCTGACTGATTTAGCAGACTGGAAACCCAAGCATAAGCCCTCAGGGATGCTGCTTAGATTGATTTAATTTCACTTCTGTAGTCTAGGTCTTTAAAGATGAATGTGAGCAGCCAGACTATGCAGTGAGATCCCCATGGTATAAAAACGTAATCTGTATGAATAAAAGATGGAGGAATTTGGCAGAAACTTGCAGAACAGGTAGGATGAATTTTCAGACTGAAGGCAGCAGTCAAATCAAAACAAGTAATATTGTTTTTAAAATGTAAGGAAAGCACATCAATCCATAATAGAGGAAGTGTTTATTGTTTTAGGTGAAATAATTAGCATGTTATGTTCTTGATTAATTCTAGAATAATGCAATATTCAGATAGCCAAAATCTCCTGAGTTCATAGTGTATTATTCCAGCCAGCGAAGAGGTTGCTAGGGGAAGGAGTTGTTTTTGTTTATAGCTGAATTATCTCTGAGTTATGAAGTGAGGGAAAGCTGGAGAGTCAGAAGAGAAGAACTGAAGCAATTAACTGCTGTTTTACTTCTCTTGAGATCATTCCCTATCTCAATGTCAGGAAAATATTCACTAAATCCAAGCAATGCAACACAATCTGTACTTGCAGTGAGGAAAAACTATTAACTGTCACTAAAATGCTGACCTTTCAGGAGATTTTAGAAGTATGTTCATTTAATTTTATTCCCACAAACAAATCGCCGAGTTTTCTGGAGCAATGTGAGCATCAAATTCATTGACTCTGGAAACTGACATGCTAGGGAAGATTGGGTAGTTAATTATTATCCATTATGCGTTAATAATAGCTTTCCTTAGAGTTTATCCTTAAATACAAAAGTAGACTAGTCATATTCTAGTCGTGCCTGGGAAAAAAGCCTCTTCCACATTTAAAAATTAAAAACAAAATTGCCAGAGCAACCATCAAAACTTGGCAGCTTTGTTTTAAGCATCCCTATCAGTGAATCAGCTTAGGGTTGACAGCTACAATTAGGCATGAAAGAAACTCTTGCTCAAAAGTGCATCCCCCTGAGACCTGCTTCTAGAACAAGTTCCAGCAAGGGTCCCAAGATCAGTTCAAGATGGCCAAGATATGACTACCTGCCTGATATTCTTAATTACATGTGTTCAACAGACAACTTCCAGTCAAGTGTTACATATACAACCCCATGTATCAGTATAGGTTGGGGTCTGACCTGCTGGAGAGCAGACAGGGGGAAAGGGACCGGGGGGTCCTCAGGAACAGAAGGATGGACATGAGCCAGCAATGTGCCCTTGTGGCCTAGAAGGCCAATGGCATCCTGGGATGTATTAGAACGGGGATGGTTAGTAGGTTGAGAGAGGTTCTCCTCCCCCTCTATTCTGCCTTGGTGATGCCGCATCTGGAGTATTGTGTCCAGTTCTGGGCCCCACAGTTCAAGGACAGGGAACCGCTTGAGAGAGTCCAGCGCAGAGCCACAAAGATGATTAAGGGAGTGGAACATCTCCCTTATGAGGAGAGTCTGGGGGAGCCGGGTCTCTTTAGCTTGCTAGCTTGCAGAAGAGGAGACTGAGGGGTGACCTCATTAATGTTGATAAATATGTAAAGGGGGAGTGCCAGGAATATGGAGACAGGCTCTTCTCAGTGATGGCCAGTGATAGGACAAGGGGGAATGGGTGCAAGTTGGAACATAGGAGGTTCCAGGTGAACATAAGGAAGAACTTTTTCACTGAGAGTGACAGAGCACTGGGACAGGCTGCCCAGAGAGGTTGTGGAGTCTACTTCGCTGGAGACATTCAAAACCCGACTGGATGCGTTCCTGTGTGACCTGCTCTAGGTTGTCCTGCTCTGGCAGGGGGGTTGGACTAGACGATCTTTCGAGGTCCCTTCCAACCCCTAACAGTCTGTGATTCTGTGATTCATCCGAAAATATGGCACAGTGAATATACTGCCAAGTTGAACCACGGCTTTGGTGAATGAGTGGCTATCATGGAAGAGGGAGGAAGAACTGGAGCAAAGAGAAACTTTTTCAAAGTTTTGCAAGAGCTGCCAAAGTACTGCCAGTGTTATCTTGGCCTCAAACCTGGTTTCTGAGTTCTGGACTAAGCAAACTTAATAATTTCCTACTATGGGGGGGAGGGGGTGCTTCATTGTGCTTTTCTAGTATGAAGATACATTATTCCACATTTCAGGAGTTACAAACAGCCTCCCAGACCTGCATCCAGGTTTCTAAGTGAAAACAGTCTGTCAGAGGGAGGTGTTGGATACCTACTACCTCCAGTGGAGTCTGCCTTCATACATTTTTGACTGATTAAAAATAGTAATAATCAATTTGACCCCGTTAGCTTTTATTATAACAAAATAAGGATAATTACTTTAGCCATTTCTTGCTCCAGTTGTAATCTTCTGTTAATTTTCTGCTGGTAGGTCTTTATGACATTTTCTACATGTTGCTCCATGTAGAACTTGAAGGCAAAAGGTGAGTAGCTCTTTATTCGGGATTCTCGCTTTTCCTCATCTTTGCCATTTTTTCGCACTGGCACCGGAGATGTCTGAATCTGCTTTTTATCCTTGCTTGGCTTTTCAGCTTTAGTGTTCTTGATGCTTTTGTCATTTCGTTCACTGTTCTCCTCAGCCTTATTGCATGTTGAATTGGGGACTACACGGAGGGTCTGCTCTACGCCCATGCATAAGCAGTTGATATCAAACTGCTCAGAGCTACCAGGAAGTAACAAATGCTTGGGATATGGTGGTGGTGGACACCGCAGTTCCTGGTTACCATAATCCACATCTAGTTGATAGGCATTAGCTGCTCCAACAGGTGGCACATGCTGCTCCATGATCTCCAAGCCATCCACAGCTGGTGCCTGTGCAGATAACCAACCCAGATGGGAAGGTCCCACGGCAGTCTGAGGCTCAGGTCTCATCACTCGCATGCTCTTCACTGGCTGGAGAATATGAGCAGATGTGACTGCTGTGATCGTATTTGGAGATGTAATTGAAGGATCAGGTTTTCCTGGAGAAACCTGTCTTATAGACACTGTCACTTGTGGCTGTTGCTGGTGGTTGTTAAAGGAGTTTGTTCTGCTTGGCACTGTGGCATCGGGTCTGAAGGATACATGTTGCCGTGGAGATGTTTCTATTCCTGGATTTTGTAAAGAATCTCGGCGTGATGGTGTTGCTGCCTGCCACTGCTGAACTTGAGGATTATTCATGTCATAGAGGTCCATATTTAGGCTATTTCTAGATGGAGTTAATAGATTTTGTGGCGGACTGTCTGAAAAATCATTGGCAAAGGCTGGACCTCTGGATATCACATGCATTTGATGAGAAGAAGGACTTGCCTGTTTGTGATGAGAATGTGATATATACAGGCTTGCTGGTGCCTGCTGAAATGCATGACCAGAATTATTCTGAACAACTGCCCCTTTATTTGGGAGATTGGTGTATCCTCCCTCCTGCTGCATCTTGTTTTGGAAGGATGGACTCCGCTGAACACCATATCCCATTGGTTCTCCCTGAACCATCATGTGCTGCCTGCTGTAATGTTGGCCGTTGGAGCCATGGGATGCCTGCAGCTGCAAAGCTTGACTGCTGTGATTAGCCACTGGATAATTAATCACAGAAGACTCAATATTTGCAGGGTATGTTTTCTGCTGATGGCTTGTTGGTGTGCTGTGAGTGCCTACTCCAGAGGGTCTCTGTACAGGAGCATTCATAGCTGTAGACTGTGAAGTAGAGATTAAATAGTCCATGTATGGCCTTGGAACTTCAGTAAGCAGATTTGCACCTTCTGCTCCAAAGCCTGTCCCTTCATAGGCTGCATTACTGATCTGATGGTAGGACGGAAAAGATTCGCTTGATCCTTCGAAGCTTGGCCTGCGGGTTACATTATTTGGCACAATACCCTTTCCTTTATAAAAAGAACACAGAAGAATGTTAGGAAACAATTCAGGTGAAACAATTACTTTGCATTACTCATCCATCTATACATACACACACACACATGCGCACACACACACTGCATAAGGAGAATGTGTTATAAAAACACCTTCCAAAACCTAAATTAAGCACTCTGAACACTTAAAAGTTCTAGGTGCCAAGTACTATTACTGATAACAAGCTACTGGCCCACATCACTGCTCATGCCAGGAATCATCAGGGAGTTCTACCAAATCATGAAAATAGAAGAACAAATTCCTTAACTATGAAATCATCAAATTACACTACAGCCTGGTTTTTAAAGCTGGACCAGTATTACCAGTTGTTACTCACAGACAGGAGGAAGCTACAGAGCAGGGGGTTAAGTACAGCACCAACAGGAGAAAAAATGCTCCTGAAGGACTGGCAGTACAACTCCAAGTCAACATTACTATAAGCTACCAGGTCATCACATAGTTCACATCTCCTGTACAGTGAGCTCACTGTTCATAGTGAGGATCTGTTTACATCTCTTTGTTCCATCATTCTCCAAATTCCTTTTTTCCCTCTCCTTCATTTGCAACAAAGCCATCACACAGTTTGTCCTGTATCCTTTCCAAAGTATCGGAGACAGAGTATCCCCTCATATTACTCATCTTCCATCTGTTTGGAAGGCAAATCTTTCAGGGTGTCAACATGTTAATCTTAGCTTGAAGAATGTGCAGAGACAAGATAGCAGCATTCCTACACTGGAAGTCTCAATGGCACTTTTCATCAGTTCTTTGATCTGAGGACAAATTGCAGGTGTACAAAGCACTGGCTATGCTACAAAGACAAGGCAGACTCTGTGCTGTCACTGTTTTTTTGTTCCCCCTCTGGTTCTTTAGCTTTCAGAAATCACAGGACTTGGCCCATATATGCCTGAACAATTTCCTTTTAATATTTTGACTTCACAAGGCCCACAAGAATAGACATATTATGCCAAAAGGCTGGAACAGTGGATTGCAAGATTTTCCGATTATTTGTGTTACAGCATGTCCCAGCTTGGCCAGATGCAGCACACTTGAGCACAGCTGTTGACTCCTCACCTGCCTGCACACAAATCCTGCTATACATAAACACACAAGGACGTATACATTATTAAGACAGGCCTATGCACCTTCTCTCCATACTGCTCCAATACTAAATTATACTTTCATAAACAACGCAATGTTTTGAAATGGAATCAAGTTGGACAAATAACCAGTGTTCTTTAAAATGAAATCTATAATCAACAGCCCTTTTTCCTATGATAACACAAGGCCATGCTTACCAAGGTTGTCCTTATAAGAGCACTCCCTGATAGCTCATCTGTTGGGACACAGTGAGAGGCACTGACGAGGCTGTGGCAAACCAAAGCATCCCAAGAAGGGGCTATTCTGGCCTGGAGGTGGGAGGCAGCCATAAGACCTATTTGCCATCTCTGTCAGTAGGATTCATGCTGAGCCTCTGGGGCAAACTGACTTTGGTTTTCCCTATCAGAGGCCATAAAGGAAACTAGCAGCAATAATTGTCCTCCTTTGGAACACATACTTCAGCTGCACAAGGAATCTCGCTGATGTCAAGAGAAATATGACATGCACCTAGATTTGTATACCAGTAAGTCTGTTCTGGTCTGACGGAGGAATATTTGGATTTGTGAAGATACCAAATGCGGTAGTTGCAGATGAATTTTTTTTCATACATTCCTATCCAATAGGGTAACTGTTATGGCTATCTCTTGCCTGTGAGGGTTTTTAGATCAGAGTGTATTCTTAAGATTAATCAACAATACTCATGGCATCATCTGTTTTTATACATAGCTCTCTGTCCCACAGTAATACCTAGTAAGTTTTATTCAAGTCTTGCCAGTATGCTGAAACTCTTGTTAGCTTTACTACTGAAGCTTTCCTCATCTCTGCACATGCCTCTCTACCAACTATTCCAAATTTAACACCCTTCCCAAGACAGATTTTCAATCTGGGCAAGAGGCAAGAAGAAAGGTGCTGCTCAGGTGGCCAAGAAATTTGTCACGTGAAAATCACTTGCACACAGTAAACTCAACTTATGATCACGCTTAAGAGGACCATACTACTGTAATCAGATTGATTGAATGGATTGGTTATCTTTGACTAGTCCAACAAAGACAAGACCTTTTAAAAGTCTAAATGTTGCCACTGACACAAGAGAAGTTCTTTGTCCAACAAAACAGGCCCCTGACAACAGCTCTCTAATCTGTTCAACCCTCTGTCCACTAACCCCTCTGCAGCATGTAACACTGTGTGATTACACAGGTTCAGCCACTCAGGGGTGGTTATTTGACAGCTTGGTCAGTTTTTGAAACTGAATGATGATAAAAGTAACAAACTAAGGAAACCAGAGTGTATCCTGATCATGGATCAAGGGCATTCCGCAGTGCTATCAGTGCTAATACCCGAATGGAAACATCTCTTGCAAGGCCTTTTGTCATCCCTGGTCTGATGTTTGCTGACGAGGCACATGCAGGGCCCAAATCCTCCCATTTGCCAGTTTACGTGAAACAGAATTGAAGCAAACTAGCAGGGATGAGTGGAAAAGCTTCTGTTATCCTGGCCCAAGCTATTTCTGGAGTGTACTCACAAGGATGTTAACATGAATGAATTTGTGGGAAGTGAGCCATTTTACAATTCCATAGCAATCACTTATGTGCAAGCTTTTTACTTGAGATGATCGAGGTGATTTGCACTGAAGGATAAATAGCTTTGTGCTTAAGAAGGTGGACTACAAATGTGCTCTTGCAAAGTGGGTGAGTTGCGTTCAGCTTCCCACCCAGCTCCTCCTGCAGGGCCATCTTCATATCACTGTCTCTTACAGAGTTCTACTGAATACTGCCAATCCACTACTTACCACCAGGAACGACTCTGCTTTAAAAGAAGAGCTATTGCAAGAAAGAAGAATACAATTTAAAAAAATTTTATGCTTACCTGGTGAGGTCTGCTTAATTACACGTACTATCTGTTCATTTCTAGGATCCAAGTAGCTCATCTTACTGATATACTCCAGAGCTGCTTCAATACTTCTGCTACCTGTCTGCTTCAGTGCTCGGACAGCCATTTCCTGTATAAAGTAAACAAGAATTGAATCACATTGAGACAAAACCCAAGCACTGTATTGCTGGCTAGAAAGCAGTAAGCGCTCTTAACGTTTATAGAAACATTTTATAATTCACACCAGATCACAGCTGCCTGAAGCCAAATGGACTCATATTTTGAAAATATTTGCACACCTTATACAACTCAAAAATTAAAAGAAGAAAATATCAAAAACCACAACCTACCTAGACTCTGGCAATTAAAGAAGCATCAAATTGAAATGTGTACTTCAAGATTCCTTAAAATAAACTTTGAATCAGGTCTGGAAAAGGCAGCGTATTTTGACATAGGATGAAACAGAACAAAATATTTAGCTTTTGGTATTTGAGAGCATGTCTCTTAGTCACACCTGAACATAGTAAAAGCTTTAAGGTTTCACAGATGCCACCAGAAGCTAATTGGGCAGGGAGTGATTCCTGCTGAGCAAATCCTGGCGCCACTAGAGTCAATGGGGAAGAAAGATTGATGTTTTCAGTAGAGCTGGGACATCATTTGCTATCTGTTTGGAAAATGACTAGCACAACCAACTGCATTTCACACTGTTAGCCCTTTTAGCTATATTTTACTGGGCACACATCCATCACTGAGAAGTTAATATAGGTGCCAGATACACAGCCTGAAAACGCAAACTGGGCTAAATATGAATACTGTAGTTAAATGACTCCAGCACAACCATGGTTCGTGTCCCCTGCTCTACAGTCACACTCTTCTGGAGCTTGTTCACACATGTACTTGTAGCTCAGGTACACAGAATACCTTTCAACAATGACTTTAGCCTCTGGTTGAAAAGCAAAATTCACAAATCCTTGCAAAGCTGTGTGGCCTTTTCTGAAATGATGGAGAAAGTGAAATCCAGAGCTTTAATGTTGAATTCATATCGCTGAACTTCAGCTATCAAAAAGTTAGATCTTCAGTCAGTAGTTGCTGATAACCTTTCCATAATCACCTCCAAAAGGCATTTCATAAAAAAGATGGAACAGGAGATAAACTGACCTTTGGTGACAGAAGATTAGAGGACTAATTTGAAGTGGACTCCTACCTCTTAGACGGCTGGAGTCGGATGAAATGAATGTCATCATCAAGGACTTGCCTGCAAATGTCAGTACCCTATTATCTTGCCACTGTAGTGCCATTTTTAGGGTAATTCTGTCATCACAACCTGCCCACTGAGCACTGATTCAGATGGGAGCTTGTGCCTTCTTGGCTCAGCTTACGGACTGCAGCTGTGATGGCTGGGCTGACACGAGCACACCGCTCTCCCACAGCGCGGTTCTGAGCACTCATCAGTGGTCAGGTAGCCCTGGCATGTACGCCCCTTTCCCGTAGCATCTGGAGCAAAGAGCAACTTTGCTCAATTGAACTGCAAGTGCATGTAACATGCTCGCTAATTGTTTACTTAGCAAGGGAGGATCATCTCAGATGACACTAATTCACACTTAGCACAGAGCCACATGCTGGGCACTTGGCATTTTGCTTCACTTAGCTCAGTCCCCTCCTACTCCCCCCAAAATGGCAGCATTTTCTCCATTACTCAGAGGTTCTGCTTGGGGAATAGCTATAGCAAGTTTGAATATTTTTCATACAATTTATGACTCATAATTCATAGAAAGGCAGTAGTTGGTTTCACATTTCCTATAGCTGAAATATTTCATTGGCATCAACACATTACTAAGGGCAATTTTAAATCAACAGAAAACTATTATGTATGAAGGAAAGAATTTCCCACAATGTTTTTTTCCTCTCTTTCTTTTTTTCTTCTTCTGGATACATTTCTAAAGTATTAGCAAATTCATATCCTAGTGCTCAGCATTCTCATCGTCCAGGGACTCTGGGCTTTACAGCCCAGTTCCACAGGCTGCTAACACACTCTGCCCATTTACACCAGCTGGATCTAGCCTTAGATCACAAGTCTTAACGTTTCCTAAATCAAATGTGCTCAATACACAAGACTGAAAGATCTTTGAGCTGGCTTGGTTGTTGGTTTTTTTTTGTTGTTGTTTTATCTGCAACGAAATACCAAGAGAATAAATGCTTGGTAAACAGTCCATATAATCTACTTCTCCCTCTCTTAGCTGTGTTGGCTGTGTACAATTCAAAAGGACTAAAATACATTAGTTTTTTATAACCAGCACAGTGACATCTCTGAAAAAAATCATTTTCCCCCCTCCCCATACTGTGGCACTATTTTCTCCTCTTTTGCTATTGCCTACGTAGGAATAAAAGTGACACTGGTCTGTTTGAATCTGCATGTTCTACCTCAGCAGATATGTTAGAGGATTCATATTTAAACTTCAGTGGGAATAATGGGAGTGGAAAAGCCCAACACATTTCACTGTGGGCTGTAATGAAAACCTAAAAGGGCCAGCATGAGTTTGGAACCAGCAGATGTGTCACTGGCAATCTGTACTCCCACAAGCCCCCAGTACAAGCAGCAGCCCTGTGCTCCAGCTCACCACCTCTCATCTTTCATTAAGTCAGCCCCCACCCTCCAAAGGGTTTCCTTATTACATACCCTGCTTGCTTAGCATTTACATTACTGCTGGAAAAATTGAAGTAAGTTTTTCTGTGGTTCAAAAGAACACCTGTGATTCCCCCATACACCATCCCACAGCTTTGGCCCTTTCCCCTGTAGATATCATGAGACAAAAATAACTGCAGTTTCTGATGCTGGTTCTCAAAAGCCTCACATCAGCTACAAGCAAATGGAGAGCAACCAACCAAAAAATAAATATTCCACATATAAAAAGGAGAGGGTTTTTTCTCAGAGGCTGATTACATATAGAATCATAGAATGGGTTTGGTTGGAAGGGACCTTAAAGATCATCTAGTTCCAACCCCCTGCCATGGGCAGGGATACTTCCCACCAGACCAGGTTGCTCAAAGCCCCATCCAACCTGGCCTTGATCACTGCCAGGGAGGGGGCAGCCACAGCTTCTCTGGGCAACCTGTTCCAGTGTCTCACCACCCTCACAGGAAAGAATTTCCTGTTGATATCCAATCTAAATCTACCCTCTTCCAATTTGAACCCACTCCTCCTTGTCCTATCACTCCATGCCCCCATAAAAAGTCCCTCTCCAGCTTTCCTGTAGGCCCCCTTCAGGTACTGGATATGATATATAATCATAATCATATAGGATGTATAATCATAATTTTCCACCCAGGAGACAAATCCCTCTGGGGACATGTGATACTCCAGGAGAGTGGAGGGCTACGAGGAGCTCCAGCACTGTTATAGCTGGCCTTTGGTCTCCTCTGCATTGTTTTTCCACCACCATCCTTGATGTCCACAGCTGCCTCCTCTCAGCAGCCACAGGAAGAGGGCTCTGTTCATTCCAGCACCTTTTCATTAGGGATGGAGCCAAGCTGATGCATGGCTGAGGCTCATGAAGGGTGCGCTCTGTGCCTGAGATGAACACTGGCTAATGGGGCATGGTATCCCTCTCCTTCCTATATGCAACACAGTGATGAGCTCTGCTGAGCAAGGGACTGTGGCTGGAATGAGGCAGCGAAGGGCTGGCCTCCAGGAGCCTGCCGAAGGGGAAGGTGGCTCCTGGCTGGCAGCAGGCGCCAGAGCCTGGGCCACATTTGCTGGAAGTCAATATAAGAATTGTTTTGAAGGATGGGAAGAAGGGCAAAAGATGGATTAAGCAGTGTCAGTCATTACACTTGTTGGAAAGCACAGGCTTAAGTGAGATGGAGGGTGTTTGTGAGAAGCAGAATGGCTCAAGGAAGAGAGAAATCAATGCCAAAATCTTGCAAACTGTAGACACTAGAAGGGTCAGGGAAACAAGAGGACAGACAGTGGGTAAGGATAAAAGTGATACACAGATAGAGCTGTCTTGATTTTACATCACTCTAAGGTAAATACATTTTAGAAAGAGAAGGGAAAAAAGAGCAGAAATGAGGCATGAAAAAAAATCCACTCAGAGCTGTATCCAACACCAAAACATTCCAAGTAGGCACAGGATCAAATCCAGCTCCCACTGAGGTCGACAAAGATTTCCATTAACTGCAAGGTACAGTGCATCAGGCCCTGCTTTGGATCATTTCCTTTTCACCCGGCCAAACGCTGTCAACCGCAGTATGGTTTGGGAAACCTGGCCGCTGGCTGCGTTCTGCTAACCCCACAGCCAGCTGTCAGGCTGCAAGGGGAAACACAAGCCACTGGCAGTGCACACACAAACCACAAGGGAACAGAGCGGTCCCAGCCCCAGCTCATTCTTTGCATTCTGTGTATTCCCTTCAGAAGACTCAAACATCTCTCCACACAGGGCTCTTATGCACCTTTTTGCTTCCAGGCATCACTAGCTGCTGGTGAAAAAATCAACAAGAAAAATTAAAGGTGAAAAGCTACAAGGGAAAATGTCCTTTTACAGTTAATTCTAATAATTTTGTAATTAATGTTACAGCTGCAATATTAAAATGAGATTTCAGTGGTCAGCTGTGGTTCTGGACAGATCTAATGGAAAACCTAAGTCAGGCCATGAACCACAAAGCAGGCTGAGGCAACTCTGCAGGATCCCAAACTTGTGGCTTCACAGTGAAAAATGGGGCAGGGGCTGTTTCCCAGCTAGTTCCTACAGCGGGCAACCCAAATCAGACACCTGCACGGTCAACATGCTCTCTGTCATTTCCCCAGTCTCGTGCTGGTAGAAGGCAGCTTTCCAAGAGATTTCCAGATTTTGCTAGAAGGAAGGCTACCTTTGAGCTCAGATGCTCAACAGGGAAAATCCTTGTTTGATGGTAAACAGATATTTGGATGTGTGTATATACAGACTTTGTCTCACCCTGTGCTCTGTAGGCAATGTGAAAGGCTTTCCCCATTTTACCCTCCCGCCTGGCTGTACTCCACCAGCTTTGGCAGAGGTTTGCGTTCTTGCTGCACTACAGGGTTGTCCAGCAACATTTTTCATTCAGAAAGCTCCTAGTTGCCAAGATGTATTTATCATCCAAGTGAAGATTGCACAAGAGGTTACAATAAGTAAGACTTTTTCCCAAGAACATTGTGTCTGAAGGAGACAATAGGTCCTCCAAGATTTGGCAAGGGTAATTAATTGCTAACAACAACAAAAATTAATTACTTGCTTTCCATTCACAAAGGAGGATGGGCAGCAGATGCAGGAAACAGATACAGGTTCCCCGCGGAAGGGAGAAAACTAAAGCTCATGCCAGAAGAGATGATCCAGAATTGATTACAAACCTTTCTGCGATAGCCCACCATTGTATGAATTTTCATTCATGATTTTAAACATGCAAAACCTAAGAAATTCAGGAAACAATGCGAACAGTATAATCTGTCAGGATTGCTGCAGCCCCACAGAACAGAGGAACTTAGTTTGTAATATTCTTTTGTTTTGCCCGTTTTCAGGTTGCTAACACCAAGGGCTAAATTTCGCCCACAAATTCCCACGCCTAACTATAACCCTGATTAAAATATTCTAGCCATATAATTAAGAAGCTATCCTGAGAATCATTAGTGCTCTTTAGTTTTAGTGTATCAAAAAAAGCAGGAGGAAACCAGCACTGGCAGAAACCTAGTGAGTGTCCACTTGTTTGCCTCAGGACCACTCAGTCCATTCACAAACCACGTAACCCATTCAGAAACTGTTATAATGAAGATCTGCTCCATCGCTAGATGAGAGTTTTCTGCCCCCACTGTTCCTGTTAAAAGCTTCTCTGAAGCTATACTGCTTTTGCGGTGATAAACCTCCCTCTTACTTTCAGTCTAAATTACATAGGGTCAGTTTATTCCCTCTGCCTTTAGTTTTGATTGTCTTTTCATTTCAGCTGCTCCACTGTTATGTACAAAGAGTGAGACCCCTTCATCCTAAGGGATGCTTGCAGCTTGGCCTTCTGGGCTAAACAAACCACATTGTTTTAGTTTTCTCTTGTAAAACAGGCTCTTCATTCTCTTTATCACTGTATTAGCCCATTTCTGTATCAACAAAGATCAGACCAGGACATGGTTTTGATAAGAGCTGCATGCACCATTCTTAATGATGTGCAAACAGTGGTGAAAGTTACCCTTGTGGTAAAGTCATTCTGTCTCTTTGTTGATTTCAGCAGAGGAAATTTAAGTTTAGGGCTTTAATCCCAGCTTATAGTCCTTGCTCGCAGCATTTCTACCCTTCGTACTCCTGCATTTATTTTCAGTTCTGGTAGCACTCCAGCCCTTAAGGTCATCCATTATTTTGGTCGGATGCTTCAGCCCTGCTTTGCACTGACTGTGCATTCTCACTTCACATTGTCAGAGTGCTTACTTTCTTTTCTTCTTTTTTTTTTTTTTGATTTTTTTTAAATACCAGGCTCATTAGTGGAAAAAGTATGCAGAAGGGACAACCTGTAGTACATCAAGTTGGGGCAGACAGAAAAAGAATACAGATTGGTGATGAAACGTAAGACTCGCTAAGTTAAATTGCATCAACATATGAAAAAAATACTGAACTGTAAGTTAGGAATGGGGAATTACAGGTAAGGAAGAACTTTAACCAGAAGGTTTTATATAACATTTCCAAGGGATATTTGAAGAACTAACAATGGGAGTACACCTGAAAGACAGAGGCAGGATTCTGGAAATTATACAATGCTCTGGTAAGTGTCCTGTCAGAAGAAAAAAACCCCAACCAAACGTGACATTTGCTGCTATGCCACCACTCATTCTGCTTGCCTTCAAACTCTTCTAGTCTTGATTTAGACAGACACTTCCAGAAGGCAGGTATCTTTAGTCTGTGTTTGTGCAGCATCCTATACAATGAGGTCCTGCTATTGTTGCATTTATGACAATATGGTAACTTATTATTAAGTAAAGTAATTAAATCCAGCCCAAAATATTCAACTTGGAGTAGTAGTGTCCTGGACAAAAAGATGTTAGAGGTCTGAAGTGTCAATTCCTCTGGGTCCCAGAATAAAACCCTTCCTATTGCTACCACCACAAACCAGCACTGAAATAAGATCACCTTAATCCTCTAAGCCACCAGACATGGCACATTTCCTCTAGCTCTGGAAGGAATGAGGCAAAATAAACCAAAAGTAACTAGAAATTGAGAAGCATCTTTTGATGACCAAGACTATAGCTGTTCAAAATGTTTCCAGTCTCTTTTCAGATTTAAAATAGCTCTGGATGATTGAAAAGCAAACAAATGAACCAGACAAATGAAACCAACATTTGAAATTTATCACGTTGATTTTTGTATTTTACTAGCCCTACACCTAATACAAAGTTCTTTCACAAACATCACAAAAAAACTCAAAATAAAAGGGCCATCATGACATTTCTCTACTGTTTTTTCCCAGCTGCTTTTCCGTAAGTTCATGACTAATCAGAGCTACTGAAGGTCTTCCAAGAAAAGAAAAACACAACACACCTCTACAGACTTAGCAGCGGGGTGCTTATGAAGAACAACCACCGTAACACCTTCACCAACTTGAAAGGGGAAGAGAGAAAAAAACAAGAGCTGAGAATAGTAACTGGAAATGTGACACAGCTCCTTAGCAGGTGTCTCAAAAAGCACCAGTTACATCAAAATACTTTTTAGCGCTATGCAATTTATGCCAAGTAGCAGCATATAACTTTTTTTGTTTGTTTTATTTGGTTTGTTTTGCTTTTTTCTTTTCTTTTCTTTTTTTTGTTTTTCTTTTAACTGAACTCATATAGCACATTCCCCCACTGCAGCTCCTTGTAAGACACACTGGTCAGCCACGGGTGTTTCACAGAGAACGCCTGCCATTTTACACTACAGACTTTGTGTTCCACAAGTTGTTCAAATATGGCTCTTTGCATGAAAAGGAGGGATATGAACTTCAGGCTATAAGCCAATCCAAGGTCCCAAAGTTAAGGCATTTGGAAATAAACCAAGCATGGCTGCTCAACATGTTTCCAAACAAATGCTTGTAAAATGAAGGGATTATTTATAACAAGGCATGGCCAGACAAAGAGCACATATGTAAACACTTCAAGAAGCTCTGATGAACTATTCGAGAGATGCAATCTGTTTAAAGAAAAAACACACATGCACTGCAATGTCAATTTCCAAATTCAATCAGAACATTTAATCAGACAACTCCACTTATGTCCCAGAGAGTATGTGTGTATGTATAGACATGCATGTAGATATTGTGTGCGTGGCTGTGTATGTGATTTTGTTGAAATTAATTAACTCCAAGTAAGCCTGTGAGTCTTTTGAAAGCAATGTATTAAAAAAAGACATGACACCTTCTCATGAAGAAATAAGGATCTTATTTGTGTTTCCAGTCAGACAAGTCATTTTGTTATATATATTTTATACACATTTATTATAGCATTTATGGAAGCACACTGGACACTCTGGAAAGGGTTTGGAAAGGGGAAGGCTTGGAGGAAGGTGGAAGAGGTCCCGCCCCAGGCAACAAACCTGCACTTTGCACGAAGCTCGAGTGTCATAAAAGAACAACTACAGACAGGCAAGGAAAGAGAGGCCACGGCATCAACAACAATAATAGAAAGGGAGTGAAAGTAATCAAGAGCCATCATGAATGCCACTTTCTTCTTCCTATCTTCCAAGTAAGCTGGAAAACAAGAACAGAGCTGAGCTGCTCTGTCCCAACCAGGACACAGGCATGAAAGGAAGGGGAGCACTGAGCATAGATCCCCATCACAGAGGCAGCTTAATGGACAGACCTGAGGAACAGTGACAAAGAGCCTCTTCTCCCTGTCTCCCCTGGCCTTGGAAAAAGCACATCTGTGGCTGAAGAGCTGCTGGGAGAAGCCTAGTTTCCCCAGGTATTTGGTGGAGAGAGTGACCCTGTTAGCACTCAAGACACGCAGTGACTTGCTGCCTACCTCAGAGGCTCTGGTGCCCCTTCTAAAGATACCCACTCTTTCCCCCAACTTTTGAAGGAACACCGACTCCTGATTTAGTAATCAAATTTGGCCAACAGTAACAGGCAGCAGTAATATCTCCCAGAGTACAGAAAGTCCCCATTTTGCAAAACACACACTTTGCTTCATATCCCATGTCAGAACAGAGGTGTAAAGCGTGAGCACACAGCATTCAGATTTGAACACATGTAGTACTCCAGAACTATCTATATACCAAAATTCACAGGCCAGGTTTTTATTAATGGTAAAATAAAGGTGAGGGGAAAGTGTGTATTTGTACGTCTTCACTGTTTCAGGTACCTCCTAGCTACACAAAACCCTTTCTACTGTGATGGCACCTGAAGCCGCCTGCGCTGCACTGGGCCCTACACATTCACAAGAGAAGAATCCTATTCTAAAAAGGATTTCTAATTTAAAACAGAACAAACAATTGTATATACAGCCATAACTGTTCCTCATTACTCTTTAAGTCTGCTCATTGGAGAGCTATTTAAACTATTTAGAGTTCAGTCTAACCAAATGACCCATGGCGGTGCATCAACAGACAGAAAGTTGTACAAATCTCTCCTAATCTTTCCTCAGTACTGGAAAAGAGGAACACAAACCAGAAGCACTCTTATGTGTTAATTCAGGAAACTTATGAGGCTAAATCATGTTATATAAACAGCATTTATGAAATACTGCATTGGCAGGTTTATGTTACAGAAGAACTAGAAGAACTTTGTTTACTTCAGGCATGTGGGATGGCACAGCACACACGTACAAGTATGTACACAGCTCCTTTCCAAAGGTACTGTTTTACTTCCCTAGAATTCCCTTACTTTGGTGACAGGAACAGGGAACTTCCCACCCTCTGGACATGGTGCTCAGCAGGTTCAGCCTCAGCTCCAATTCACTCCTGTCCCTCCTATCTGGCAGCTGCTGCAGCGCCCTATTCTGTGCCACACAGTGCCTCAGCCACATGCTTTGCATTAACCAGTGAGGCTTAAGAGTTTCTCCTGTTCCCACAAGTCAAGCCAAGACATGGCACTGTTCATCAATACTTTTAATATTACAAAGGTAACATCCTACATTAGCTTTTGAACTCCGAAGAAAAGGAAACAGAGGGCAATTAGAAAACAAATTCAAGTATAAGCAAATGAGTTATCCCAAATCAAGAAGCACAATCATCTTCCTGTAATGCTCCTTGAAACCCCCTTCCAGGTTCCTGTTCACATTTGTTAATAACTAGAGGTGTTACCAAACACTCCATCTCCTTTTCATACCAAGCCCAATACTAGGCGAGCCTTGAGGCTTACAACTCTAACTCAAAGAACAAGAGCCACTCATCTGGTACTCCAAATCGAATCCTTTCCACATGGCAGAGAAGCCCAAGCTAGTGGAGAGCTTGTTACCAAGTCGCTGTATTTTGATTCAAGTTGCTAAAGTCTTGAACACACCACCTCCCACCTCCTCGTCTTCTACTTTCTTTATCCTAACATTAAAGCAGTCAAGTTGATGTAAAGAGCAGTGAATCCTTTCAGAAGCAGCATGGAGTAGTAGGGTTTGCCAAAAGCTATTAGCAGACAGTATCAGGTGTTACAGCCTTTATAATTAGGAGGAAGATACACACGGGGCAAGAACCTTCAAATACTCAGTCCCCATTTGGTTTGAAAGCTTCCTCTCGGTTGGTATCATTTACAGCCAGAAAGTAATAATGGATCCAGAAACTCAATTTAAAGACAATCCAGCTCGAAAAAATGAGGAACAGGAAGTATTTTCCTATCACTTCTTCATAAGGTATGCTGAAATCATCAGGAGAGCAGGAGAGGTGCTACACATTTCACAAATGCAATCAGAAAGTTTTCCCACTCAAGAGAACGGGCAAACTTCAGCCAAACTAATTCCTCCTTATTCCACTTCTGCCCTTGTCTGACTCAATCTAATTAATCATGCAAATTTGTTCAACAGTGCTGACACTAATACCAATGTAAGTATTAAAGGCCTATTTGATAATATTGTTATATCTTATTGTATATTATATTTTTGCAGCATCTAGCAAAGAACCAATACAAGTTCCTGGGGGAAAACATCTTAGCATGTTGCCTTCAGGAATGCATTGATTCCACTGAAATCTCACAAACTCCCAACACACAGAGAACACCATAAAGAGCCTTGCACAGAAGGCATCTTCAAAGTTGAGGTAGAATTGGACCCAATCTTGAGGGAAAGGTGCACCACACTGCAGAACAGCACTATTGTTTCAAGAAAGGCACTCCATTATAGCTTCATTTCCAGCTGTGTATCAGGATCCTCAGGCATAAAATCCAGCCATGAATAAAAAATGGCACCTGCTACAGTCAAGGTGTGCAATCTTAAAAAAAACAAAACCAAAAAACCAACCTACTCCTGACATAATGCATGTTAAATTACTAAATACATTAAGAAGCAGTTCAACAAAAGCAACGCCTTGCTGTGCAAAGGCCAGCTCCCATTCAAAAAGCACTCTATAAACGCTTTGAAGTATCCTCTTAGGATCGGGTTCTCTGAAGTAGGATGTTTTGTGGTATTAGTATTCTACACTTATTAGTAACCAGGGCACATGTGTTGCAGAAGCAGCAGGCCATCCTGCTCTCCCCCAGACCTGCTTTTCACATACTGAGCTGTCAGAACGATAGCATGACTCCTTCCTACTAGTGCTTACCCCCCCCCCCCCTTGTTTTTTTTTAGACTGCAGTTTCTTACTCTATCAGGGCAAGTAAATCAAGCTGGATAGAATAGCAGTTCAGTGAAGGTTTCATGATGAGCTTATTCCTCTTCATTAGCAGCAAGTGATGTGTTTGCTAATTTTATTGCTCACGGGTTAGCCAAAAATGCTTTTGGCTGGCATTACATTTACAATAATGCTATTTGTGTAACAAAGCATTTCTTTTCAGTGGCCACAGACACTAAGATGAGTGCTTCCCATTGCTCTTCCTTCCACCGTGCAGATACATACACATTGGGTTATGTATAAAAGAAAACTTCTACAAATATTCACAGAGCTTGCAAATGATTTCTTAGCCAAACTGAACACAAGGGACTTGTAAACTGGGTATTCAGATTCAGAGTTATGATGTTTTAGTTTCAGTTACGATTCAGATGAGTTATGAAGTTTGTTGTCCCGGAATAAAGCCCCAAAGCACAGCAAAGAGTTGTGTCAAAGCCTAGAAGAGCTTTTTGCACTGCCAGCTGTTCCCCAGAAAGTCAGGTGGTGCTGCAAACTTGCAGTGTGTTAGTACTGTTTATTGCATTTCTTTATATCCAACTCTACAAATTGAATTTTACACTTGTTCCTGTTAACGGTGCCTGCCATTTTTACTGAGTGCTGCCTACTTAAGGCATTACTAGTTTTCTTGTATTTCAAATATTTTAACATTTAAAGAATGCTACTCCTCTCCCCTCTTTTTCTTGTAACTTCATATGTTGCTTTTTTTCAGTTTTAAACCACTAGGACTTTCAAGTATTGTTTTAAGACCTCTTCAGCGAGGCAAGAGAAATACAAGTAAAGACAGTAAGATTAAGTTGCCTATTCATATGCAAGGTGAAATACTAACAGAATTTTCCAGACAAGGTTCAAGCATATTCCTGATATGGCCTTTAGAAGTTTAGGAGAGTTTTGTTCCCCTTAAGTTTTCTTTGGGGAGTACTTTAATAGACCTATGAAACCTCTGGGATATCTGGTTGGAACGGATTACCACCAAACTGTTTTCTCCTTTGATGATGTACACCACAGTGGGACCCCAACTGACAGCAAGCAGTAACGCACAGTCAAAAAGAAAAAAAATATGTCCGAGAAATATAGCTCCATTGTGAGACAAATGAAGGCTACTTCTCTCTTAGCCTCACAGTCCAACGCAGCACAGCTCACGTGACTGTAGAAACATCTGGGTTTTATCTTGAGATTCCTAATATTTTTCAGTACAGACACATACACACACACAGAATGCAAGTATGCTGGGCAAGACGACTTGGCATATTTATTGTTCAAAGAGTAGGAAGATTTAGAACTTTTACACATGATTTTTTTTTATAATTGTTACTGGTTTTGAATTTTATGTCTTCACTGTAATGCTCTTTTTTAAGAATTCTCATCCAAAAAAATAAAAATGGCATTCGACTTTTAACATTTTAAAATCAGTATGTCTAACCTTGAAATACAACATATTCAAGCTCTGCAGCACTAGGGATCTCATTAGACATTTTCCAGAAGTCTCCATGCAGTGCTTGGTTTCATTAACTCTATCAAACACACATGTATAACTACAGGTCCAAAAGCAAGAATTGCTAAACACCACTGATTGCCACTTAATGATTTTTAAGATCACAAAAGTACCCCTTTGTACTAAATGTACTATATGACTGCTAGTCACTGAAGCTTTCTGCAGTTGCAAGATAAAACTCTGAACTCTACCAGTGCTAGAGGCAAGAAAAAGAAAAAGAGAAAGAAAAAATCCCAGCTGGATAAAATATCTTAAGGTCAGGCTTTTTACATGTAAAGCAGCCGCAGCAAAATTATTCACATTCTTAGCACATAGCTGACCGGGACAAGATTCCACGGAGAGGTAAACAATTCCCCCAAGAGAGCAGCTGCATCTTCCTCAGCTTGGGAGCTACTGAGGGGAGGGAGAAATGCCCAGTGAAGTCCCCAAAACTGACCAGAAGCAGGAAGAAAATGAAGGACTGCTCCTGCTCCATTGTAATGATTTGCTCGACTGCTCCTTTTCTGTGCTCAATGAGAATAGGGAAGTACAAAAATAAATAAACTATTAAAATCAAGCCAGTTAGTAACACACACTTTGACCAAAGTCCTAGAGGAACCTTGTAAGCAGACACTCAAGTCCAGTTCAACATAGAAGAGTAGGGGAAGAAACATCAGATAATATTAAACAGAACAATTGAAAGTACAGTCATCCAGCTTTGCCTTTATTGAGTAGTTCTTTTCAAAAGTATCTTTTGAAAGTGTATAACCATTTCTTTATAGGTTTCCACAACACCTGTCTTAAATTGTCCCCTTTTCATCTGGTATTTCCTTAGTAGTATCTTTACTCAGTTCACCTCAACATTATCTCTGCTGGCTACCAGCCAAGGGGCACTCTTCAATAGTCAAGATATGCAGTAATGAAAAGCATCTTTCTCATTTTGCTCAATTTACGTGCAAAGGCTATGATCTGTATTTTAGGTTGTTGTAAGAAAAGAAATCCTCTTGCGAGAGCCTCCTTGATGTCAGCCCCTTAACAAACCTCACAAACCTGCCATTAGCCATCAACGAAATCAGCCGCAGCAACATGAAAAATGACCATATCGCTACTTTCAGCATTCATAACTTACATTTTCAGATATTATCTTCCAGCTGCAAGTGTGTTGGCAGAAAATGTATTTCCACCTTGTCCCTGGCGGCCTGTCACTGCTCCCCGTGCTGGAGGTATCACCTGCTTGTCTCTTGCCTGACCACACTGTGGTCTGCTCACCACCAGAGACAGCTGGGTTAGCACAGACTTATGACTTAGCTGTTGAAGTCAACTCAGCTCATTTTGACCCAAGTGAGCCAGAGTTAACTCCAGCAGCAGCTCAGCTGGGGCAGTAGGACCTGGGTGAGAGGAAGCGTAAGAAGAGACAGGACTGAGCAGATGGCCATCTCTGGAGCACAGCTGGAAGGAGGAGAGCATGTGAGCACAGGCTGAGCTTTCTCTCGGCATTTCCTCTGATGGTGGTTGACAGCCAAGGCAGCTGCCACCGCTCTCAAGTTCTCTGCTCCTTTCTGTGCCTCCCTGCCATGCCCCCCAATTGTGCTCATGTCCCTCCCACCATCCCCAAAAAGTTATTTTTAACCTGGATCAGTCATTGCTCAGCTCCGCAAAAACTGCTGGCACAGCTTGCAGGAATGAACTGGGGAGGAATGTGCAGGAAGATGGGCAGCTCTGGCAGCACCACTGAAAGCCGCTCTCCTGGAGCCCCAGCCCAGGAGTCTCCTTTCCTTCCTTCACATCAACCTACAAATTTCCCAGGTGAATGGAATACACTTGTGATATCACAGACCATAAAGTTTTTATTTTTTTTCTCTATGCTGCCTTAAGAGAGTTTTTAATTGCAGTGTTTTGTGTATTGGTGTCATATTAGGTTTAACAAGGTAATCCTTCTCTTACTTGTGCAGTTATCACCTAATATTTCAAGGCAGCAACAGGACATTTTTCAGAAATACATTTGATCATCTTAAAAAGATATAGCCAAGGGGAAACAGTCTTACATGACAGGCTATAAATCAACATGTTAGACAAGTAATTTTAAACCACAGGAGGAAGAAAAAAAAAATCTCACTGTATCAAGCCAATAAAAACCCTGTAACACTGAGCTTAGAAGATATTGGACCTACTCCATAACAACTATATTTCTTAGGAAAATACAGTATTTTGAACTCTAAAGAAGTCTGAACTTGATTAGACTGAACAAAGGAGAGGGAGGAAAGCAGAGCAAGGGACATTATTCCGCTCATCCTTCCTCCACGGTTGAAGTCTGAGGAGGAAGCTTGAGAAGGCTCAGGAAGATAAAGAAAGCGTTCCCTTGATCAAATCACTCAGTGTTAACACATCTGCATACTAAGTCCCAGTAATCCTGGCAGTGGATCAATGTTCCTCACCTCCCTTCTTCAAGCCTTTACTCAAACTTTTAGAAGACTGGTGTTTTCCCATGCTCTCAATGCATGTCACTTGATCGAAGAACTGGCAGTTGTTTTACAGGCTTCGTTATTATTATTACAGCATGTGCTCAGTTGCATGAACACTATTCAGAGACAGCAATGTTTCTTCTGAGATCTTTAAGGGTGCAAAATAATAAGAAACCAGTGAGACAAGTAATCACCTTTCTTCCTTGAGAAAACCTATTCTTAAAAATGAGGTCTACAGAAAAAAAAAAAAAATCACACTGGGCAAAATTCTTTTTGAATATTTCAGATGCAGAAAAAAACATGGCCAGTGCTTTGACAGGATAACACTAGCAGTAATAAGCACAACGTGATGTGGCATGGAAGGGAGGCTTCATAATACAGAGTCCCAAACACTAAGACTCAACAAAGTGCAGTAGTGCACTGGTGAACATCTCAGTTTCTGGATAAAGTAATAAAAAACCTAGTTTCTATGCAACCGTTTGACCAAGCTGTCAAAGGTAAGGATGTATGTCTGGTTAGGCAACCAAGTTCCTGGATTTCCCTTAAGGTAACTGGGTGATGACAGTACTCCTACTGGTTTCTAACCTGTGTGTGTGTTGCCAAGTACTGTTAAACAAATGTCACAGCATCGCACACCGCACTGCAGGTTCACGAGAAGATCTGTGTTCATACTCTTTGAGCATGCCAAGCCCAAAACAAAGCTCAGTCTCCATGATAATGATACATGAAGATGGTCCCTGCATTTTGATGACTGAATTCATGATACACTAGTAAGCTCTGAGAGGCCACCTTAGAGTAATTTCTATAGCTCCAGAGAAATGCTCTTTCGTCACTTCTACTCTATATGCATCTTACTTGGGCTCCCATCTGTGTGCACGCTGCCTTGGATAATGCTGTGAGATGCAGAATTACAAATACAATGATTCCTGAACTGCAGCGTTCAAGAAGACACTCTGCTTCCAAGGTCAACATTCACCTCCTGTAACAAACATTGCAACTGTTTATTCCTTTTATCCAAGACATCCATCAGCTCTTAAAACTGTCGACGTTATGATTCATTATTTTTAATCAAGCTTTCCAGTATCTGCCACCACCTTCAGAGAATAACCACAGAGGCCAATGACAAGTAAGCTTAGAAGTATGTGTATATATACATGTATAGAATTATGTGTGAAAACCTGGATTCAGGCAGGTTTTTTTCCACAACTGAAATTTATAGGAGTTGCATTCCAGAACATGCAATACCTGAGATGCTGGAAGTATCTGAAGTACTGTCACGCAAAGAAAACAGTAATAGAGTCACAGGAGTTCCAGATGCAGCCCATTACTTAAATGACTATCATGATTCTTGTATATCAATTTTAACAGCCAGTTTTCAACTTTCAGCTTGTCTCTGCAAAAGGCTAGAGTTAAGAATCTAGAGTAGAAATACTCTAACCTGTAATAATCTGACAGCCTACATCTTAAATAGGATCTCTGTCCTAAATACCAATACTCAAGTGATCTATCTGCCAAGCAACTGCTATATTCTTTCTAACTGGAAGTGTACAGTCTGGGACATCCCACCAGCTGACTACTCATTTACTCCTGTTCTGAACATTTAACCACATTTTTGATACAACCTCAAGCTCACCTCTTGAAGAACATTAAGTAAGCAGGCAGTGAAAATGGCAGAGATCGCTACGTGAACAATAAAACCACTAAATATCATTATCCTTTTGTTTTCTCTGTGCTGCAACCTTCCTACATCCCTACACTAGGAATATCAATTCATGTTGTAATGTCTTCTGGGTAGACCTCATTTTCTGCAATGATGTTGCACCACACAGTTTTACTACAATGCCAATATAACAGTGGCTTTGTATTTGACTATTGCTGTAACGGAGCAATGCAAATGTGAAACCCAAGGTGAACACTAAATCTCTTGTTAGCAACTTACACTGGTAACACAATCCATAACTACACCAAGCTTTTCCCAACTTCTAACATGTAGGTCATAGACCAAAGATCTTGTTCTGCCAGGAATGGTACCCTCATGTCTTCTTATCATGTCATTACAACTGCTTGGAAAACTCTGTGGACACCAGCATCATAATTTAGAGAAGAAAGAAGGAAAATACCAGGTACACTTCAAATTACAGGAATATCTTAACTGGTCATTAATTGTCACATATAGCTGAGTTTAACCATCCATGTAATCTGAAATCCAAACTACCGACACTAAATGGATCTGAACAGATTTCCATTTAAGGTGAAAATCTGTGCCAAAACCTAACTGACTAAATGGATTTAGCATGTGTGTGTACCGGTGGAACAGGAGGACTCTTTTACTGCTCGAAATAAGCAGCAAACTCTGGCCTCATGAAATCAATAGGAATTTTACTGCTGATTTCTATGAGGACAGAATTCCAGCCCAAAAATTTCCATCTTCCATCATGGTGGGGCTGGGGACATGGTCCCAGTCTAGATATGCACAGTTGATCTGCAATTCCCAACACACTACTCTTCCTACTTTCACATCTCACCCATTCTGCACAGCAGTGCTCAGAGAACAGAGCCAAGTTCTACCAGAAACTCAGATTGTGCAGGCTCTTCGCGTTTTATCTTCTGACCCAAGCATCCAAGGGACCCTCTGTTGTTGCAGGTGGGGTCTGAGGAAGGAGAACACTGTTACTCAGTAGCTGATGAAATGAAAAGGCCTCCCCACCCCCGCCAGCACTTCCCGCAATGCTCCATACACTAAAGTCATATACCACTACAAGCTGGATCGCAGCTCAGTGCATTCCACTGCACTTTGTCACGCTTCCCTGACCGATACTACGCCAAAAATGACCAGCTTTAACAGTTCTCTGGTGAATAAAAGAGCTTTTGCAACTCTGAAACAGAGCTGAGTTTTTAATTCACGTTAAATCTGCTTTTCTATTCTGAAGGAACATTTTTAATGCTGCCTGTATTTCCCCTTCCGTGCTTTTTTCTTGCTTCTGTAGTGACTTTTGTGAAGATAAAGGGGAAATTGAAGCTGACTAGTTTTTAAAACCCTTAAAGAGACTTCTAGAATATGCCTGAAGGAAGTAAAAATACAAACTAGCAAAATACAAAGATGAAAAAGGTTCACATTGTGTACATATAAATCTAGAAATACATGGCAATGAGCCAGAAGATTCACAAGACAGCTATCATAGAGAACAAAATCCAAAGTACAGCTGGACTATCTAAACAAGCACAGAGCAACATTGTCCAAGATTTGCACATTTACTGTTTATTTACTCAGTACCCAACTGAGCACAAACTTGCAGAATAATACAGACTGCTCCTGCAAACACCCCTTCTACCCAGATACTCTAAGCACTTGGTAGTTACAGACCATGCCCTAAGAAATCTTCCTTTGTAATCTTTTATTCAAAACCCATGCCTACAATACCAAACATGATTATGAGAAAAACTGTAAAACTAATGTAAGTACTTAACAGAGTAAAGTGCTCATTATGTCAATGCTTGGCTCCCCTCCACAGCAGAGTAACACCAGCACGTTGCTTGTGCACCCAAAAAAGGGATCCCACTTCTCTCCAAGCCAGTTAGCTTTGCTCAGCACATCAAGAACTGTTGCTGGCTCCAACCATTTTTGGAACAGAGGGTTTCACTACCCAACCCCACCTCCAGGCTGACCTGGAAATATGCCTGCCCCGATTGCTGCTCACGCATGGAAATAATAAAGCTATTTTTACATGGAAAGCAAATCCTTTATTTTCCCAAAAGCAAGAACAGCCATTGCAACAAGCACATAAACCAGGAATTTAGAATACAGGAGGGTGTTACCTACAAATACAAAAAGCAATTAAGCCTTGTGAACAGAGCATGTGGGCAAGATGAGGGGTTAAGCATTACCTTAGACAGCAAGCACACAAAAAACACTGAAAAGAAGCAAGTGGGGAGGAGGAAAGCAAGGCAACCTGGAGCTTTTAAATTCAACAGGCTGAGAAGGTGGGGAAGACACCTCTCCTTGTCTGCAGAGCCTGCCAGCTAGAGCAAGCAGCAGGCACACGCTGCTGTGGTCGCTGCTGGGAACCCCACGTTGCTTTCCCTGGTGTGCAGGGAGCAGCTCTGGCTCAGGCTGCTGCTTCTTCCGCACAGCTGAGCTGAAGAGAAGGCCTTTCCTAACGCCCAAGCACGAGTCCTCGCAAACACGCGCTGGCTTCGGTCATGCAGGCGGCTTGGGGACTGAGAGACCGAAACAGCACCTCAGTGTGCACAATTAGGATTTCCATCCTCAAAAACTGCATCCCATTTTCATTAGCACCAGCGTCCCTCTAGTTAAAACAACCAGTTTGCTACTAACGGCTGAACTCAGCACTACCAGCTCTGTGACCTGATTGCCCTCCTCCCCGAGTAAAAGCAAAACATCTTCCTCTCTGCTCACACTTTCAGTTCCTGCTTTTTAGCAGGGGCTTCATCCTTGTTATGCTCCCCATTTGCTCTCGTGATTGGCAGTTATCACTTTCCTGTCAGAGTTTAAACTTCAGCAGTAACACCTCCTCTATCCATTAGCTGCTAAAAAAAAAAGAAGGGGGGGGGGGGGAGGGAAAATTAGTTCCATTGAGCCTTTTCCCAGACTGGAAAACCACAAAACTACTACGTGAAAATGGCAAAACAAACCAGATCTGTGGTCCAGTGGCAAGCTTTTCCCCAAATTCATGGACTCAAAACTTTGCGTGCAAGGAGAGCTGATGGTGCCCTGCTAGTTTGACTCGGGGTCTTCTCTAGTGCTGGGCAATGGTCCTGTGTCAAGGTAACGGGGGAGAGTAAAAGAAGGAAGCTTTATGCATAGCTGAAAGTAAGGCAACTGGCCTTCCCTTGATGCTGTGCTAATGCTACGGCTGCTGTTGTTTCACCCACGCAGGACAGGATGATGACTGCATTCAAAGTCCAGTAGACAATGGTGAACTTGCAAGCACAAACACTCCTCCACGAGGCAAGAGGAAGAAAATGGCTCTTCGCAAAAAACCAGGGAACACTGTCAAACACACAATGCTGCTATTTGCCCAAAATAGCGTTCCTGGAGATGCTGAACACATAGCAGGACGTTCTGACCTGCCTAGGAATCTGGGAGAAGGCAGCTCTGCCTCCAACACCAGAGCCCTGCCACAGACTGCAGCAGCTCAGACTCCCCTTTGCCTCCCGAGTAGAGGTGTTCAAGGCTCAGGAGGCAATAGCTTCTCCCTGGCAGCAAATCTGAGCACCCATTTCTGCATAAATGTAGAGCAGGGCCTGCAGCAGCAAGTTCTCAACCTCCAGCAGTTTCTAACGCTTATGAACCACAGGGAAGTTCCCAGAAAAGTGGAACTGATTTGTTAAAAAAGATTTTACAGCACCAAAGTAGTACTGAAAAATAGTTTTTCAAGGTTACTTTCATGTGGCTAAAACCCCTGAAGGTTCACTTCTCAGTGAACAGAGATGGGGGCGGCGGGAGGCACACCAACGCAAATGAAAATTCTTGTGGCTTGCTTTTGAATTTGCTGGCACTTCCCAGTGAAGCAGAGGAGCTGGTTTGCCACGTGCCCTGGCAGAGACTGATGACTTTTGCCCACTTGTAAACTGCTAGGCTTTAGGTCTTCAATTTGCACTTTTGAGCACTGCATCAACATCTTCTCTCCACCATTTGCATCACTGCAACACCACAGGTTTCACAGATTCTTCATAAAACATCTTCAATAAAGCACTCAATGAACATAGTGCTTTCATTAGGGGACATAATGAAAAGATTTTTAGAATGGAAGGGACAGCCAAGATGCAAGAAATGACCACAGGAAGGAGATGGAAGTAAATTTCTGGCATAAAGAGGATTTCCACCCTGCTCCAGCACACAGCCAACTGGTTGCTACCAAGTCTGGGCAGCACACATTCCACAGGCAATCAGGAGATCACCTAAAAGCACAATCAAGAACCTATGCTGGACAATCAGAAAAAAACCAGACTCCAGGAAGCTGGACTGCACATCTCTGGAGAAAATTGTTCAGCACTCATTTGGAGCCAGGACAAAAACAACCCAATATGGAGCGGATTTGTCTTGACTGGAAGATCTGTCATATGGCCAAAACTTTTTATATTTTTAATTGGGACAGACAGAGTTGGGTTTGTTTTTTTATTCCTTAGTTTTTGTAAACGAGGATACTCTGAACATATTAGTATTTCCAAGATTCCAGTTACATTGATTAAATTAGATTTTATGCATCTAGAATGAACAGTGACTGTGGCAAAGCTGGAAGAAAAGCATAAATAGGACAGGTGGCTAGTTTAAGCAGAGACTACGGAGTCCTGACACTGAATGGAAGAAAAGATGCAGAAACAAAAATATATGGGATGTGCTGTCAAAGTCACGTTACTGTTGCACCTATAATTCTTTAGGATGTCACATCAAATCTAAAAACTATGGTTGAAGTCTACAAAAGAGTTTTTTCTTAATAGTTTGCAATTATTAAAAAAAATAATTTATTTAGGGTATTCAGAGGCACATGGAAAAAAACACGCAGGAGGTGTTGAATATTAGTCATTTAAACCAACAGAGCAGAAAAAAAAGTGCAATAGGATGATAGGTAAGGAAAGGTATAGACTTGAATACCCTTGAAGATATCTAATAGTTGATACAGTGGAAGAACAAAATGAACAGGGAGAGAAGGAAGCCGCAGAGCAGCAATGATGATCTCCGAGTCTCTGCTGACATTTTCTTCTGTCTTGAAATAACCCACACTCAACAGATTCATAAATGGTGGATAAAATCCAAACCTAACCATATAAAGACTTACAGAGGAGTAATTTTACACTGCTAGTTGTCCTACTGAAATCAATCTCTTTGAAGGGCAAGATCTTAGTACATTATCACCTAGTATCAGCAGTAACAGTTTCACATATGCACACATGCACTGATAGCAATTAAAGACAAAGCAGCACAGAACAGTTATTTTCACACGTTGTCCCTGCTGCTCCTGTTACCTTGTTCACAAAGTTAAGGATACACAGCATTCTTTGGCTTTGGCCCTCTGAAAATTAAGTGACCTAGAAATATTTTTTTTCAAAAGCATTTTCATATTCTCTCCTGGTCTCTTAATCCTTTGTCTCCCCAGGGAAATATTTTTAATTGCTTGGATTCTGTTAAAATCAAGAGCACAAGTTTCTCATCAGGAAAAAAACCATCTCTTACACTGCAGGGAAGATGAACACAGTCTCAAACATTAGAATCTTATTTACTTAGACTGAAAAAGAAATCTTCAGTGCAGTACCAAATCCTGTGAATTAACTTCTTCACAAGCAGCTGGTACCATGCAAACACTGTAGTCATCATAACACATATATCACAAAATCACAGAATCATCGCAGTTGGAAGAGACCTTCAAGATCATCCAGTCCAACCCCTACCTACATCACCACTAACCCACATCACCCAGCGCCACATCCAGACGCATCTTGAACACCTCCAAGGACGGTGACTCCACCACCTCCCTGGACAACCCATTCCAATACCCAATCACCCTTACAGTGAAAATTTTTTTCCTAATGTCCAATCTGAATCTCCCCTGCTGCAATTTAAAGCCGTTTCCTCTTGTCCTTTCACTATGGGCACGGCAGAAGAGACCGACCCTCGCCTCACCCCAGCCTCCTTTCAGGGAGTTGCAGAGCAATGAGGTCCCCCCTGAGCCTCCTCTTCTCCAAACTGAACAACCCCAGCTCCCTCAGTCATTCCCCATAAGACGTGTTTTCCAGTCCCTTCACCAGCTTTGTTGCCCTTCTCTGGACACGCTCCAGCGTCTCGATGTCTTTTTGAAG